>JAJTUV010001943.1:0-542500 GCA_021653895.1 Mastomys natalensis
GAGAGAGTGAGAGGAATTCGATATAAAAGTAGGTAGAAGTAGAAGCCAGAGGCAGAAGCAGAGAGGTAAAAGAGAGTAGAAGCAGAAGGAAGCCGGCAGTAGAAGGAAGCTGACGACAGAGCAGCCGGAGCTTGGAGGACAAGGACGTGGCCTGGATGAACTGCAAGTTATAAGGGATCTCATAGCTGGGATTAGAGTAGTGTAGCGGTAAACCTGCCCAATCTAGGCATGCAATTTATACCCATAATAATTGAGTTGTGTTTTTCTTTGACTGATCTCATTCAGGTAGGAGATCTTACAGCAACAAATTTGGCGGCTTAAATAACAACTTCTACTACAATAAGTAAGGCTTGTCTTCAGGATTATCTCTTTACCACCAGTTAATATAGAAGAACAACACCACTCAGGGCTCAGGGATCTATGTGGAAAAGCATATCAATAAGTATAAGGGACAGAGGTATTGGGTGACTTCACTACAACAGTATCCTTAAGAAAAGAAGGACTGATAATCACATGAACTCACAGAGATTTCTCAGCATTCATAAGAGTCATACAAGATCAAGCCCTACAGCATCCCAGTATTGACAAGGAGACATGGACAACTGCAAACACATTATAAATTTAGAATACGTGGCCATATCTGTCAAGAAACATTCTTTTGTTATCTTTTTTTTTTTTTTTTTTTTGGTTTTTCGAGACAGGGTTTCTCTGTGTAGCTCGGGCTGTCCTGGAACTCACTCTGTAGACCAGGCTGGCCTCGAACTCAGAAATCCGCCTGCCTCTGCCTCCCAAGTGCTGGGATTAAAGGCGTGCGCCACCACCGCCCGGCTCTTTTGTTATCTTGATGTTACTCTATGTTGGTTTTCCATCACCTGATAAAGAAACTGAGGAAAGAAAACACAAATTTCAACATAAATACATTCTAAATAAAATAAAACAAACCCACACATGAGTGAATACTCCTTTCTACAATTGGTCATGTAGCACCTTGGAAGGCAGCTCGTTTCTGGTCGACCACAGACTAGAAACCCCTGTGATACCAGGTGATCCTGAGGGATCTCAGGCTTTTCCCCATGCCCCTAGAATCCAGGCTCCCGACATGAGGCCTCCATAGATTTGTGTCCTTAAGTCATATAAGGGCAATACACCTAGCCCCTCATAGGTAGATATGACCACAAGTCACATAGCCTCAAGACAGATCTCTATTTTAATGAGGTACCTTAAGGCCAGAAGGGTGTAGCCAATTAAGCTTTCCTTCCCAGATACTCCTGTTTGTAAAAGTATTTAACCTCAGGCCAGCCCTGATAAAAGGAGGTATAGTTTTTACATATCTCCACTCTCCCCAATGACTTAAATAAAAGCTTTAAAACCATGGACTGTCTCTTTTCATCAGCATCTGCCAAGCGATCATTGGTGAAGGCCTTCACCTACAGAGCCACCCTATAATCTCCTGCAGAAGACCTCTCTGGACTCCCAGCCGCTGAGAACAAAAACCCAAGTCAGCTGCCCACGAAAAGCCAAGAACTCTCATCCCCACACCCAAAGCCATCGTGGGTGAGGGAAGTCAAACTTCGGGAGTCCTGCCTCCCCAAGCGGCCCTAGACCCATGGTGGGGCAGACATAGGACACTACTGAACCCAACAAGAAAACACAAATGTCTTCATAAATGCATTTCAAATTAAATAAAAATAAAACACACATGAGTGAATTCTCTCTTCTACAATTGGTCAGGTGGCCTTAGCTGACATTTATAAGTAATTCCTCTTCTATCCATGTTATATTTTCTCCACCTTCCTCTACCAGCACCTCAGCAAGTTGTGACCCTTTCCACAGGTAGTGATGCCTACCTGCATTTCTGATGTCTCTGTATCCTTTGTCATCCTGATTGGAATAGGCTGTTTTATTTTCCAATTTAATTTAATCAAAGACTTGGTAGCACCAGGAGATATACTAAAGCATCTCCTCTACTTCAGATATAAGATATGTAATCTGCATTTTGGGCCCATTGTCACACTTCCCTGGACATGAAGTAAGTTTGTTAGTCTGATACAATATTGTGTTAAATACGATTTTGGAGAATAAAACATCCTGAAATTCTATGTAAGATATTCAGTAAGATTGAAGTTTTGGGAGAAGCATGCATATAGGAAAGCTAACTCCACAGACAGAAGAGTATCAATTCAGGTAAAAACAAAGCATTATCCTTTTTAGAGAGGAAAGAGTCCAATGTACCTTATTATTGGCAACCACATTATTGACAGGTAACCCTAAAGAATGATGTCATGTCTGTGGCTCAATGTTGGTCTCTTCTGTTGGTAGACATAGCACTCAGCAGCAACTGTAGCCAGGGGAGCCTTGCGTAACCTCCATCATTTCCATCATGATTACACTTTTATGTGCTCACTGGAAAATGATAGGAATGACTGGAGATAGTTATTGACAGTACAGAAAACAGGTTATCCTATCTACTTGATTATTGAGCAAATCCTCAGCCAAGGTCAACTTTTGATGAGCATTTATGGGAGGAACAACTATTTTAAAATCCTTCCACCATTTGTTGAGTTCTATCCACACATTCTTCTCCTGATGTCTTTTTAAATAATGTTCTTTTTTTCACTAAATTTAATTTATTTTTTATCTTTATATTTTTTCTTTATGAATTTCACATCAAGTACCTCACAAATTAATTTGATGAGGCATATGCAAATCATTGTGCATTAGTTTTTTTTCCACCTTGATACAAATTAGAGTCACTTGAGAAGAGAGAATATGAACATGACTTTACGGCATTTCCTTTATTAATAATCAGTGTGGCAGCACCCAACCCAATGTGGGCAGGACTATCCTTAGCTATACTGGACTGTGCAGTAGAGAAAAGCAGGCTGAGCAATCCAGTAATTTGTATTCCACCTTGGTCTGCTTCAGTCCTTCCCTAGGTTTCTCATAAGCAAGACTATAAACAGGAAGCCAAATGAACCCTATAATTCTTCATGTTTCTTTGATCATTGTTTTAGCACAGCAACAGAAATCAAATTGCAAAAGTCAGACATCTTTACTCTTCTATAGGTAAATGTTCCCTTCTACATAACATTATACACATAGGTGGAGCTTTGTTGTGACTGTTTGTTTTGCATTGGCATTAGCCCTGCATGGTGTTTCCTGAATTCTTTACAACCTTGTCTGGTATCTATCTGACAGTAATTTGAACTTTTTATTTTTATTTCAAATACTCTCCAAAGTGTGCTTCAGGTTTGTTCATGTCACTTTAAATATTTATTTTCTTCTCTCTCTCACTTTCTGATACAACCAGTATGAATATTATGTTTCTATAGTTTCTTCCACCGATCTTGAATAATCTGTCCCACAACATCCAACATCAAAATAAATGAAAACCAGAAGCATTCCCAGTAAAATCAGGGACAAGAGAAAGTTGCCCACGCTCTCCCTATTTAATATAGTACTTGCAGTTCTAGCTAGAGCAATTGGACACAAAAGTAGATCAAAGGGATACAAGTTGCAAAGGAAAATGTCAAAGTATCACTAATTGCACATTGTATGATAGTGCATATAAGCAACCCCAAAATTGCACCAGAGAACTCTTACAGCTGATAAACAAAGTCAGCAAAGTTGCTGGATATTATATTAACTCAAACAAACCAGTAACCTTCCTTTATACAAATGATAAACCGGCTGAGAGAGAAATTAGAAAACAACCCCTTTCATAGTAGCCACAAATAGTATAAAATATTTTGGTGTAACTCTTACCCAGCAAGGGAAAGATCTGTATGACAAGAACTTCAAATCATTGATGAAAGAAATTGAAGAAGACCTCAGTAGATGAAAGATCTCCCATGCTTATGGATTGGTAGGAGTAACATCAAAATGGTCATCTTTCCCAAAGCAATCTACACATTAAGTGCACTCACCATAAAAATCCCAGCACAATTATTCACAGATATGGAAAGAGAAATTCTTAACTTCATATGAAACAACAAAAAAATCTAAGATAGCTGAAACAATTCTCAAGAATTAAAGATCTTCTGAGGGAATCACCATCCCTGACCTCAAACTGCTGCTGAATTTGGTAATGTTGCAAGAATCACCCAGGTGGTGCTGGCTTTGAAGTCATGAAGGGGTTATGAAACACATCTGAGGCTTGGCACTGTGAGAAGCCATGGAAGGCCATTGGTAAAAGTGTAGCCTCAATTGCAATTGATGGCCCAGAACTGATGGGGTCATACAAAGAAGTTGAGGCTTGGCACCATGATGAGAGCCTATGAGAGCCTATTGGTAAAGCCTAGTTACAACAGAAGACTCCCATGTATTGCAGATGCCAGTACCATTGGATGATCACCTAGAAGAGCAGCAGTAGTGGAGTGGAATCAGCCAGAGCCTGGAGTTCTACAGAGGTCAGAGGTAGAGATGTGACCCAAGCCCTTTGGAGGAGTCCAGAAGATCATATCTGGATCCCAGTCATTGGAACAAGAAGCTGTAACATTGAAGTTCCCCTGGAGACACCAAGATTTTTTAGATGCCAGAGATGTGGGATATCTACTAAAAAAAAAAAAAATATCTGCTAACAGGGAATAGAACCATTCCATGAGAAAGAAGTTTTTTGCAGTCAACAAAGACAAAAATGGAGTTGGAGATCACAAGACTACTTTTATATCAGACAAGGAGATTCTGTTTGCTCAGCTCATTTCCTGTCTTTCTTTGGGTATTACATTAAGATATTATGTGGATATCAAAAGAGACTTTAAACTTTGAATTCTAGCATGGTTGACTCCTATACCTTATGGTTACCTTGGAAATTGGACTAAATGTACTTTTAAATTATGCTATGGATATATTTGGCCCTCACAGACTCATGTATTGAACAAGCTTATAAGGGCCAGGGAGTGGAATGAGATGGTTTGTGTATGCTGGCTTACAGGTTTAGAGGTTCACTCCATTATCATCAAGGTGAGAGCATAACAGCTTCTAGGAAGGCATGGTGCAGGCAGAGCAGAGAGTTCTACATCTTCATCTGAAGGCAACTAGTGGAAGATTCACTTCTAGGCAGCTATCTTGAGGGTCTCATAGCCCACACCCACAGTGACACAACTACACCAACAGGGCCACAGCTTCTGATACTGGTATTCCCTGGACCTAACATATACAAACCATCATAGTACACATACAGATTTCACAATTTCTACCAGAAAACTTTTACAGCTACAAACAACTTCAGCAAAGTGGCTAGATATAAAATTAACTCAAACAAATAAGTAGCCTTCCTTTATGTAAATGATAAACAGACTGACAAGAAAATAGGAAAACATCACCCTTCACTATAGTCACAAATAATATAAAATATCTTAGGTTAACTCTAACAAAATAAGTGAAAGAGCTGTACAAAAATAACTTCAAATCTATCAAGAAAGAAATCAAAAGGACCTCAGAAAATGAAGACATCTCCCATGCTCATGGATTGGTACAATTAATATAGAAAAATGGCCATCTTACCAAAAGCAATCTACAGATTCAATGCAATCTCCTTAAAATTGCAACACAATTCTTCGAAGCATGGAAAGAGCAATTCTTAATTTCATATGAAAAAGCAAAAAACCCAGGATAGCAAAAACAGTTCTTAAAAATGAAAGAACTTCTGGGGGAATCTCAATCTCTGACCTCAAGCTATACCACAGAGCAATTGTTATAAAAACTGTATGGTATTGGTACAGAGACAGACAAGTTTATGGAATAAATGGAATAGAATTGAAGACCCAGAAAAACCACACATGTATGTATACTTGATCTTTGACCAAAGATCCAAAGAGGATAAAAAATACATGGTAAAAAAACATCTTCAATAATATTGCTGGTTTAACTGCAGTCTGTATGTAGAAAATGAAAATAGATCAATATTTGTCACCTTGCACAGAGCTCAAGTCCAAGTGAATGAAAACCTCAACATAAAATAAAAAACACTGAATTTAAGAGAACAAATGTGGGAAAGAGCCTCAAACTCATTGGTACTATAGAAAATTTCCTAAAGAGAACTCGAATGACTCAAGCTCTAAGATTAAGAATTGATAAATGGGGCCTCATGAAACTGAAAAGCTTCTGTAAGGCAAAGGGCATGGTCAATAAAACAAATTGGAAAACAACAGATTGGGGGAAAAATCTTCATTAACTCCACATCTGAAAGAGTGGCTAAATTACAAAATATATAAAGAATTCAAGAAGCTAACCTCCAAAAACAAACAAACAAACAAAACCTGAACAACCCAATCAAAAAATGGGTATAGAGCTATACAAAGAATTTACAACAGAGGAATCTTGACTGACAAGAAACACTTAAAGAAATGTTTAAAGTCCTTAGTGATAAAGGAAATCAAAATCAAAATGGCCCTGACATTCCACCTTACAACAATCAGTATGGCTAAGATAAAACAACTCAGGTGACAGCACATGTTGACAAGGATGTGGAGAAAGAGGAACACTTCTCCATTGCTGGTGGAATTACAAACTGGTACAACCACTAAGGAAATCAATCTGGAGGTTCCTAAGAAAATTGGAAATTGTTCTACCTGAAGACCCAGCTATAACACTTTTGAACATATAACCAAAAGATGCCCTACTGTAACACAGGGGCACGTGTTCCATTGTATTTAAAGCAGCCTTATTTGTGATAGCCAGAAGCTGTCATATCAATGGCCCACACAGAATGGATACAGAAAATGTGGTTCATTTATACAATGGAATACTATTCAGCTATTAAGAATGAGGCCATCACAAGTTTTTCATGCAAATGAATGGAACTAGAAAATATCATTCTGAGTGAGGTAACTCAGACCCAAAAGAACATGCATGGTATGTACTCACTAGTTAGTGGATAGTAGCAAAAAGAAAAAGTACAGAATATCCAGGATACAATCCATAGAACTCAAGAAGGTAAACAAGCCAAAGGGCTCTAGTGAGGATGATTCAATCCCCCTTGAGAGGGAGAAGAAAGCAATCATGGGCGACAGAGGGAGGAAGAAATGTGGGTGGGAGAGGGACAGGGTGGGGAAAAGAGGAACATGATCAGGTGTAGGGAGGGAGAACAGGAGTGAAGCACTGAGGGCCAGCAGAATGAATGGAAATATGCAACCTCGGGAGGTGAGTGGTGATGGAACCTTCTAGAATGTACCATAGACCTGAGAGTGCAGAGACTCTCAGGATCTCAAAGGAGGGAGGGACCTTAGATGAAATGTCCAACAGTGGGGAGGTGGAACTTGTAGAGTCCACCTCCAGTAGAAAGGTATGGCATCAAGTGGAGGGATGTGGTTGCCATCCCACAGTCAAAACCTCTGACCCAGAATGGTTCTTGTCTGAAAGAACTGCAGGAATAAAAATGGAGAAGAGATTCAGGGGAAGGAGGTCTAGTGACTGGCCCAACTTGCTATGCATCTCAAGGGGAGTCTCCAAGGCCTGACACTATTACTGATGCTATGGTGTGCTTACAGACAGGAACCTAGCACGGAGGTCCTCTGAGAGGCCCAACAAGCAGCTGACTGAGACAGACTCAGAGAATTACACCCATCTAATGAACTGAAGTTGGCATAGAACACAAGGGGATAATGTCTGGACTGTAAATAAAGAATAAGCAATTGTTTTTAAATATACAAGAGAATTAAAAAAAAAAAAAAAAAAAAAACTTGTGTATTGTGAGACAACCGTGGATTAAAGCTGGACTTGAACAACAGCAGAAACACCAGAAAGCCTGACACTCATGGAAAAAGAACAACGCTTATGATCTCTGGGTCAGGGAAGAAATAAATTAAAAACTTTCTAGAATGCAGTGAAAATTAAGCCACGATATACCTAAATTTTTAGGACACAATGAAATCAATGCTAAGAGGAAAATTCATAGTGCTAAGTATGGCAATGAAGAAATTAGAAAGTTCTCATACCACCAATTTAAAATTACATCTTAAAGTTCTAGAATAAAATAGAAGAAATCACACCATGGAGGACTAAAAATCAGTAAATAATCAAAACAAGTGGTGAAATCAATCAGTCAGAAATAAAAGAAAACAATACAAAGATTCAACAAAACTGGTTATTTGAGAAAAATCAACAAATAGACAAACCCTAGACAAACTACAAGACAGACAGTATCCAAAAACTCAAAATGAGAAATGAAAAGGGACATATAGCAACTGACAGTGAGGAAATTCAAAGGATAATTAGATCTTGCTGCAAAGCCTGTTCAGACTTTGAAGGAAAGGTCATTCAGAGACAATCCCACCATGTGATCCATTCCATCCACAGACACCAAACTCTGACACTATCACTGATGTCAAGATGTGCTTGCAGTCAGGAGCCTGATAGAGCTGTCCTCTGAAAGGCTCTGCCAGCACCTGACTAAGACAGAGGCAGATACACCCAAACATTGGACTGAGCCCAGGGATGCCAATGGAAGACTTAGGGAAAGGCTGAAGGAAGTGAAAGGGATTGCAAACCCATAAGAAGAACATCAGTATCAATTAACTAGACCCCTCAGAGTTTCCCAGGGACTGAACAACCAAACAAAGTATATACATTTGGCCAGTCCATGGTCCTGCTACATATGTAGCAGAGGACTGCCTTGTCTGGCATCAGTGAGAGGGGAGGCACTTGGTTTTGTGGAGGCTTGTTGCCCCAGCATAGGGGGATGCTGGAGTGGTGAGGCGGGAGTGGGTAGGTGGGTGGGGGAGCACCTTCTTACAATCAAAGGGAAGGGAATAGGGTGAGACATTCATGGAAGTCAGACCAGAAAGGAGGATAACAGTTGAAATGAAAACAAATAAAACGATAATCAAATTTTTAAAAAGATTCTATTATAACCCAGTGAAGTACCAACTATTCAGAAAATGTATTCAGTGATGATAGATAGTTGGAGATAAAGACTCCACTTCATTTTGGGGAGTGTACAATTCAGTGTGGTCATTATAAGTAGTTCAAAAAACACATCAAATTCTTTCATTTCACTTGACTATAATGTGTGAAATTTTTCACAATCATCTTAATAAGGTGTGAAGATACTTCAAGTAAAGAAATATTCATCAAAAGATCCTGACTACTAGGGACTGAAGACAGGCAAGAGATCAGCATGATAACTCAATGGAATGAATGTCTGCATAGTTACAGATATTGGACAGGATGGGTGTTGTATCTGTGTAATTTCAGGCATTATTGGATTTAGCATGATGACTGGTTCTTCAGATGACAGAAATCATGGAACATTTGAGGAGATTTTGCAAACATGACTAGGATGCAATACTTATGTGTACAACAGAGAGAATGCTTAACTCCTGGCTCAATGTTGCATGTAAGACTGCCCTTCCCTAGACTAAGCAATGGAGATATAATTTCCCATGATTCAACTCAGTCTTAATAACATGGGACCATTATAATCTTCTGAACTTTTGTGTTACTATAGAAGTTCTGGTAAATTCCATTATGATGATTGTCAATTGTGTTTCAACATATGTCTGCTTATCTCATGGTGTGGCCCAAGCTTGCTTCAGGAGATTGTCACTTGAGTCAATGCCATGGATAGTTATGAAATCATGACACTTGAGGATGGAGAACATGATCTTTACAACATATCTTTAGAAATGTTTTGATCAAAGTTTTCAGACCTCAGATGCAGAGCTTGAGGCCAGATATTCTCAGATGTATCCAGGGACCATGACACAGGGTGAATGGAAAGGAACTATAAAATATAATTAAGTGCATTTTCAGACAGCAATAGCCTTAAAACAGACACATAGGTGTGAATGTGTTGTGATGTTTGTCTGTGTAAGAAACAGATTTCACAACTGCTCCATCTTAGATCCTAGCAGACATGAAGAAGCTGTGTGCTTTCACTATTTCCTTCTCACTCCTGAAGGTTTCTTTTCTCATTTCTGTTGCAGTTGTTGAACTGAATACCCCTTTGCTTTTTATAATCTTGTTTTCAATTTTAGGTAAGTTATTAAGTTTGTTCCTGCTTTAGTGTCATAATTAGAATAGATAGCTGTGTACACAATTGTGAGATTTCTGTTCCATTACATTAGGAAGTATGAAAATTATTATCATATCATCTCCATTTAATTCTTATCAAAGGTGTCACAGCTTTGATTTTGTTTTAGGATATTGGTCTCCAGGTCAAATAAGTGGACAGTGATAGAGACTGATTCTATGTTTTGCCTCCTTGTGTATTTCAGATGTTGCACAAGATGCCATTGCACAAGGTGTCTTTAGTTTGTTTTGAATTCACTCAGTTCTCCCACACTCTTAGAGGCTCAATATGAGACGGGGGAGCTGCCTGTCTTCAGATTATTGCCCTAAATTTCACTATGAGCTGCTGTGATATAGCGACCTTCATGTAAAAAATTCATTTTGAATTTATGTCTGCCATTATCGGTTGGGCTTACCATAGATACTTTTGTATAACATTTGATCGATGCATCTAGTATCATGATATGTGACATAATATGTACTCACGTCTTCTTTTTTATCGATGTGCATACACTTTGCTTTTAATGAGAGCACTAGTTCTACTATAAGATTCAGTCATAGTCATCTCGACCTGTAAAGGTAAAAATCCATTCCAGGCTTCAATATTTAACAGCAAGTATACTATTGTGGTCTCTTGTACATATGCCTAGTTACAAGATTAGGTTCGTGATCACTATCAGACAGGTGGTCAATTTTCCTTTATACTTGGTGAATAAATATAACATTATAGATATTTATAGGATGGTACTTTAACTAGCGCATATATGAAAGATGTTCTCATATGATCACACTATACCTTGTTCTCAGGATCGCAAGGGTACATGAACCGGCGAGTCACGGGAAGCCATCGCGCTTTCCCAGCACAGGAGCACGGGGCGTTGCACCCCAAACCCGTCCGCGGGGGACGACCAGGGGACCCCCGCACCCCTCAGGTAGTCATGCAGACCTGTGTTACGTTTATGAACTATATCCTTCAACCCGTGGTCAGGCCCGCACTATAACAATACACTGCACACAGTGAATTTTAATTGGACCACTCACCAAGGCATCTGCGGCCTAGCCCGTGTTGTATAAACCAACCCACCCACCCAACCACGATCGTCATCGTGTATTCAAGTTGATATCTTCGACCACCTTGTACGAGCGGACGTGTCATTTACCTCCGTACGAGGGACTAGGCTCTCAAACAAGAGGCCTAGGCACTGTGGGGCTCGGAATTCTATGGTTGCACGGCTACGGCTGTGGGTGGTCTCCCTGCTAAGGCATAATCCGGGCGTTTAAGGCAAGAAGGGCGGGACACCGAGGACTCGGTGGAGACGGCGAGGGGCGAGATAGTAGAAGGGTACTGATAGGGGTGCAGGTCAGGGGGACCTACGAGTGGGGGTGGCTAATGGGCCTCATGTTATATGGTGCGGGGGTAGACATGCTAATGGTGCGAGCAACGGAAGTTGCCTTATGCGATAATACGCAACGTGCTCTCTACGTATCGATTTAAGGAACGTGCTGACCGTGAGCTTGCTACCATATACTGTCTGTCGTGCTATCCTAGACCTTGGGAGGAGGTATTCCATGTGTAGCGGGCTCTCCTTACATTGGGGGCAATCTCGACTGAATTGGCACATGTGCCACGCGAGGGCTACAGGGAGAGACCCAGGGTTGGGACGATTGCTGGGGTGGGGCTGTGGGGGTGAGAGCGTGTGGGTTGGGCTTCCCGAGGGGGTTGGCCCTTAGCGAGCGCTGTGATAAGGGTAGGGCTCTCGCTAGATGTTGCGCTCAGGATCTCTCTGATCCGGGATTCTTCCTAATGCACTGACTAGAAAGTGGGACGAGGGGTCGGGATCATCTGAAAAAATCACTACGGTCAGAAAGTAGAGACCTCCCTCAGTCTAGGACCTCCCCATTGTGCGCCCGGATTGGCGACTGCTGATCTGCAGCGCTATGATTTGAGTCCACGTACTGGTCATTGTACATGTGCTACCTCCAGGTAACCTCGTCTAACGGGTGCGCCATGTGGGGACGCTATCGCGTGCCGTGTTGTTAAGCCCATGGTCGCGCACGCCATATACTTATGGGTGCTGATTATCAAAGTAAGAACCTATTTGACGCAATACGGACCTAGGCTTTTGAAGGACCGTAAGGGTGGGGGCCAGGTGTCTCTGTCGAAGAGGCCAGCCTCCGGTATCGCCTGTCGACGCATGGCTCCACGAATCATTCATCCACGCCGATCGCGTATCATAGCTGTCACTTTATATATCCGAGGATGAGGTTCCAATTCATTATATGGGTCAGGCCCGTGTGTCATGTTCTTCAACGTGTTCCTGCAACAAGTACGTTGGGACATTCATCACCTGGCGTTGCATTGCCTGGAGTCTGCTAATTGGAAGTGTGAGACAGCAAAGTCCAAGGTGCTGAGGGCGTGCCGTCGCTTTACTCATATGTAACAGTTATTGGGTGTACAAGCCAGTGCGACCATGCCTCTTATGCCCGCCTCGCGGTTTGAGAGACAAGCGACGGCTTTTAGCGGTGGACTCCTAGGGATACCATCCTTACACCCCTCGTGAATATTGAGGCGCACGATAGGATCATACTTTGGTCTATAGAACGATCCGAAGTACCAGGGACAGCCATCGGTTATTCTCCAGACGCAGAGAAACGTACATTGTCATCTTGACTTAAGCACCAAAAACGCATAAAGCACTGTTTGTGCTACCCAGTTGTTTTGCCTTCCGAGAACAGACTGACCTATTGTATTGGCTCCTCATAACTGAGCGCCCCTGCGCGTGGAATTTACTAATCTGGTAGGCATGAGGAACCAGCATAGGCCCAGCTTGCTCTGAGCCCCCAGTACATCGGGGATAGCGGTGTACGGGCGTTTGGTTATCGGGGTAATCTGGGTTCACACTAAGCCTCGTACGAGGGTTCATCGCTCACCGGGGGCCGATAGATACGATCCCTGAGGGCGTCTGTGAGTAACGTGCATGCCGAATTCGGCGGGGGCGTGGCTTTGACTGGCGGTTCCTGGGTGGGGGACCGGTTCTGTGCCACTCCCTAGCCACCCAGCCAAGGACTGAGACACCAGGAGGTGCTCGGCCGCCACCTGGTTCTGCTCCAGGTTATTTTATAGAACCGGTGTTTCGTGACGGCTGTGTGGTGCCTCTTTAGATTTTTGGTCTTTAAACTGGGTGGGTGTCATTGTTATGAATTGAGATCTGTAAGGCGTCTTTAACTGTCACAGTGTGCCGTTGACTCTCGTAGGCCACTTGGATTACTGCTTTGGGTGACCACTAGGCATGCCCATGACCCCAACGAGGACCTTCGCCGCATGTTGCTGGCAATTCCGCTTTAAGGACTGTTAAAAATCAAATATGCCAATCAGTATGTAGATATATTGGAAATTCTTAGCTTTGGGTTGTAGGAGGATTAGAAGTTCAGGAGTGGGCATAGGTCCAAATATTTGATTGTCGTGTTTTTGGCACCATTTTGAAAAGACTAGACGTACGCTGGCAACTCGAAGATGCGGGATATGATACGGATCGGGTTTTGTAGAAACATGCGGCAGTGGGATAAGGATTGGGGGGACAAGTTTGTCATATAGGGGCTGTGGTGCCTCTGTTGTGATGAGGGCTGACTGCGTTTGCGGGAAGGGCGTTCGCTGGAACATTTACTTGTCTTAGCGGGGTCTTTTCTTGACAGCAAAATATATGTGACACCTGGATTTGTTTAGATTTCGCGCGTTCTGAGAAGACAGGGAGCTCCCTGACGTCCCGAGATAGGTTCACAGAATCCCATCATACTCTCCTTAGTGTTACATGTTTGGTTAAACGTCCACCCTTTTTTTCCACAGCCTGCAACAAACACTCTCAGAAAGTCAGGACTGTGGGAGCGGTCACCTGTTCCCCCGGTAAATTCTTTAATTGACAAAGTTTTGGGTACTTCGTGCTGTTTGGGTCTAGGCTTCTCGCAGAATATTCGTATGACAAGTAGAACGGATTACACCCCTCCTATCCCCCACCATATGATGGTGACGTTCCACATGGGATTTTAAGGTGCAGGTACTATACCAAGCTATATGGCTCCCAGCCCAGCCCTTAGACTTTCAAACTCTGCGGACCATGATTATGGTCTTCTGAAATCAGTTGACCCGTGAGGTGAGACTTCTTGGCGTGGTCATATTTGCGACCTTGTCCTCGCTTAAACTTTCTGTTCATACTTCCTGGGTCTCCTCGTGGCTGCTCGACTGGGGATACTAACGTATGACACACACGCTCCATCCCTCTGAGAGACTTACTCGCCCTAACTTCCATTAAAGGCCTCTTGTGTCTATCACGTGCTGTATGGAGGAGTGGCTATGTATTGCTTGGATGAGTCACAGAAATGCGATGTCCTATCACCTGTTCAAATGATCTTTCACCTGTCAAGTGTGAAAACTTGAGGTCCCATCACCACCGCTATTATTCGGTTGGCAAGTTTTGTCCAGGACAGTGCAGTCAAACGTTTGATGTGCCTGACGTAAATGCCAGGCTTCGTTCCTTGGTATCTTGGGCGATTGAGCCCTCTTCATTTTATTAATCGGTTTGTTCTCTTTCTGATCGTGGCTCGGTTATGGACAAAATCTATCATTGTTGATTCTCTTCACAAATTTTCTTAAACAAGAGCATAAATACTATTCTCCTAACTGAGTCCTAAGTGCACTCTGTTTTGAGTGAGTTGTAACGCAGAGACTAGGAGGAACTTTACTGGAGAGTGCCCAGAGATTCATGAATGTGTGCTCGCAATTTTTATTCACCACGCATACCTGTGTGCACCTCCGGCGAACACTTTATACGTGTGCGATAATATGTGAAGGTTCAGAGGTCAGAACTATAGGAACGTCACATATTCTCCTTAAAGAAGTTTTTACCGTCAACCTCACTCCTTGGCGCTTCTTTTTTTGTTCTTTGATCCTCAAGGATGTTCTGACTGGTATGCTCGAAATCCACACTGAGGTAAGACCAGTAAGAAGTTCACGGCCAACGTAAGACTATCAGCCTAACAGCACCTGCACTACGCTTTCCCGGTCAGTTGCTGGAAGGTTACAGCGTGAGCGCCACCACAAATTGCCTGACCCAAACTCAGGCTCCTCACACCTCAGAGGTTCACCATTTGATATGTCTCCATCATTTACCCTGCAGCAGCGGCCAGTAACACGAGTCATAAGCAACTAGGGGACCCTCGTCTGTGTTATGACTCAGGTACTTTGTGATTAGCTGGGAAGCTTTAATTCCCTCACTCTGGTGAAACGCTGGTCCGGATCACCTGTTCGGACTAGCACCGTTGTCGCCTCAAGTTGCCTTACAAGCCGTCTCATGCAGGGGCTCACCATTATCGAGGGCGGTCGCATTGCGAAACCTTGTATCGTCGCGCCACTCGTTGCTGGGGGCTCTTCGGCCGGCGGAGGAGCGACTGCCTGCATTCGTATTACTCCTCGATGGGGGGGAACAGCCGTTGGACCACGAGGGACCATGGCGTTGGCTGCGCCCCACTATGCACCGAGCACCTGGCGCGACACAGGGCCGGCGTGTGGGCCCGCGATGGGAGGCGGCGGTGCCGGCTTGGGACGCCGCCCTGCCATACACACCAGTCGGCATGCCTGACGAGGTAACGAGGTTCACACTCACTCCTTGGGTGGGTTTGGTCGGTCTGCATAGCTTCAACGTGCGGGGACCCCGGGATATTCCCATAGTGGGACAAGCAGTGTATGTCCAAGACAGCTTGTTCCTACATGTGAACCATGAAATTACTCAGCAGTTCTTTGCAGTCGGGAGCCACCTCGTGGTAGGACTCCAGCCGAGTCACCCTCCCCATGAGATAGGGTACTATACGCCAGAAGCTTATTTCAACAACTTGCAACCGAAGGGGCCTGGCCACCTGCTAGCACTACTAGCATGTTTATACGCCAGGCCGTATTTTATAATAGCCCCAGATTCGCTCTAGGATAGCTAAGAAGAACACGCCTGATGTCCTTTAAGACAAGGGGCGTTTCTTGTCTACAGTATCTTTCGGTGGCTATATACAGGTGTCAGATGAGATTGGTGGTATCATTGTACTCTTTGAGAAGGACGACTCCGCAGCCTGGGTTGAAATATGTAGGAAGCGAATGATATTGCGCGAGTATTTGGTGAAGGGCGGTCGAGTGCTTGTTTTGTGATGACGACGTGTCCAGAGCTCCCTGGGTGGTGGCTTAAAACACTAGTTGATCAGCTGTCAGAGCTATATGCTGTGCGATATACTATGGGAGTGCCGCGGCTCGATGGCTGTTCAAGTTCGGGGCTCGTCTGTCCCAACACATCTTTCATATAATTGTAAAGGATTGTTTGGCTTAGCCCACTAGTAGTGGGTATTAAATGGAATCACGGTTTGTTGTGGAGGTGTTTGCGATCGGTGGGTTGTTGAGTGGCATGTTCCACCTAGTCGGTAGTCACTAACTATGGGCGGTGCGCTGACGGAACGTGGAGGCGTAAGGGGTCGGTGTGGACGTGGGGATACTCGTGATCTTAGGCGGCAGACAGGAGCGTGCTAAGATCGAAAGTCGGGGTGACGGGGGGGTGGTGTTTGGCCATTGTGTAGAAAAGAGTCGGGGATATGTGGGAGGCAATCGTAGCCAGTTGGGCCCCACTACGTCCTCTGTGTGGTGGAGGACGGAGATGGTAAATGGGTGAGTCACTGCGTAATGTTCCGCTCGGCTTAATGCACTCTGACAGCTTAGGAGATACGGACGTAGAGTGGTTGGCAGTGAAGGGCCCCGGTGGTTATGTGTGCGGAGGGCCGTTTTTCTGTTTTATTTTTTTTGGTCTGATGTTCCGGGTTTTTGTTTGTTTTGATGTCCACTGGGGATGCTATGTATAGATCGTCTCTCCTTTGGAACTCCAGGGTGCCCGTGGGAATGGATCATCTCCCTGTATGGCTAACAGCTCAGCTCTGCGACTGATGCCCTCACAGATAGTCCTGCACCCGCTGTCTCTCTCCTACGTGCACTGCCTCTTGCGCTGTCATGGAGAAGCAGACTGCTGTGGGCTATTGGAGCGCGGGCTTGGGCATGATGTTGGGGGGGTGGAGGATATATTTCGAGCCAACTTTCGTCGTCAGGGGCCGGGTTCGTCGTTGGGACGAGGCGGTTTGATCACGTGATTCGGTTCAGGGGCGCGATTCAGGTGTGTTGGGGGAGTGGTAATGTCGCGGAGGGGCCAGGTAGAGTTTGACTGCGGGTTTGGGCCTATCATGGCTGTGTGACGGGCTTGATTTACTCTAACCGCCATCCGAGGCACGCGCCGTTTGAGTAGGGCAGCTTTAGAGTGGTGTTCTTAGAACCAAGGGGACCCAATACCGGGCAATGAGACGAGCACGCAGGGGGGAATGGTTGGTCGCTGTGGAATTGTTGGGATGAGGGTTGCGTTGTCTGGCAGGTGCGGTGGTGAGTGTGCTGTGGTGGGGTCTGTCGGTTCTGAATGTGTTTTACTGGGTTTGTGTCAGACAGGGGGCGTTGCGAATTGCTCGGGGGTGGCAAGTTACGAAGGATGTAGGGAGAAGATGCGGAGGGGCGGTGCAATCGCGGGTGGAGAGGACCCTATTTGTCCGCAGTTGAATGGGTGGTATTTGTCGTGCGCGTGGCTGTGTTGTTAAAATATCCTTGTTTGTTTGCCCTGGGCGATGAGGCTTAGATGTAAGGTACCATATTACTTTTGCGCAGGTGAGAGGTATGCACATATATTATTGCTAATTGTGTCCTCAGGCGGAACCGTTAGTCTCGCATTTACACAGAGATTACACGGAACAGCCCGGTCGGACTGACCTCAACGTCATGACATAACCACCAATATCATATTACGGAAATCTGCTCTCACGTTGTATATATATTGTCATCTTTAGCGATGATACCACATGTGCTCATTTTGTTTCATTTTATGTACCGTATGCTAGGCTATGGTCCTTATGTGTATTGCCTACTTGTTCACTTTTTATTTATAGCTGCTGTATTCCTTCAGAAGTATTCGGTCGATAATACTCCTCGTCGCGTTACAGATCACCTTAACGCTTTGACTTTTAGTGTTGTCCTCTGCTGTGATCTTTTGCCCGCTGTTTATTTTGAATATAACGACACGAGCCAATGGATTAATAGCATCTTTTAAAGGATGCTCTATGCCCTGTTGTTTCAGAATATGTGAGCCATATTTTATTGGTAATGTAAATATGAACATCTTATTCGATTACAGTAATATATACTCCTCATTGATTAAAAATGATCTAAACATTGTAAGTAAACAAAAAATTATTTCAATGAAAATTTCTTTGACTCATTATTATCTACACCAAATATTTTAATTATTAAACTTAATGACTTAGGATCAGTCAGTCATTTACATCCTGAAGTGAATGGTAAATTTAGACAAAGCGTGGATCAAAATTCTATATACAAAAATGACATTAAACCAATGAATGAACCAGATGGTTTTTACAGAAGTGTGTCATCCCGTGAGCAGGATCTCAGAACAGATTTGTACTGTCAATAAAATTTACACGCAACAATCTCATAGCTCTACTACGCAGGACATTTAGAAGAAGATTATACTGTGGTAAGGAAAAAGGACTGTAAATGAACTATGCTTCTTTTTGTCTTTATTTTCGCTTTAACTATTACAACTAAGGCTCTATCTCTATTATGTCTTTGCATCCCTACATGTGATGGTACGTTTTGATATTGCATGTGGTTGCCTGTGGTTAACCTTACATAGTGTAGACAGGCTTGCTGTGCACAAGTAGTTAAAGAATGTTGCGAGGGATGTCTACAGGCATTAGCTCTGTGAGGAGCAGATAAGCAAGATGTCTCAGTACAGACGATGTGTGAAAACAGTTAGGTGTCTTGCACCGTAGTCAGGTGTAACTGCAGTGAGCCACTCTTGAGCTGTATTGTGAAGTTGGGGGACAGAAAGTGAGCAGACGCTGTCGACAGGTTCTCTATGTGGCAATCATTTGCGAAATGGGTGAGTCCCCAGATGACAGCACCAAAAGTGTATGTGATAGCACAATCGCCCTAGACGAATTGCTGGAACCTTGAAAGCTTCTGCCGTTTGGGTCTTTCAAATTTTGACTAGTTATGTATGAGAGGCTATACTCTTCTAAAAACCTAATAGACTTACTTATTTTGACATTTTTTTAGTATGAAAAGAAAAGAAAAGACTGTAAACAAGCTGAGTGATGGTGGAACATGCCTTCAGAATCCCAAGCACTTGAGGAGGGAGAGGCCCAGGTGGATCTCTGAGTGCAAGGCAGCCTAGTCTACATCGAGTGAAATTCTAGGATTATCCAGTGGACTTCAAAGATGCAGTCCGCTGTCAGACAAAACAAAACACAACCAACACAAAAGATTTCGTTTCTTTTTTAAATAAATTTATGTTTTGTTTAGTATGTTAATATACTGCGAATTTGTTAAATGTTTCCATTGTTCAACCAGATGGTAGAACTGTAAAAGTTCTAAAGGTATAGTAGCTAAACTACTGACTATTGTGGGTACTTCCCACTATCAATCTACTTTTCTGAGCCTATTCCTTCTCTCGCGAGATGCTCAGGGTATTAATCTCCGTAGGCAAAGACTAATCGTGCCGGTCATTCAGCACATCTCACTAGATTGTTTTTGAGGACGGGATGCGGTTGTGCCCAATCATTCCGGTCATCTTTGAAAGCTTAATGTGACACCTAGATGAAGTTGATCCCTATGTGAGTTTTACTGTACAAAGGGTCTCTACGTCAGTGTTCTGAAATTCATACTTGTCACAGAAAAGATTAAAATGTTTAACTGTTTTACTGTGTATGTCACGTTACTAGAAACTATGTTCTATAAAGCCACTTACTTGATTTCTTTTTTAAAAAAGTATTTTTTTTATGTTTTATGTATATGTGCACACTGTTAGCTGTCTTCAGACACACATAAGGAGGGCATCAGAGGATCCCATTAAGTATGGTTGTGGCCCACCTTGTGGTGGCTGGGAGTTGAACTCAGGACCTCTGGTAAGAGCATCTGGTGTCTACACTGCCTGAGCATCTCTCCAAGCCCTTAAATGATATTTCTTAGATAGTTTTGCAGATTCCACTAAAATGAACCACATGTGGGTTTGGCGTATTTATTTACTGTTTTGGTTTGGTTTGTTGGTGGTAGTGGTTGTTGTTGTTTAAATCCTAGTTCCTGTTGTAAACGTGATGTAGGCATGAATATGAGACTTAAAAAAAAGATGGGTAAGACAAGTCCATGACACATTGGCGATTACCCATTTTCGGTAGCTGGTGGTTTGGCGGGTTAATATCTGGTTTTTATATATTGCGTCGTCTTTCAGATCTCAGGAACATGCTTGTAAAAACTATTTCAGGATGATATCTTTGGGTTTTAGGCTTAAAAACAAAAAACCAATCCTCAGCCACACAGCACGAACGTGCATGGCAGATAAACAACTGCCAACTTGGTTCATAAGAGATGCATACCTCCAGGTATAATGAGGTGTCTAGTTAGAGCTTATACTGCTTGTGACAATAAATAGACTACCCTAACCAAGATCCAACCTGTGATAGGCATAAGACGCTTATTTCAGATCATTAAGATACTTAAGTGTCATCATCAGATAAGAAGTCAGGGCTTAGCGGGAACACTACTCAGGATAAAGTACATAGAGCAGAAACTGAAGTAAGGATCCTATCGTTGACTGGCTTGCCGCCCATGACTTGAATCGTCTCTGCGGTGCTTATACTACACCAGGTCCATTGCCTAGGTATGGCACCAACTATATATTAGTGTGCTGCTCCCCTCTTCACATGATTGTCATGAAGCTGAACACATGACCTTTAAAAAGGGGATGTTGTGTATCTGTGATGTGGTGTGTATAATTCGGATTGGAGTGGGAGTATCACGTCAGAGGTGGTGTGCACACACTAGTTGTTTCTAGAGGATCTGGAAATTCAATTGCCAATACCACATGTTGCTGGTGACTCACAAACTGCCCATAACCAAGGGTCGAACAACCCTGTCCCATGCCAAGAAGGGAAATAATCCAACAAACATGACTGTGGATTTGTAGGAAAATAACTTTCTGTTGTCAATGCCACTACTTCTGGGGTCTTGGCTTTTGTTTTTTTAAAGATTTAGATTTTAAAGATTTAAAGTTTTGCCTGCAAGTATGTATGTATATCATATGCATATATAGTACGTGTAAAGGGCAGAGAGTATTAGATCCCCTGAAACTGGAGTTACAGATGATTGTGATGCACCATGTAAGTACTAAGAATTGAACATGGGTCCTCTTTAAGAACAGTGGGGCTGGAGAGATGGCTCAGGGGTTAAGAGCACTGGCTTCCCCTCCAGAGGTACTGAGTTCAATTCCAGCAGCCACAGGTGGTGCCCTCTTCTGGTGTGTCAGAAAACAGTGACAGTGTACTCACATACATAAAATAAATAAATCTTAAAAAGAAGAACAACAACCATGACAACAGTGCTCTTAACCAATAAGCCATTCATTTTTACAGCCCCAAGCCAGAATTTCTTAAATAATTGGTTTCAACTCTATTTGGGGGGGAGGTACCTAACACTGTGAGTTCCTGAACACTCTGGTGTAGAAGGTTTATGAATATGCAACAAACAAAAATTATTTAAAATGTTTAAAATGTGGTAAGCCTAAGGTGTTTCTGGCAGCATACACCCATGCTACATTGTGCAACTAACACACTTCCGCACATTGCATGCAGTTATCACATACTACTAGCAGCTATCTGGGATGCCCTGGCTTAGGTCTGACAGTTGGGCATACTACAGACTACAGTGCTTTCATTCCATATAGGAAGCTTTCTGGTGTGACTGAAATATAATAGGGATGGCAAACACTTGGTTTTCCTACTGTCCTTCAAAGTACATCAAATCATAAAATCTTTGGATTATGCTGTATTATTATACTTGACTTTAAAAAACTGCTTAGTTTCTGTTTGGCTTGAGGTTTAGGTCAGCCTTTGCTGTAATGTTTAAAATGGCCCTTAACATATTTCTTCCACTTTGCATGGATTCTGTGTCTGTTCAAGAGTGGTTTTCTCAGTCCTGACAGCCATATCATCAGAGCATCAGTCACAAAATGTTAAGGATGCTCTATGCCCTGTAGTATCAAATATTGAGCCCATATTTTAATGGTAATGTAAATATTAACATTTATCATTACAGTATATATACTCCTCTTTGATAAAAAATGTTAAAAATTGTAAGTAAACCAAAAAATTATTCAATGAAAATTTCTTTACTCATTATTAACACCAAATATTTTATTTATAAACCTAAATGACTTAGGATCAGGTCAGAATTTTACCATCCAATCTATGGTAAATTTAGACAAAGGTGGATCAAAATTATATACAAAAAGACATAAACAATGAATGAACCAGATGGTTTTTACAGAAGTGTGTCATCCGTGAGCAGGATCTCAGACAGTTCTTACTGTCAATAAAATTTACACTCAACAATTCTTAGCCTCTACTACGCAGGACATTTAGACAGAAGATTATACTGTGGAAGGAAAAAGGACTTAAATGAAACTTTGCTTCTTTTTGTCTTTAATTTTCTAACATACACTAAGGCTATAATATTAAGTCTTTCATCCCTACAGTGATGCCGTTTTGAATATTGCATGTGGGCTGTGTTTAACTACATAGTAGACAGGCTTGCAGCAAAGTAGTTAAAATGTTGAGGGAAGCACAGGCATTAGAGTGAGGAAGAGAAAGCAGTCGTCAGCACAGACGATGTGTGAAAACAGTTAGGTGTTTCACCAGTAGTCAGGTAATGCAGTGCGCCACACTTAGCTGTATGTGAAGTTGGGGACAAAGTGAGATTCAGCGACAGAGTATCTATCCAACATATGCAAATGGGTTGAGTCCCCAGGACCACACCAAAGTGTATGTGATACACTAATCTTAGACTAATTGCTGGAACCTGAAAGCTTCTGCAGTTTGGTCTTCAAAATTTTGACTAGTTATGTATGAGAGGCTATACTCTTTAAAAACAAAAGACTTACTTATTTTGCATTTTTTTATATTTAAAAAAAGAAAAGAAAAAGCTGAGTGATGGTGGAACATGCCTTCAATCCCAGCACTTGGGAGGGAGAGCAGGTGGATCTCTGAGTGCAAGGCCAGCCTAGTCTACAGAGTGAATTCCTGATATCCAGGGCTTCAAAGATGCAGTCTCAAACAAAACAAAAACAACCAACACAAAAGATTTTTTTAAAAATTTAAAATTTGTATTTAAATACAATAATTATTAAATGTTTCCATTGTTCAACCCTATGGTAGAACTGTAAAAATTCTAAAGTATAGTAGCTATAACTACTACTATTGTGGGTCTTCCCCTATCAAACTTTTCTGAGAATTCCTTCTCTGAGAAGCTCAGGGATATATATCTCCCAGGCAAACTAATCGTGACGCTCATTCAGCACATCTACTAGATGTATTAGGACGGGATTCGGTGTGCCCAATCATTCCGGCTCATCTTTGAAAGCTTAAATGACACCTAGATGAAGTGATCCTATGTAGTTTACTACAAGGTCTCTCTCAGTGTTTGAAATCAAACTTCACAGAAAAAAAAAATTTAACTGTTTTCCTGACATCACTTACTAGAAACATTCTAAAAAGCCACTTACATGATTTCTTTTTTAAAAAATATTTATTTTATTTTATGTATATGAGCACACTGTAGCTGTCTTCAGACACACCATAAGAGGGCATCAGATCCCATTACAGATGGTTGTGAGCCACCATGTGGTGGCTGGGAATTGAACTCAGGACCTCTGGAAGAGCAGCCAGTGCTCTTCACTGCTGAGCCATCTCTCCAGCCCTTAAATGATATTTCTTTAGATAGTTTTGCAGATTCACTTAAAATGACCACATGTGGGTTTGGGTATTTATTTACTGTTTTGGTTTGGTTTGGTTGGTGGTAGTGGTTGTTGTTGTTTAAATCTAGTTCCTGTTGTAAACGTGAAGCATGAATACTGAGACTTAAAAAAAAGAGGTAAGACAAGTCCTGACACATTGGCATTACCCATTTCGGTAGCTGTGGGTTTGGGGGTTAATAACTGGTTTATATAAATGCGTCTCATTTCAGATCTCCAGGAACATTGTTTAAAAACTATTTCAGGAGAATTCTTTGGGTTTTTAGCTAAAAACAAAAAAACCAATCCAATCCACACAGCACAGATGTGAATGGCAGAAAACAACTTGCCACTTGGTTCATAAAGATGCAACTCAGGTATAATGAGGTGTCCTAGTTAGAGCTTATACTGCTATGACAAATAAAACTACCATAACCAAGACCAACCTGGATAGGAAAGAGCTAATTTCATCTTAAGACTTAAGTGTCCATCATCTAAGAAGTCAGGGTAGGGGAACACAACAGGAAAGTACCTAGAGGCAGAAACTGAAGTAAAGGCCATGTTTACTGGCTTGCCGCCCATGACTTGATCGTCTTGCTTTCTTATACACACCAGGTCCATCTGCCTAGGGATGGCACCAACTATATATAGTGTGCTGCTCCCTCTCACATGATTGTCATGAAGCTGAACACCTGACCTTTAAAAAGGGGTGTGTATCTGTGTGTGGTGTGTATATTCGGATTGGAAAGGGACAATCAGACAGGGGTGGTGTGCACACACTAGTTGTTCTTCTAGAGGATCTGAATTCAATTGCCAATACCCATGTCTGGTGACTCACAACTGCCCATAACCCTAGGAAACAGGGATCTGACTACCTCTTCTGTCCTATATTGAAACATGAACTCATATACACATATCTACATAGACAGGCACATAAATATTTTTAAATACTAAAAGAAAGTAAAGAAATAAAATTTATATGTATTATAAATATAGGAAATATACACATATATTACCAAGACAGCAACACCTTTAATATCACAATCAGGGTCTGTGAGATGGCTGAGCAGGTGAAGGTGCTTGCTACCAAATCTGACAATGGGAACAGGATGTTGCAAACTCAGAGAACACAAAGAGAGAACTATGACAGTTGTCTTCTGACTTCCACACATGTAATGACACGCCTGTGCACTTTTACACACATAAACAATGTTCTTTTTAACTGAAAGGCACTCAAACATTTTATAAATTGCTTTTGAAGGAAATGGAGAAACAGCTCAGAAACTGTTCTCGGAAAGGATCAGAGTTCACTTCCCAGCATCTACATCAGGCAGCTCACAGCTACCTGCAAGTCCAGGTCCAGGGTGGCTGAGGCCTCTAGGCCTCCACAACTAACTTCACACACGCACACACATCACTACAAGAGAATAAACTGATTCTGCACAAGGTGGGTGGATGGGTTGTGACTGAATGCCATTTGAACGTTGATGGCACTCTATCCTTGCTCTGGTACCTTCATTTTCCCAGGAGAAAATCCTCCAGCTAGCTAGGAGTACATGCCAGCTGAAAACCATCAAATTGCAAATGTAGGTTTGCATACTTTAAAGTTCAGTAAGTTCTAGGAGTTCTAGGTGATTATCAAGCCTGTGGTGGTCCTTGGAAGCCCTCAAGAAGAAACAGGACCAGAAGTTAAGTATATATACCCTTGCAAAGATACCCTTCAAAGACTACTGCATACAGCAAAACTCATTCCAACGCTATTCTGAATTTTTTAGCAACATATTTTCTTGCTTAATTTTTAAAAGTCTTTTGAATTATGTACTATAAATGAACAAAATGAGATATACAGAGAATAAAAAATGTATTTTAGTCAGATACTCACAAAAAGTGGTCATGATTTGAAATTTAACCTAAGAGCCTGGTTCTTAGCATGTTATATAAGGAATCAGATAACTTCTAATATGGTGCTGGAGAGATGGCTCAACAGTTAAAACCACTGGCTGATAACCTCTTCCAGAGGTCCTAAGTTCAATCCCCAGCAACCACATGGTGGCTCACAACCATCTGTAATGGGATCTCATGTCCTTTTCTGGTGCACATGCAGATCAATAACTTCTAATATTTTTTTTCAACTCCACCATTCCAAAAAGGAAGAACTGGACAGTAGGTATCTACAGTCACATAAGGGATACAAATCTAAAAGAAAACAAGTAATTCAAACAGACTTAAAAGAAAAACTCAGACGACATGGGACAGAGAAGAGAAGAAAATGAGGATGTCTAAAACACATTACATACATCTCTATGAAACCGTCAAGAGTTTTCTAAGAACCAAACCTCAATATTCTTTGTATTTTATTTTAGCTTAAGCTGTCATGTTCACTGTAAAATTTTAGTTCTCTCGAGTGATAACAGAGTGAAAATAATATATTAGCAAAACAGGAAAAACTATCAATTTATTACTAGAAAACTAAATAACTATATGAAAGTAACTATTTGAAGAAAATTACTTCCAACATAAACAACAGTAGATAATACTATCATGTCAAATTATTGTTTTTTTTACCAGGTGTGGTGATATACACCTTGAATCCCAGCAATGGAGAGGCAGAGGATATCTGAGAGTTAGAGGACAGCTTGGTCTACTTGGTGGATTCCAGGACATCCAGGCCTCAGAGACAGGCCTTGGATTTTTGTTTGTTTGATTTTGTTTTTTTAAGAGAAGAGGGAGAGGGTCTCCAGAAACATTTTTTTAATTCAAAGACAAATTTCATAATCATAACAAGTATTTATTATTTAACAACACTTCTAAAATATGTAACTCTTATTCTAAAGTAAGCAAGATTTAGAATTTTAATTTCAATTTATTCCTCTATGCTATATGCACATTTATCACTTCATTAAAAATACTTTTCATGTGTATTTGTATATGGTGTGCGTGTGTATGCATATACTAGTACATATGGATCCACTGTAAAAGTCAGTTGTTCTGATCAATGCTGTCCACGTTATCACTGAAGCAGGCAGAGTCTCCCTAGCAGAATGTTAAGAAGCTCCCTGCTCCCAAGTGTAAGGTTGTAATAGGCAAGGACCTGAGCTTCAGGCCTCCTGTCTGCATGGCAAGTGCTTTGATCCACTGAGCCATCATCCCAAGAATATTTAACAATATCCTGAAATTACTAAGCATTGGAGGACTCCTTTTTTTTTAAATAAGACTATACCAATTTCTGTAGGTAAATGTATACCTTTCATTTGTTGTATCTATAATTCCTACATGGTATTTATCAAACACTTGATGAATTGAATACATTTTCTACTTTTAAAAATCATTTTAAGACTACCTTTTTAGGACTAAATTAATAAATCAGAGTATACATTTCTTCATTTTCAAATTCAATCTATTCATTTTATTTGCATGGAGAGTTGGCAGAGAGACTGTGGCTGTAGGTTCACATGGACCATGGCATGCATGTGGAGGTCAGACGTGTTGGGTCCTTTCTCTCTCTCCACCACCACACTGGATCCAGTATCAAACTCAGGTTGTTAGGTTGGTGACAAGTGCCTTTACAATTGAGCATCTCATAGGCCCCTCTTTGAGTGTCACAATATGGTATCTTTCCCTCCCCTTCAAAAAAAAAAAAAGGAAGGGAGGAAGGAAGGAGGAAAATGTTATGTGTACTCCGTAAGGAATGAATCGTGCTCAGTCGGTACAGTAACCTGTGCAGTCACTAAGAAAGATGGTGAATTTATTCTTTGTAACCGTACCTTCTTAATGTGCTTTACCTTTCTAAGAAATAACAGTTCTATGTCACTATTTACAAAAGGACAGAGCCAACTTATTACTAACCATTTTAATGGTACAAACACACTGATTATTTTATAATGCTTCAAATGAATTTTCACTAAAGTTTGCTTCCTATTTGGAATGTGGCAGTCTTAACGTCTCAGTAAGTAACATATGTTTGAAGCCATGATCTGAACCAACTTTATCCCAACATTTTATCCCAAAGAGTTTTTTTCTGAATACACAATTATATAAAATGATTCTCACTAGACAAAGAATCTAAAATAACCGGAATTACACATTTATAAAAGAAAACACACACTAAGAAGTAGGAACCAGATTTTTGTGTTCTGAAACACAAGTGCTCTGAGCTTCTCAGTATTTGCTCTCTTCTGCCAGGTTTAAATTAGTAAATTAACATTTTACTAGAATATGCTTGATCCTTTAGCATAAGTTAACATATAGAAACTTACTGTATCTTTCACCTAGCCAGGCTGTTGTCCACTTATCACTTTGCAATGGACATTGATTCATTGTCTTTGGTGGTACACCAATGGGCTTTATCTTAGAAACCACACAAAGATAACTACATAGGATTCCTGACTTTAAACAATGTACAGGCTATTAGAAGATAGATACGAAAAGAGATACAATAAAAAGAAAACTGAGCTGGTTGTTAAAACAGAAGTACAAACATGATTCTATAGAAACGGCAAATATGAGATTCATTCTGATTGGGTGATCTGGAAGGCTGGGCCAGCAGAAAAGTAGTGGAGAAATAACTACAGCTCAGAAAGTGTCCAGTATTACAGCCTAACTGGATTAGGGTGGTGAACATCTTTAATCCCAGCACTTGGAGTCAAAAGAAAGTGGATCTCTGAGTTCAAGGCCAGCCTGGTCTGCAGAGCAAATTTCAGGGTAGCCACAGTTGACACTTGCCACCCTTCTATTTTGAATCTGGATCTCTCATTGAACTTGAAGGTAGACTGGTTGACTGGCAAGCCTCCTGGGCTTTCTAGTTTCTATTTGCAAATGTTGGATTACAGCAATCTGATACTGAACCTCACTTTATAAATGGGTGGTGGGGATGCAAACTCAGGTTCTCGTGTCCTGTGCTTACACAGTAAACATTCATGACTACAGTCATGACTATAGCTCCCAATTTTTAGGATGGTCTTTTGTTGTTTTTTTTAATATGATAACAAAGTATAGGTGACAGAGACAAGTGGGATTCCATCAAAATGTAAAATTTGGGGGAAATAAGAGGGAACTATCAACAGTTTTAAAAAGGTGTGATGGCTATTCTTGGTTGTGAACTTGACTGTATACGGAACGAACTGCAATCCAGAGATGGAGAGTAACCCTGTGAGAGATAGTCTACTTGGTTTGAAGTGGGTCTGCTCCTTTGAGGGAGGAGACACACACCTTTCATCTGGAGCATGAGGTAGGAAGACACACTTTAATCTGAGCCACACCTTCCACTAGTAGCTTACAGCACAACAGGAAAGAAGGAAGCGCTTGCTCTTTGCTGGCTTGCTGTTACCATGTTAGCACACTCCTTCACTATCGCTGGAGCCCACTTCTTTGGCACGCCGACATATATCAAAGGCCAGCCGAGACATCCAGCTCTGTGGGCTGACAACTACTGGGTTCATGGACTTTCTGTTCTGAGAGCCATTGTTGATTAGTTGCACTGAAGCCGATAAATCATTACAATAAAACCCCATTCTATAAAAGAATGCCGTAAGGTTCCCATTGCTGTGAAGAGACACTATGACCAAGGCAATTCTTATAATTTAATTGGGGCTGGCTAATAGTTTCAGAAGTTCAGTCCATTATCTTCACGGTGGGAAGCATGGCAGTATCCAGGCAGACATGGTGCTAGAGAAGCTGAGAGTTCTACATTATGTTCCAAAGGCAAACAGAAGACAGGTTCCCTTGTGGCTAAGATGAGGGTGTCAAAGCCCACCCCCAGAGTGACACACTTCTCCAACATGGCCACACCTCCTGATAGGGCCACTCCCTGGGTCTAGTATATTATTAAACCACCACACAGAGAGATTCATTCTGTAAGTTCTGCTATACTAGAGAACTCTAATACAAAAGGATTCCAAAAATGAATGAGACCATTTTCAGATCACATCTGAAACATAATATCTACAATAAAGAATTCTTAAAACTCAATAGCAAAATATACTAAACAATTCAAATATTGCCAAGTAAAAGAAGAACAAAGAATGAACAGAAATCTCTCCAAAGGTATATACAATTAGCCAATAATGACAGGAAAAGATACTCAACATCATATGCACTAGATGGAATAAAAAAGAGATACCATTACACAGCTATCAAGCTTACTAATACAACATACATGCACACTTACACAAAAGTGAGTGCTAAGAGGAGGGCTAACACTGTGAAGAACGTAAACCAATGGAAGCCCTTGTAAACTGGTATAACCAGTGCAGACCACATTACAGGACTGTCAAAAAAAAAAATCAAGACCACCAACTGAATCAACTAACCTGGACCCTTGGGGGCTCACAAAGACTGAACCACCAACCACAGAGCATGCAAGGGCTGGACCTTGGTCCCCTGCACATATGTAGCAGATGTGCAGCTTGAACTTCATGCAGGACCCTGAGTGCTGTCCCTGAATCTTTTGCCTGCCTAAGGATACTGTTCCCCTAACTAGGCTGATCTCAGTGGTAGAGGGTGTGCCTAGTATTGAAGTGACTTGATGTGCCAGTATCCAAGGGGGCCTTCTCCTTACCAGAGAAGGCGGATAGAAGAAGGGCTATGTGAGGGAGAGACTGAAAGAAGTGGGGACTGCATCAGGATGAAAAGTGAGTAGATAAATTATTGTAAAAGATAAAATCACCATAAATTCTAAGATATCAACCCAAGAAAACTGAAAGAGATTTATTATGTTCTCATGTTCACTGCCGCATGAAAAAAGAAAATTTCCGATATTTGTATTGACAGTAGGTGTTTGGAGTAAAATCAGAGGAACAAAGAATGTAATGCCCAATAAGAGGCTGAAGAATTAGGCGGGCGGTGGTGGCACACACCTTTAATTCAGCACCTGGGAGGCAGAGGCAGGCAGATCTCTGTGAGTTCGAGGCCAGCCTGGTCTACAGAGTGAGTTCCAGGACAGCCAGGACTACACAGAGAAACCCTGTCTTGAACCACCCCCCACCTCCCCCCCCCCAAAAAAAAAGAGGTTGAAGAATTACTACTTAATAATAAGATGTAAGTTTTGTATGACAAAAGGTATTCTGTAGATAATGGTTGTACTATATGAATGGAACTATTGTAACTGAACTCTACAATTAAAAGTGGTTCATGTCAAATGTTAAGTATGTTTTACCCTCCTTTTTATTTAACTCCATGGCATAAAAAGTAACAAGATAAACCATGCTTATAGTTTATTTCTTATAAATAATAATTTTCTTATAATTTTATTTTATAACTGGGTTATTTCACTTAACATAATATTGTAAAGGCTCGCGGCTTTTTTCATGTGGCAGTGAACATGAAAACATAATAAATCTCTTTCAGTTATCTTGAGTTGATATCTTAGAATTTATGGTGATTCTATCTTTTACAATAACTTATTTACTGCATTGAAGAATTAAGCTAGCTATATATTTATTAAAACCACAATGAAGATTTCCTACTCTACAGCAACTTAGTATCCTCTATATTTTTAATTATATGTATGCTATTTTTGCAAAGAAAGTAAGGTGGGTTAAAATTTTGGGTGGTAATTTTGTAAGCAGCTTTAATTTTGAGGTTAAAAGTTTTCATTTTAAGACTTATTTTATATGTACGAGTACTTTGTCTGCATGTACATATGTATACAAAGTGCATGTACTACATGTGTGCCTGTGCCCACCATTCAAAGAGAGTCAGACACCGGAGAACAAAGGAGCCACCATATGGATGTAGAAACTGAATCTTCATCTATTGGTAGAATACAAATGCTCTTAATCACCAAGCCATCTTTCCTGTAGTAATGTTAAAAAATTTTCAACAGAAACAGCATTTTAAACTAATGACAAAAATAGTTTTAAGTAGTTCCTTGGAAATTTTTCAGCAAGTAGGAAATGTATTAATACTAATCAGAATTTCAACTTGACTTTAATTCAATCTAAGAGAGGGCAATAGTTTGCCTAAAGTTTTTTACTCTTCAACTATAGTATTAGGATAAGATAGTTTGGTATGATATTAATTCTTCCTACTTTTGAAACTTTTCATACAAAACTCATAAATATGAATTTATGTTTGAACTGATTTTTAAGTTAAGGTGTAGAAACTGAAACACGTGAGTCATTGCTGCATGATATTTGATCACATTGTGATCCCAAGACTGTAGCCGGGAAAAACCTTGTAGTGTGGCTCAGCCTTAAATAATAGCATATGCCTTTAATCCAAGAGTTAAATACAGTCAGCCCTAGGTCTAGAGACGAGCAAGAAACCAGGGAGTGAGTATAAGTAAACAGAAAGGAGGGACACTGAGGGAAAAGGTATTTAAGACAGCATGGAGAAGGAGAAGGGGCTTTTTCCTCTGGGACTTGGATGGACTAGGAAGGTCAGCTGGGTGCTTCCCCTGTCTCTCTGAGCATCTGGCTTCAGAGTCTTTATTGGTAAAATCAATGGGTGGGATTTTTAATTTAAAAACAAGAAGTCACAGCTTAATTTTTTGTTGTTGTTGATATATGTTATTAAACCTAATATATGCCTCATTTAACCTGGTTTGTACAATTTTGTTTGTTTATTGAGACAGGGTCCCACTATGAAGCCCTGGCCAGCCAGAAACTCGCTCTGGGAACCAGGCTGGCCTGGGACTCACTGAACTTCACCCACTGAGAACAAAGGCATGCCAACACACAACTGCCTTAAGTTTTTGTTTTTTAATACTTGGAGATGGAACATATTTATTTGATAAAATTGTTTAGGCCCATAGATGAAATGATTATCTTTGCTATTTGAAAGTTTTCTATCAAAAGTATAGTTCATGAAAATCATTTTCCATATTTGATTTTCTTTTGAAATGCTATTGATTCAATTGATTCCATTCCTTCCTTTTGTCCTATCTTCTATTATTTACTTTCTTTCTATGTGTACTGAATCCAGGGCTGTGTGCATGTGCAAAAATACTCTACTACTGAGTTACATCCATGTCTTCAAAATAGATAAAGTAAATGTCTATTTTATATGTAGAAATGCATTAAAGAGTTAACCAACTAAAGTAAGAAAAAAATAAGTAGGCAAATTACACTTTTAAAAACTTGGAAGGCAAGAGATATGCTCATTAGTAGAGTGCTTGAGGCCCAGGTTTAATCTCAGTATTAGGAATTTGGTGTTGAAATTGTCAAAAAAGAAAGAAAGAAAGAAAAGAGAGAGAGAGAGAGAGAGAGAGAGAGAGAGAGAGAGAGAGAGAAAGAGAAAGAGAGAAAGGAGAGAGAGAGAAACAAACAAACTAACTAACATGGATAACATGGATTATTCATCAGTTCTGTCAAACACTTTGAATAGAGTTTCATGGCTTTTTAGAATGTGTATTTGTGTGCATCTACTAGTGTACCCTGTATGTACAGGCATCCAGGTCAGAAAAGATCTTTGGATCCCCTCGAGCTGGAGTTACAGGCACAGTTGTGTGCCACCCAAAATGGGTGTTGGTTGAGAACCAAACACTGGACCTCTAGAGAAGTTCAAACTTTTGCACATACTCCATCTTTCTGACTCTTGTTTATTAATTTTTAAAGGATTTCCGCCATGCTAATATGAGATTAGTTTAAAGGAACCACTGCCTGCTCATCACTTGATAGGCATTTTGCCAGAAAAGTAACAGTTATTAAATGTGGTTATTTTCCTACTAAAATTTTCTTTTGTTCTTAGAGAAAGGCTGTCAGGCTAGTCTAGAACTCACTCCATAGAGAATGCTGACCCAATCCTCCCATCTCACCTCCTAAACTGTTGGGATCATACACACATACAACCGTACCTAGCTTGCCTAACAGAATTTAGTAATCTTGTTTAGTTTGTATGTTTCTTTTCAAAAACTCTTTAAATAATGAGAACTGTATTAAAATGTTTCCTTAAACAAACCATCCTGGTATAAATTACTTGAACATGTTATGACTTACAGTGAGGACTGATTAACAAGACCAAGAAGAAGTGTGTCCTGCCATGTGTGTCTGTCTTTCACTTCAAAGCTCCATCCACACAGATGCTCCACACCACACAGAGAGCATCGGAATGACCACCTCTCATCTACTCTACAACTACAGTGCTCACCTAATTGGATAAAACTTTATGAACTAAATATTCTGAAAAAGTATTAATTAAACTGAAACATAAAAGTCTTAAATACAACAGTGCTTTGAAAGTTCTGCTAAGGTTTTCAAGAATTTTAAACTGTACTTGGCCAAACACATCTAACTTCCATTCAATGCTCACTCATCTTAGACAAACTGAGAACCCTTAATAAAACATGAAAAGATCTTACCAGTGCAGGCCACTGAATTTGTCTGCTCTTTGATCCCTGAGTCTGGCTAGGGTCCTTCCTTTTGGCCCAAATTAAGTGATATTCCACCAAGAAAGTTGAAAAATCTTCATAAACTTTAACCCACTCCCGTTTATCCCATTCAAGGTCATCAAATTCCACGTAAACCTATAAACAAAAGAGAAAACATACAATTTTTGAAAAACATACAGCAATGACATTAACACATGAAGGAGAATTAGAAAATACATTACTAACATTACTATTCAGTTTTTTTTGACAGAGGTCTTGGTACAATATGTAGCCCAGGGTGTCTCAAACTTGTGGCCATCCTGTTTTGCCCTCCCAAGTGCTGGAGCTTTGTAGGGTTCTCTTAGAACAAGGACCTTTCTCCCTTCTGTGACATGAAAATGACCCAACTGACTGCATGGCAAGCAGAGCAGCTCAAAACCGCTCATCGGCACGGACGAGTGAGCAATGAAATGTTAAGTAACAAACGTCCACCATTAAATCCTTCACCAACAGTTTCGCTGTACATCACCACCGCTGGGTTTATCTATCCAGCTTCCTGGATTTGCTACTAGACTACCAAGAGAAACACTGTATAAAATAGTATCGAAAACAATGAAATGTTGCTACAAGATTCACCTATGCATTGGTGTATATAAATAATTTTGTAACAAAAATTCAAAATCAAAATCTGCTATGATTAGGTTCCTGTACTGGCTGGTTTGGGTGTCCACTTGACAAAAGTTAGAATCCTCAGAAAGGGAGGAGTCAAAGTTGAGAAGACGCCTCCATGAGATCCAGCTGTAAGGCATTTTCAATTAGTAATCAATGTGGAGGGCCCAGTCCACAGTGGGTGGGGCCATCCCTGGGCTGGTGGTCCTGAGTTCTATAAGAAAGCAGGCTGGGTAAGCTCTGAGAAGCAAGTCACAAGCAGCACCCTCCACGGCCTCTGCATCAGCTCCTGCCTGCAGGTTCCAGCCCTGCTTGAGGTCCTGTCCTGACTTCCTCCAATGATATGACTGTGATCTGGAAGGATAAACCAAATAAACCCTTTTCTTTTCTTTCCTACTTGCTTTTTGGTCATGGTGTTTCGTCGAAACAATAGAAACCCTAACTACAACAGTCACCAAAAATTTCAAAGTCAAGCTAAAAATGTAGCTTAGTCATAGAACACACAATTCTTTGCAAACGGGAAAGACTGAGGGTGCATGCACAGCAACATAAACTGGAATCCAACATTTCAATTGTTTTTCTGGATTCAACCAAAACAACACAACTGAGGCCCAAATGCAGTCCCAATGATATCTGCAACCTATAGAGCATAACTCTCTCATATTACACAGCATGTATTAGTATATAAGGGTAAGATATCAACAACAGGTTTGCAATGGACCTTTATAATTATTAACCTTTATTAACCTCTGGTAAAACATAAGAAAGGAATAACAAATAGCATGGTAATCATTCAATAAGACTAAGGAAAACAAAGGTCTCACTGTGTAGGACTTGACTCACCTGGAACTAGCTATGCAGACCAGGCTTTCGTCCTCATGTTGGGGTTAAGGGAATGTACCCCACACCTGATTCTTTTTTTTTTTTTTTTTTTTTATCTAACCTAATATGCCTGACAAGGATAAATGGCTCCAGCATTTTATCAACAAATAAGATTCTTGATATCTATTTCCTTTTTGAGTATATTTTTAAAATCTACTTCAGAATGAGTGTTAACTTAGTATGAAATTACTTTCTGATGTAGGATGTATACTGGTTTCATAACCATAAACTTCAGATGACCTAAGTGCTCTAAAAGACATCTTAGTCAACAGTGTCTACAGACCTTAGATGGGTAGAGAATGGTTATACTGAATACTGTTGGATCATCAAAATACAGAAATAATAAGGATACACTTCATACCTTGGAAAATGATAGTGAACTTCAAAATAAATTTAAAAGAGTTGTTCCATTCTGGTGGTCTGATTTTAATTGATCTTTTCCTAAAATGTTAACCACAGAGAGTGGAGAGATGGCTCAGCATGTAAAAGCACTTGCTGCTCTTCCAGAGGACCCAGCTTTGAGTCCCAGCATCCATGTGTCAGCTCACAACCTTCTGTAACTCCAGTTCTAGGGATCAAGCACCCTGCTCTGTCCTCCACTGGTACCAAATACAAGATCCATGTAATGCGCAGAAATACATGTACACAACAACATCCAGTCATAAAATAATGCAGTTTTTAAAAAATATTTTTTATGTTCACCATGAAATCTTTGGGCTAATATCAGATATAAAAATATATGCTAATTTAAAGTAGAAGGAAAAAATACATAGTCTCTCATTTAAAACATCAATTAATCTACACCTTTTGGTTTCTAAGTACTGCTTACAGATATATCTCTAAACCTTAATAGAAGCTAATCATTTACATATAAAGAACGCTTTCTAGCTGGGTGGGCCAGTGGGCCGGTCTAGTAGAGACTGACATTTGAACAAGTGATAATTTGCAGCAGCAGCTAATCTCTGACAAAGGTATTGATTTCTAAAGACTTGAGTTGCAATAGGCTCTGTTTCAAACACTAAGCTGTTTTATGATGACTAATATTGACAGCTACCTTGACAGGCTGAAACCTCTTGACCCACATGTTAGGGAACTAACTGAGTGACAAGAGCCACTCTAAATGTAGACACCAGCATTCCCTCTCTGCTCCTGAGGACAAGGTGTGACGTGCATGCCACCTCACTCTCGGCTATGCCTGCCCCACCACGGTGGGCTGTACCCTTAGTCTATGAAGCAGAGGACAGTCTTCCTTCCTTTATAGGTGCTTCTGTCAAGAATTTTATTGCAGCAATGAGAAAAGTAATACAAGGACATAATAAAGTTAAGTAGAAACCACAAAGGAATAATCTAACAAAATAGGCTTAGAACATGTATGGGGAAAACTACAAAATGATAATGGGAAAAAAATCTATACTCAGCAGAACAAACAACTAAATACATGAATTGAAAGGTTCAGTTATTAAAATCAATTCTACCCAAACTGATTTGGAGATTCAGTATAATTCCAATTACAATCCCATCAGGGTTTTCTTTATGTGGTTTCTAAAATATACATGTGATAATATAAAGAAATAAAAAATCCAAAACAATTTCAGAGAAGGAATCAGATTTCTAAAACTACTGTCTCAAAACTGAACACTGGGTTCAAGATGGCCCAGGCGATAAAGGCACCTGCTGAGTAAGCCTGGCAATCAGTGAAACCCTGGAACCACAGAGGTGGGATTTGAGAGCCAACTGCAGAGATTGCCCTCCGACACCTGTTTACATGCTACACACACACACACACACACACACACACACACACACACACAGATAATAAAGATTAATTTAAAACTAAAAACAAAGTTGTCATATCTAAGAATATTGCCAAAAAGCTAGAAAACAAAAATCAATAAAAGGATGACAAGAAATAAATCCATAAGAAATGAAATTTGGTCTTCATAAATGTTCAATGTCATTTCAGGGAAGAATGGATAAGTTCCCTCAATAAACACTGAGATAATCAGACACCCGAATCAGAAACCAACAATGCAACCATCTAGCTTGAATCTATACTTCATATCCTATATAAAACTTAGACTCAACTGCTCAAACTTAAGGGTATTAAATATTTTTTAAAGTCAAAATCTTATGACCTCTGGGTAGCAAAATGATTCTTATGATATTAAGATCTCAATCTATATAAAAAATGATTTCAAATTTAATTTTTACTCTGTGATAAGTTAATGCTAACAAAGTGAAAAAAAGCTACAAACTAAAAACTTACAAATAATGTATTTGATAAAATGTATATAGTAAGACAGGAAAACTTACAAACCTATCTCAAAAAAGGAAGCAGGTAAATAAATAAAGAGATCTGTGAACAGGTGCTCTTCGTGATGAAGAGCCACAAAACTCAAGCCTGTAGACGCTCAAACACTGAACAAGATGAGCCACTGACAGTCTGCACATGCACAGAGATGAAATGGAACCGGAAATACTCTAAGTTATGTGGAGAGAGAACTTACAGAAGTGATCCAAAATTAAGTGACAATAAATATGGTCTTCCAGGAGTTTCAGATGGAAAAAAAAAATCTACTTGTTTTCGATTCAAAGCTGTTCTGTTTATAAAGACATTCTAGAAAACAGTCCAGATCCTCTGAGAAATGGATAACACTTTTTTTTTTCCTGAGATAAAATCTTGCCATTTAGCACTGGCTACCTGTACTTACAATGTAGCTCAGTCTGGACTTGAATTTCCAAAAGAGCCTTCTGGCTCAGGTTTCTGAGTGCTGGGCTTAGATACATGAGCCTCCACACTTCAATGGCATCTTTCCACAAAAGATACAGAGGTCACGGGAACACAGTTTTATCTGTCATGTCCTATACTTAAGGTAAGTGGGTAAGTGTGGGGAGGGAAAATAACTAGTCGTACATAATACTGTTAACTTTCAGAGGTATTTATATATATTTATATTTTATACAGGAAAACAGAATTGAGGAAAGGGTTATCCTATTAAATTAATCCCTGTGAACAACAACTTTGATCCTTATTACCAGCCAACTGCAATCTTTCAATTTTAAAAATAACCACAAAAATCTGCAAATGTAAACTGGTCTTTCACTTTAAAAAATTAAAGAAAAAAAAAAAAAAGTGTTGTGGTGCAGGCCTTTAGTAATACCAGCACTCGAAAAAACAAAACAAGAAAAAACAAAAAAAACCCTGTAAGTCTTGGTTTAGTATACTAAATTAATGAAAATACATAAAAAGCAAGGTACAAAATACTTTTTTAAAACCATTTAGTACAAAAACAGGAACATAATGTACTCACTGTCAGCTTCAACAATTACATTTACTAACTTATATTCAACCATCTATCCATCCATCCATCCACCCACCCACCCACCACCCTATTCATCCATCCAGTCAGTCAGTTGTTCAGTCAGTTTTTCAAGACAGGGTTTCTCTGTATAGCCCTAGCTGTCCTGGACTCACTCTATAGATCAGGCTTGGCCTAGAATTCAGAAATCTGACTGCCTCTGCCTCCCAGTCTGGGGACTAAAGGTGTGCACCACCATGCCCAGTTGTTTTAACAATTTCAAACTCATGATCAACTGACTCTCTAAAATCTGTCTACAATAAGTCAGCATTTAGTTCTCGCAGGATGGACATTTTGCGTGCTTTAAGTTCTTCGAAGGTTCACAAATTTCAGCTAGTTGACACGCCTCTCGATTCTACCACTGTTTGTACATGTCCACGTAATGTTTGCCTGATGTGATTCTATTATTAAAAAAAATCAAGTCATTAGTTCATTAGACTATTCAATGTGCTTTCTTTAATCATGTGCCTTGTCTTTGCACTTCCCATAACTTTTGAATATACTCTTAATGTCTTAGGGGTTTACTGCTGTGAATAGAACCATTACTAAAGCAGCTCCTATAAGGAAAACATTTTATTGGGACTGGCTTACAGGTTCAGAGGTTTACTCTGTTATCATTAAGATGGGAGCATAGCAGAATCCAGACAGGCATGGTGCAGGAGGAGCTGAGAGTTCTACTGGCTTCTGAGCAGCTAGATGGAAGCTCTCTGAGAGCCAACCCCTACAATGACACACTTCCTAATAGTGCCATTCCCTGAGCAAAGCATATTCAAATCACCACATTCTACTTCCTGGACCCCATAGGCTTATTCAAACACATGAGTTTATTGGAGGTGGGGGGGGGGGGTGCCATACCTAGCCATAGCATAACAAAAAGTACATTTAGCCCAACTTCCAAAGTCCCCATAGTCTATAGCAATAGCAGTCTCAAATGTTAAAAGTTCAAAGTTCAAAGTCTCTTCTGAGATTCATCCAATCACTTAACTTTAATTCCCAAAGCAAAACAAGAAATCAGCTGGGCAAACTCCAAACTCTACATCTCCATGTCTGATGTCAAAGCAGTCTTCAGATCTCCAATTCCTTTTTCATCTTTGTTGACTGCAATAAACTTCTTTCTCCTGGGCTGGTTCAACTCCCTGTTAGCAGCTTTCCTCAGCAGGTTTACCAGAGCTCTGGCATCTTTACCATCTTGGGGTCACCAAGGCAACTTCAACTTCACAGCTTCTTGTTCTAGTGTCTGGGATCCACACATGATCTTCTGGGCTCCTCCAAAGGGCTGGTGTTACTTCTCCAGCTCTGCCCTCTGTAGCACTCTAAGCTCAGGCTGACTCTACTCCACTGCTGCTGCTGTCCTTGGTGGTCATCCCATGCTACTGGCATCTCCAATATGCTGGGGTCTTTCGCTGCAACTAGGCGTCACCAATATCGTCTCATAGGCTCTCTTCATGGTGCCAAGCCTCTGTCCTCTTCAATTCTGGACCATCAACTGTAACTGAGGCTGCATCTCATCAATGGCCTTCCCTGACCTCACAGTGACAAGACTCTGTTCTCCATGACACCTTCATACCTTCAAAATCAGTACCACCTTGGTGATGGTTACACATTACCAAGTCCAGCTGCAGCAGGAGGTACAACCTTGGCTATCTCTGGAAGATAGCTTCTTTGTGCTCTCAGAAAACACTTCCCAGAAGATTTTACCTCAGTGATGCTGGTCTCTTCTTAATCACTGGTAATATAATAGCTCTAGCAAACCAGCATCAATTGTCCCAATAGACCCTTCTATTCTCACTCTAAAGCCAGAGGCACATGGCCAAAGCTGAGTCCTGCTGCTTGCTGAGAATGGACCTTGTTCTATTACTGGTTTCCAAATCCCGCACTGCCTAAGCTTGGCTGTCCTAGAACTTGCTTTGTATATTGACCTTGAACTCAGTGATAAACTTCTTTAACGAGGCCACACCTACTCCAACAAGGTCATATCTCCTAATAGTGCCACTCTGTGGGCCAAGCATATTCAAGCCACCACACTCAAATTCAGGATTATTAGAGAAAACTACCAAATAAGCAGTAGCATGGTATCTTTATCAATGCACATACATATGTGAGTCTGTCACAATGGCACATACTTAGAGTTCCACCAGTCCTAGCACCTGGGAGGCTAAAGTAGGCTAAGAGCCACACTGACTATACAGCAAGATTTTCTTATATCAACACACTCCTCAAGAAACAGCATAAAGCCAGGCAGTGGTGGCGCACGCCTTTAATCCTAGCACTCAGGAGGCAGAGGCAGGCGGATTTTTGAGTTCGAGGCCAGCCTGGTCTACAGAGTGAGTTTCAGGACAGCCAGGGATATTCAGAGAAGCCCTGTCTCAAACCCCCCCCCAAACAAAACAAAACAAAAAAACAAAACAAACAGCATAAATTATCTGTACATATGATGTATTTGTGACAATGATAATTACTGTCTAAATCCAATACTTTCCTTAAATCTACAGAATGGCAATATTATAAGTGTATCATTCCATCATCATCTACTATTTGGAATGTCTACTAAATGAAAATCTCATTATCATAAAAGCTGGTTTCCATAAAGCTATAAAAGAAAGATGAATCCTTGATGTTTATGGGTTTCTGAAATAGACTTGACAGCCCAAGTTCTTAGAATAACGAGCTTTCATTTGCTGAGACAATCTCTCATAGTGTATCCCTGGATGACCTAGAACTTTGATGTAGAACACCATGCTGCCCTGGAATTCACAGAGCCTTGCTTGCCTCTTGCCTAAGTGCTGAGATTAAAAGACATGCCTAGAATGTTTCCACTCCATATTTTGTGTTTAGGGAAAGGATAACTATGAACTTTGAATGTTATTAAATGACAAGTCCTCTTTAAAAACCTAAGTTTGAGCACAAGCACACACTGAGATCTATTTATACAAACACAATGTACCTTACCATTTTTTAACTGATCAGTGTATGACCCATCATAGCACAAGAAATATTCTTTCTTTTCATGTATACAATTGTAATATACCATTTGGTACATGAGCTATATTTAAAACAAGACACTTTTTGGAGGGAGAGGTGAAACAAAGCTTTGCTATGTGGTCCTCCCTGCCTGGGACCTGCTTTGTCCAACAGGCTGGCCTCAAACTCACAGGATCTACTTGCCTCTGCCACTGGCACTGCAGGGTGACATCCAGAAAGGTTATATATACAATGTGTCCAACAGGACTACATAATTAATATATGGCAAGGCAGAACTCAAGTTGCAGTAAGCTTCTACAATGTCTCATATTAAGTTCAAAAAAAAAAACCCACCAGTCATTAATATTAAACATATTATTAAATAAAATGCAAAAATTATGCTTTAATTATACAGATGTGAACAATTCTTAAAAAAAATGGAATTCTCTATAAAAGTATGAAATATATATATAGTAAAAGTTATATCAAATTTACTTTCTAGGTCACCATATATGCAAGAATTTTATAAATTTCAGTGAACTGAATATATGAAGGGATGAGTGGGTTAATAAAAAGCACGCAGGCCAGGTGGTGGTGGCGCACACCTTTAATCCCGTCACTTGGGAGGCAGAGGCAGGTGGATTTCTAAGTTCGAGACCAGCCTGATCTACAGAGTGAGTTCTAGGACAGCCAGGGCTATACAGAGAAACTGTCTGGGGGGAAGCGGGAGGGAGACATGCAACCACAGGGTGGGGTGGAGCTGGAAATATGGCATACTCACTAGTAGAATATTTACATGCCTGACATGTTCAAGCCCTTAGTACTTAGGCAGGGCCTTTCCCACCTTAGGGCTGACAGAACAGAGTTGTTCCTGGAGACGGTTATCAGTAGGTCCCTAGGATAGGAAGAATATTCAATCAAGCTGAGGGAAGATGATTGCTGAAAGGAGGATGGATGACACACTTTTCACTAGTGGAATTCACCGGGGACTGCTGTCTGCCCCTGGCTCTTTACTCAGGCCCTCCTGCTTGCACCACAAGCTCTTGGCTGGCACTGCCATCTCTCTATCGCATCCTCCTGGGATTTCATACGAGGGTTCTCCCAATTTCCTTCCTGCTAGTTTAGGACCTAATTTCTTTCTCTTTTTTTAAGGCAAGGACAAGGTCTTGATCTTCCACGACTCTTTGTCTATATTCAGTCCTTTAGAGTAATCAATCATCTTTGCATAATGTTTAATCCTTATTCTGTTAATTCAAAAATCTTACATAAAGCAGATGGTCAAAATATGGGTAAGTAATGCTGTTTCCTAGGCAGATAATTCTCAGCCAACCTTAGGCTGTTTATTCACAATGAACATGCAAGTGTTAATGTTACTTCAGACAACTAAGAAAAAAAGTCTTTCCCATAATGCGCTCCTTTCCCATATTCCTTTAGTGTTACAAAAGACTAGTTCCTCAGCTGGCTGAGGTAGAACCTATCTGTTGTCCCTGAACGTTGAGGGTCAATGTGGGATACATATTAAGTTCCAGAGCAGCCAGTGCTACATAACAAGATAACCTCTGGGCTAGTGACATGGCTCATCATGTAAAGGTACTTGCTGTGCAGCCTGGCTACCTAAATTGGATCACCAAGTAGCTACATGGTAGAAGGAAAGAACCTCTTCAGTTGTCTTCCGGCCTCCACACTCACAAGTGGAATATGCAAACATGAATACAAACAGAGTGAGTCTAAGAAAAACATTTTTAAGAGTTATTTCTAATATACTTAGTTCAATTTTATTTCCCCTGTTCCTTCTCCTTTCTCCTTACAAATGGGGAATTGAGACCGTAAACAAGATGGACTGAGAAATGCCCAGGTTCAGAAAGCATACCTCTTAGTATGTATGCCAGGACATTTTTTGCAACAGATAAAAACATAGGAGCTCTGACCTAATCAGTGGTTTAATACACTGATGGATTAAAAATCTGAATAGACTACTGGAAAATGGTGGAACTGCAGAAGGCAGGGCATAACGGAAGAAGTAGGAACTTGGGGTTTGCCTTCAAACATTTTAGCTGGCCCTAACCCATCTGGTTATCTTGCACTGTATGGGTGCCATTAAGGGAGAAACCTGATCCACAGGTTCCCATGGACAATTCTAACTCACTTCTGATATCAAACAGCAGAACCAGACAAACTTGGGCTGTGGTCTACCTCTAAAATCATAAGCCAAACTAATCTTTCTTCCTTTGGATTGATTCTCTCATTCATACTCAAACCCAACAGCTGATTAACACAACCTTTTTAATTTATTATATTCTTTATTTATTTTGTTCACATTCCTCAGTACTTTTAATGCCACTATCATAGAAGTAACACTAGCTACCTTATGAAACAGAACATAACAATAGACTGGGTCACATATTCATAAAAGCTAGAACAGATTCTCCACTCTGTCCTTCAGGAAGCATATGGTATAATTTATTGGCAGATTTGGGAATTCTAACCTCTAAAATTCCAGATTCCAAAAACAAATATAGATGGAAACTATAATAGTGTAATTATATATAAAAATGTTTACTTAGAAAACCCCATGTGTGCTTTGAATATAAAATGTTCCCTACAGGTTGGAACCCTATTTGGTCCCTGGGTGATGCTGTTTGGGATGGAGATGGAATCTTTAGGAGAAGCCTTGCTTGAAAAGTCACACTAGTACACAAAAGGTAGACTTCTGAGACTTTCCAAGCTGTCCTGATGTTTCCTGTCTGTGATGAAATGTTATCAATGTGCTTTTCCACCCCAGGCCATCCTCACTCCTACTGATATGCCTTCCTGTCACGAGCAAATCACAGCAAGTCAAAGTAAGTAATATACCCATTGCAGAATCTATATATTTTCCAAAATGAGTTTCTTAGTACTGCACATAGCTACAAGTATTATAATTATACATCAGATATACAGCATTAAATTGAACCTACAAAGTTTCCTATGTACATATCTTGCTATTACGGCTGTTCTAAATTACAATTTAAAAAACAAAACAACAACAACAACAACAACAAAAAAAACCACAGTAAAAATGTAAGCCACTCCAAGTAGAACAAAAGGGTGACGTGACTGCAACACCAGGAAGACTTGCAATCAAACAGTCCATCAGTTAAGCAAACAACTCAAAACATAGCCTATTTCAAAATAAAATTTTTTTCAGGAATACCTTCATATCAACGAAACTACAAAAAGAGCCTCTGGTAGAAGATAATGAAAATCCCGAGAAATTTAGGCTTTCTGGGCTGGGCCCTGGGGGCAAACTCCTTTTTATCCCAGCACTCATGAGGCAGAGGCAAGAGGATCTCTGAGTTTGAGACCAGCCTGCTCTACACAGCAAGTTTCCAGGAAATCCAAGACTACACAGAGAAACCCTATCTCAAAATAAAACAAAAGAACAAACAAAATACCCTAGCCTCTCTCAGTTAAATTCTATTTAATAGCATCTACTTGACATATAAATTTTGGTACCATTATCTACTTTTTGTTTGTATTGTTGTATTGGGGATTTCCTAAATCACATAACCCTCACCGATTAAAAGATTACACCTAGTATGTAAGAAGAATGGGACAATCATTAGGAAGCTCATTTATATAAGAACAGAGAACTCACTCTCACTTGTAAGCAGTGTGTAATCAGTCTTTTCTGGTCCATGGTATTTAGTGAAACCGTATCATATGGATTTCACCTTTTTTATTTTAGTTAGCACACTCCTATAATTCCTGGTATTGAATAGGTCTTTAAGTTTTTTTTTTACTGTTGAAGGGTGGTATATGCACAGGTATACCAACACTGCTAATTGGAATTCCCTGGAAGAGTTACTACAGTATATATAAAGCCTGAACACAAAAAATGGCTACAAAACCATACTGCAAAATAAACAAGACTATATTCCTCAAATGGTGCTTAAAATACAATCTCTCTTGCCATACCTAACACAATGGAAAGCAACTGTAATGCCCTATGGAAAACCAACACCTGCAGGAAAAGATGCAGTCTGGCAAGGGCTGGGCCTGCCCATTCATGACTTGGTTCTCAAACATTAAGGCTCTCCTCCTCTCCCTTCCTGTGCACTCAGTGGACAGAGCTAAGAAAACAGAGCTGACAGTGTTCTAGCTGAACTACACAGCTACACAGCTGAACCTATTACTTGGCCTAAAAAGCACTTTCTTTCAGGGTACAAGTTTTAATGTAGATTCAAGTTCTAGATAGAATACTGCTCTGTGGAAACAAACAAACAAACAATCCTTATTAAAAAGTTACTATTTTTAAGCGTCAACTAATAAAAGTGCCTAAAACTACCATTAAAACATGACAGCCCTGAAATAATTTTTACTTTCTGCAAGAGAAATGTGACATATACAAGTAACGTTAACAATTTCACAGTCCAAAGCGACAACTCAAAATATTCACTCAACAATATTTTGTAAAGATTTTTAGCAATGGTTTCTTCTTAAGTTAGTGGATGTAATCCTGGACAGGGAAGCTATTTTATTTTATCAGTATCTTACAGCATAATGTTAATAATTTACAAAGCTTCAGATATAATGAAAAGAATTTGGCATGTTACTAAACCATTAAAGGCCTGTCCAAAAAAAAAAAAAAAAAACAAGGGGAAACTGTCTAGCTGGTTGATCATGCTGTGCTGGCAAACTCTCAAACATCTGCTAAAGGTCAGATTTCCATTGCATGGAAGCAATCAATGGAACTACACAATTCTCCTTGCATTCGAAGAAGCTAAACAAAGACCACTATTTTACATAAGTAACAGAACATAACTTGGCTTTGTAATAAATTACGGCAAAGTCCACAGCTTTCTTATCTGAGAAGTTACACATTTAAATAACACTTCTGAACATCTATTTGTATTTTAACTTATGTTTCTGTGTTTACAAAGTATATTTATAAAACTCTACCTTTCAAAGGTAAAAAAAATGATATTTTTCTTTTATTAGCGAAAGTATATGTCCTAATAAAAAGACAATTTTAACAATAGTCATTTTTAGAAATCTGAAAACATGTTTAATTCAGTGTAATTCGCTCTACAGCTCATTCACAGTTGTTAAATTTCTAGAAACAGCTTGTTTTAGGAATATTCAGATGTTTCTGTGATGACAGAGACCAGTGCTGGTGTGGGAGCTTGGTAGTTAAGAGTGCACACTGCTCTTCACCATACAGGGTGGCTCACGGCCTCCTGTAACTCGGGTTTTCAGGGGAGCTGATGACCTTCTCTGAGCTATGAGCACTCCTGCAAGTATATGCTACATATAATACATATACATATAAAACAAATACATAAATAGTAATTTTAATGTTACTGTCACTACATCATTCATACACACACACACACACACACACACACACACACTCAAAATACTCTATAACTCAGGGGATCTGACTAGTTATTTAAACATTAGTTAAACACAAGTTACTAAAGTATTTTTTAAAAGTACTGCAAGTGGCTCTGGCAGGGGTGTCTGTATGCTTTAAGGGGGTGTCACTATATATGGCCACAGTGGGCTGACACTGAACTTCCCATTCTATTGTCTCTGCTGCGTCTGAGTGCTACAATTAAAAGCATCCATTTGTTTTTGTTTTGTTTTGTTTTGTTTTGTTTTTAAAAGACAGGGTTTCACAATATGACCTGGGCTGGCCTGAAGCATACTAGTAGACCAGGCTGGCCTTCAAGTCTCAGAGAACCACCTTCCTCTGACTTAGTGCTTGCTGGACTGAAGGCATGGATCACTGTGCCAGGCTCTTTTCCTGTTTGTTGTTTTGTTTGGGGAAGGATCTCTATTGTGGACCTCTAACTATCCTGGACCCCTCTACATAGATCAGGCTGTCCTGGAACACAAAAACCCACCTGACTCTGCCTCCTGAATGCCAGAATTAAAGAAAGGTGTGCTCTACCATGCCTGGCCTCCAGCTCTTCGGGAAAAGATGTTATATTAAAGCCAAAATTTAAAGTTCACATATTTTTCAAATTATGTCCTACATATTAGCTAAATATACTGCTGCCAAGTTTGATAAACATATTATGAGAATAAATTATGAAGATTTAAAATGTCTTTTTATATAAGAATACAAATTAAAAGTGAACATTTAAAAACCCTGATGAACCACTTTTCTAGGGGACCAGGAAGGTAAAGGTCATTGCTTAAACACTTACCATGTATGAAGTACTAAATTTAATCCAACATCAATTTCACATTTTTTAGTGTATGTTTGTGTGTGTGTGTGTGTACACTTATGGGGGGGGCGGGGGGCTGAGTGCATGACAGAGCAAGTGTAAAGGAAAGAGGACAAAACTCTGAAATTAGTTCTTTTCTCCCACCTTTATTATGGTTACAGGGTAACTCAGGTCTGTGGGCTTTTACTTGACCATCTGCGCCATCTCCCCAGCCTTCAATATTTTAATAATGAAAAGAGAATGAAAGCCCTATGACAAACAGCTCTCAGGCAATTAGTAAGCCATTTAAATTAACAAGTGACTATTTGCAACATCAAATGAATAAATAGACAAAATAAAAAGGTCAAATCTTGGACTAGAGAGTTGGCTCCAAAATTCAAACCACTTGGTCATGAAGTTACAGACAGTTAGAGCTGCAAGATGAATACAGGGAATTGAACCTGGGTATTTCATTTAAAATATAGCATATCTAGCTTTTGGTTTCAGAAGGGTTACAGGTATGAAAAACATGAGTCCAGCCAAGGGTATGAGAAATGTCTACAAGCAGGGTGGGTTCCAGGGTGTGAACTCCAAGTTGTAAATCCTATACCCACCTATCCCTGCTTTTCACACCAACAGTTTCTGTTAGCAGCAGAGAAGTGCCTGTTACCCAGTTTCCCAGTATCTTGAAAGATAGTGAAGATAACATGATGTAAATCTGGAGATGAGGTAGGATAGTAATAAAGCACTCCTTTACTAGCAACAAAATTAAGATAGTATGAAGCTTTTGTCCTTTTCTAAACAAGCTATGTTGTCAATGACTATGAAGGACAGACAGACAGACCAAGAGAACAATACTGTCATAGCCAAAGAATGAGTCATCTGCTTCTGAACTTCTTACAACAAAAAACGTTCCCCTGTTTAACTAGTGCTACTTAGAGTTTTTATTAAATACATCCAAAACTCAATCTGTAACTGAAATTGCTCTAAACTCTCCAAGAATATTAAGAAAATGTTAATACATCAACATATAACCTAACTAGTATGAAAGAAAAAACTAAGTCAAAAGGTAAAACTTAGGTCAGATACAAGTTTTTATAGCACAATTAAAAATACAAGACTTTAACTGGATATGGCATAGATTTTTATATTTACTCTACAGCTTTAAATTAATCCACAAATAGAAACACAGGCACTGAATATCTAAACACCATGCGCATCTGTTAAATTTTCATAACAGTTATATGAAGACAAAGCAAATGCTTTCCTCACTAAGAAAAGCTAGTGTGGGGCTAGAGAGACGGGTCAGCATTGACTGCTCTGCAGAGGACCCAGGTTCCCAGCCCCGACATGTTGGCTCACAACCATCTAGCACTCCAGTCCCAGGGTTCCAATCCCTCTTCTGGTCATAACAGGTGCACAAACATACATGGAGGCAAAACAATCAATCAAATAAAAATAAATTTTTAAAAGGTGATAACTTTCCATTAACATGGGAATACAACCTATCAATAATTATAAACATAATAAAAATTATCTTTCTACATATACAGCTCTCAAGCAAGGGCTTAACTTTTTCAAGTATACACAATATGAAAAACTGTGGTGATGGTTTTCAACAGAAGATATAAGTAATTTAACTACATCATTTATAAAGCACAATGGTAATTCCTCCTTTTTATATTAATTATAAAAATAGTTACAACATATCTCAAACTATTGGGGCAAGATATATAACACAAACAGAGGTCTGCCTTTATAAAATACTTCATATAACAACTGTTCATATTCTTTTTCTCAAAAAATATTTATTAAAGTTAGAATGTATCAGCTGACCACCACACCAAGTCTCTAAAGTCACCTCTAGAATCCTAGGAGTCAACTGAAGCTCAGATGTAGCAGAACCACAAGATTTTTTTTCTAGATCTTCTAATTACCTATACTTTCTCTGAAGACTGGGTCATTAAGTTATTGATCACTATTTTTGAACTGCCTACTAAAGTAAAGAAAATATAAGATACTATGGCACTTAGCTTAATATATTTCCTTGAACTCTTGTAACGCTCTTTTAAGCAAAATCATTTCTAGTTGATAAACCAGGAAAAAGTCTCTGGTTCAATATTTTAAAGATGCACAGGGAATAGCTATAAAATATCTGTTTCAAGTCACTAATTTAACCAAGTATGTTGGAAAGTGCATGAAACTGAGGAAAACTCAGCATCAATCAATCAAGCAGAGAACAGAGGGGAAAATGCAAAGGGGTTTCAGGCAGAGGCAAAGCACAATAGGACATACAAAGTCCTGCCGTGTCCTGAAGAATCAACTGTCTTAGCATCTATGAACTCTAGAGACCTCCATTCCCTTTTACATATAGTTCAGACTGAATTCTGACAGCAAACTCATTCTGTAACTCTCAACGAATTCCTTACATTCTAGTATCGGGAAGCAGTATAATAAAAAGGAGAATGGACACAGATGAGCAGCTCAAAGTCCATGCCTCGTGTCTCAGCTTTTAATGCTTAGGAAGTATTAATCCAGGGGAAGCTGATTCCTCGAGCCCAGGAGTTAAAGACCAACACGGGCATCATACCAAGACAGCTTCTTTTAGAAACAAAACCATACGAAGTCATCAGAGTCAAACTCGCAGGGTTCACCTTTCTGAGTAGGCTCTGGCAATGGGTACAGAGAAGCTCCTAAGTCTTACACTCTGTTCTTGATTCAACTACCACAGTCAAAATGCAACATGATGGCCATGGTTTTTGAAGGTACCTTGGTGATTTATTGAACCAGAACTGCCCTAAACAGCTACAGTATAAAGTCTCCAGAGGTGTGTGCCAACTCTAGCAGAACTACAAAAGAAAATATCACAACGAAATCACCAAGCAGTTCACATGCTTATCAATACTTAAAGAATCACTACAAGAAAACCAGTTCATTTTTCTAAGAATCGAAAACATCTCAGATGAGAATGCATAAGCACTCAGGGACTTACTGAATCTTTCTGAGAAAATTAGATAGACAGGAGCTAAGGTGGTTTGAATGAGATGTCACCTACATTCTCATCTATGTGGGTGTTTGAGCCCCAACGGCTGGCACTGCTTAGGGAGGTGTGGCCTTGTTGGAGGAGGTGTGGCACTGGAGGAGAGCTATGCTTCTTGCTAGTGGTTCAGGAGGTAAGCTCTTGGCCATGCCTCTGTTCCTCTGCCATTATAGACTCTGGAACCACACAACCAAATGAATGCTTTCTTGTATAAGTTGCCTTGTTGGTGGTGTTTGATCACAGAAAAGTAGCTAACACAGGACCATCAGTAGTGAGCTAGGACTAGAGGTGGCAGTCACCTTGACAGATGCCTGTGGAGTCTTCTCTTCTGGTCCTAGGATTGACCCCAATGCGCGCACTCCGTCAGTGTGCTCTACTACATGCTTTCATCCCCCTCCTCCTCACCTTCCATCCTAAGTTCTAGTTACTTTATTTTGTATTTTCTTATACCAGTACTTTCCATTTTCACATAACCTTCTCCCTTTTTATCCAGGTTTCCTTTTTTTATCATCATGCACAAAAATCACAGTAGCCAGTGACAATAATGAGTTCATGTAAGCATATTCTGGTAGTAGATCCGACTGACCCCTATTTATAGCCCCACCCATCTCCTTTGTTTTCACCATCATATTCAATCTCGCTTCAAATTCCTTCAGTTTCTTCATAGCTACCATCACCTTAATCTTAATATTGTACTCTGCTCATTCCTTGTCATTCTTTTAGCATTGGCATTTCTAAATTTTATTTTATTAAATAATTTTACTCGTTGACAATTTCATACATGTATACAATGTACTTTGATTGTATCCATCCCCCATTCCCACCTCCTTATTACCCAACACATCTCTTTCTGACCTTCTATGTCCTTTGTTTTATTATTTTTGAGGGGGTATAGCCAATTTGTGCTTCCTGAAGGTGAATGGATATGCTCAACTACTCAAAACTACAGTCTAAAATTTACACTTAATGCAGCGTATCCAAAATTTATGTATTACAAAATACTATCTGTTAAACAATACTCTGAATGTTATATATGTGTATTACTAAATGAGCACAATGATTGACTGCTCACTGCAGCTGTAAGATCTTCTACAAGAGGAAATCACTTTAAAGTAGTTAAATGAGATACAAACAAGCATGCAAAACTACTGTCTAATGATCCAAGGAACTTAACTCATTAAGAGCTAGTTTGCTAGCAAACAAGTAAAACAGTAAAGTATCCTAGGTTGGCAGGCAGAAATAATCAATCTGGGGGTCTTCTAGTTTCTCATTTCCTCCTAGTTTTACCCTCACATTGACTATGAAACAGTTATCAGTTCCTCTTAGATGACAGCATACAACATGGTTTCAAGTATATCCATACACGAGATGTATGTGAGGACAGCTTTGTGTGCACACATATTTGTATTTGTGCTTCAACTCTCAGTCCTCCGAATCTTCCCCAGTGCTGCTGACAGGCATGCTCTTTTGGATTTGATGAAAGGTGTTATGCACACGATGTACATCAATAGATGCCTTGTAATTCAAAATGTAACCTACAGAAGATGAAAAAGGATTTAAAGAAAAAAAAAAAAAAAGGTAGGTCTGGCAAGGTGGCTCAGTTGGTGACAGAACTTGCTGCCAATACTGACAACTGGCTTCTCAGAACACACATTAGAAGAACCAGCTCCAAAATGCTGTCCTCTGACCTCAACAATGTGGTGAAATAGGGGAGTAAAAGGAAAACACTGGCACAAAATTCTGCAAGTGTCACACACAGTCTTGGACTCCTAGTGAGTCTATCCAACTCTTGCCTGCCCTTTATGCAGCTTGGCCATCAAGTCCACCTGTCAGCAATAGTGCTACACTATTTCTCTGACTATCCCTTTCTGTAATACCTACAGCATGTAGTGTAACTGTATTATTATAAAGTGAATAACCTTTCATTTGGGAATGCTTCTCCCTCCTTCCACCAAATACATCCTATCTTCTTCAATATAACTTCTTTACCTCTGACTATTTAAATCCAACATCAAGTACTCAGCATTATGTGCAAACTCCACTGGATAAAAGCTCGAACCTCATAGCATATACTATTCATACAGTGTGTGTATAAAGACTAGAATCATGAAAATTGTTATAATATTTCAAAAGGGTTGAATGGAATCCACATGCATAGGAAAACTTTTATAAAGTTCACATTCCAATTCAAAATAGGGAGGGGCGGGGCTTACTCCTACAGGACTGCCCACACTTTAGTTACCACAGGAAAGTAGAGGGTTACTCAAACTTCTCTGTAGCCAATTAACTAGGTATAAAAATCAGAAATTCCACAACCACCCCTTCTCTGCTTTATTTATTTTCCCAGAGTTTATAAAACTCTGGAAAAATAATTACTATTATTAGTTTATTATAAATAATGTAATCTAGTAACTAACAGTCAAATGAGAGAAATACAAAGAACAAGGACTCCCACACCCTGTATCTTATGCCCATCCTTCCAATACAAAACTCAGAGTTTTTCAACATGGGAGCTTTTCAAAACCCATCTGTCATCTAGGGGTTTATAATGGCTGCTTTCTCACAGGTAGAAGACATGGCTATTGAGGATGAACTATCTCTAGCCCCTCTCCTATCTTCTGGGAATTAGGGAGCAAGGATGGAAGTTCAACTTCTAATCAAGGTGTGGTCTTGGGTGTGCTAACAGAACAAGACTCAACTAGAACTATTTTAGCTCAAGAAATTCACAAGGGATTAAGTGTTCGGCCTCAGAAACCACAAACAAATATACATTCACATGCCACAACTGTGAGTACATCAGCGAACACATTAATCAGCTCTCTTTACTCTAAGTACCATGAGTTTTTTTTTTTAAAGATTTTATTTCTACTCTGTATGTGAACACACTGTAGCTGTCTACAGACACACCAGAAGAGGGCATCAGATGCCATTACAAATGGTTGTGAGCCACCATGTGGTTACTGGGAATTGAACTCAAGACCTCTGGAAGAACAGTCAGTGCTCTTAACTACTGAGCCATCTCTCCAGCCCGAGTTTACTTCTAAACTTTGGATGAGTCCACCATTTAATTAACACTTGATATTGATACATTTAAACACATTTATTAAAACTCAATATATAAAATTGAGTTTTCTAGTTTCATTCATAAATATTAGAAAATTCTCTTTCACTGAGTTATTAGATTGGTTGTTATTAATATATCTCAAAGTATTAAAGGTAAATATCAGAAAACTATAGGGCTTTTTAAATTTTGAATCAACAAACACCTACTATGTAATAAGTAATGCCCCAGGCATGGGGACTGTAACAGGTACCAAAGCCAACTCGTTTTATAAGGTAGCTCAATTCTAGTGAATGAAAACAAATAGAACGCTTATTATGACAGAGGAAAGAAGCAGAAAATAAACAGAGAAAGATAAAAAAAAAAAATAGTGGATTTTAGATGAGGTTTTCAGAGTCAGTCACAAATGGTAAGTCTGCTGTTATTTCAACAAACTTAAAGAAGTGAGGGATTCTTGCAGAAATCTTAAGAAAGAACATTTGACACAGAAATGCACGTGTTAGGATCACAAAGCAAGACCACATCAAGTATACTCAAAGTACAGCAAGTAAGAACACTACATAAGGAAAAGTGACACAAGATAACCTCAAGTGAAATTTGAGTTGTAATACCTTTCAGGCTACTACAAAGCCTACACTAAGCAGCTCAGAAGCCTTGAGACTGCTCATAGGAAGGACAGGAACTGACTCATTGCTACTGATACGACACACTTTTTTTGGTTGTGAGCCTAGCCTTTAATGGCTAAGCCATCTCTCCAGCCCGACACACTTTTTTATGAGTATGGAAGACTAGATAGGCAGTTAGGTACCCACTTACCAAAATCTAGTTATAGTAGCCCAGACTACTACAACTAGTTAAAAAGATAAAGGATAATCTAGGTAAAATATAATGGTGATTTAGTAACAAAGTGGGTAAGATATGGTGGGGTTCTGCATAAATTCAGGAAGTGGAACCAAAAAAGACTTTGCTAACCATCCAGATGAAATGTGAGTCAAAAAGATCAAGGCTATCTGTAAGGAACCTGGACAAGAATGATGATGTGATCATTTATTGGAGGGACAGGATAAATTTGATATGGTTCAAATATTTTAGACAAAAATACCGAATTGGATGTTCCCCATGGTTCATACTAGATCTTGCCTGATAATGTGCAGTTCTTCCCTTTCACATTTAGCACAGCTACATAGGTAAAGAGTATGAATATGTGCGATCTTCATAATAGTCCAGCAGTTCTCAATTTGTGGGTCATGACCCCTTTGGTGGTCAAAGGACCCTTTCACAGGAGTCACCTAAGGCTATCAGAACACACAGGTGGGGCTAGTGAGATGATCAGCAGTTAAGAGCACTGATTGCTCTTCCAGAGGTCATGAGTTCAAATCCCAGCAACCACATGGTAGCTCACAACCATCCATAATAGGATCTGATGCCTTCATATTGACAGGTACAGTCTGTACTTACATATAATAAATAAATAAAAAACCTTTGGTCCGGAGCGAGCATGCCTGAGCAAGAGGGAGGAGAAGTGAAGGGGGGAATGGGGAGAAAGAACACACAAAACAATACATTCATAGTAGCAAACTTTCAGTTATGAAGTAGGAAAAAAATAATAATTTTATGGTGGGGGATTACTATAACATGAAGGATCACAGCATTAAGAAGGTTAAGAATTACTGATGAAAAGACAAACTCCAGACAGGTACACTTAAAATTAATAAAGATTTAAAAAAAAAAAAAAAAAGCAGAACAATGGGGATATGACTCATTGATAGAATGCTTGCTTAGCCTATATCAGACCCAAATTCAAATCACAGTACTAGAAAATAAAAAAAGTAAAAAACATTATTCTAGATGTACCTTTTCATATTGTTTTTGGTACTTACACAACACAGTGGGCAAATGTTAAACAGATTCTTGAGTCTTTCATCTCAAAAAGTATCTGGGAGTGAGGCATGGATGGGGGGGAAGGTTTTTTTGGTTTTTTGGTTTTTTTTTTCGGTTTTTCGAGACAGGGTTTCTCTGTGTAGCCCGGGCTGGCCTGGAACTCACTCTGTAGACCAGGCTGGCCTCGAACTCAGAAATCCCTGCCTCTGCCTCCCAAGTGCTGGGATTAAAGGCATGAACCACCACTGCCCGGCAGGAAAAGGTATTTTTATTTTACTTAGTATTTCATGTTTATGTGTATATGTGTGTCTGAATGTGAGTTTGTATGCTGCGGTGAAGTGCATACAGAAACCAGGAGGGCATCTAGATGCCCTGGAACCGGAACAGCAAGCACCTGTAAGTCACCTGACACTGGTGCTGGGAATCTAACTTGGGTTCTCTTAAAAAAAAAAAAAAAACAGTAAAGAGATTGCACTTAAGCACTGAGCAGCTCTCCAGCTCTCCAGCTCTCCCCCAAAGCCACTTTCAGGATGTCACTGCCATGCTCTTGTACACATAAAATAGCTTAGCCCTACTAAAGAGACAGCAATGAATACAAGAAACAGAAGTTGTTAGTGACTGACTTCAATCATATATATCAGGTTCTTTTAAGCTCTACTGAACTTTCAGAAGGCTTAATTATCCTAAACACAAGCATATGGTTATGTGCTTAAGAGTCAATGGAAAGATAAAGTATGAATAATTTTGTTTTTTAGACAGAATCTTTGTAGCTCTGGCTGTCCTGGAACTTATTCTGTAGACCAGACTCACCTTCACCTTGAACTCACAGAGAACGTGCCTCTGTCTCCAGAATGTTGGAATTAAAGGCATGCTGCCATCATGGCTTTATTCATATATGTGACATATAATGCATTCAAAATACTCAATGTGGAAGTTATTTTAGCATTACAATTATTAGCTAGTTATGTTAAAAGCTAAATCAATAAAACATTTTAGAATACAACAGAAATGCTAAGATCTGTTAAGTATTATCAATATGAGCTTTATCAGGCTAAATTATTATAAGGTACAAACACTAAAAAAAAGAAGAGAGAGAAAGAGAGAGACTTGTTTGCCACCTTTAAAATGTCTCTCAAATCCCTCAGGGAACACTGTGCTGTCTGCATGCTGAGGCTCTATTTATAGACAAAAAAAAAAAAAAAAAGTCCTACGCTAAATACTTTCAAAGCCATCTATATAAAATGACAGTGCATAACTATATCCATATATTGTGCTTCCTTCTCTGCTACCCTCTGAATCTGAAGAGGCTTTAACAGATGGAACAGATGTTTCAGTCTAAGTATCATCTCTGACAAAATGAAATTAGTCACGTAGACCTCCTCCTAGATTAGAAAAACCTAACATATAGTCTAGTTCCCACTACAATAACCTTCTCTGACACATGAAAAGCACTCCTCTACATTAGATATACATTTCTATACAAGACAGCAACATAGCAAATAAACGGACTTGGAGAATTCTACTCAATAAATACTAGCAACACCACAACTTTTGGAAGCAAAGAAGTCATTAAGGAGGTGAGATAAACACTAAGTAAGATATTAAGACGGTTATCTGTATTTTTCAGAACAGTTGTCACAGCTATCATCAGTTTAGTATCACTTCCAACAGAAGTGCTGTGATGAGCTCTTGTATGCTCTTAAAGCTTGAGAGTTAAACAAATATCAACAGAGATAATCCACATACCCCAAAGTCCAATACAAGTCAATGTTATTTAGGATAATGAAAACGTGTGCAGGACTAACGTCATACACATTTTGCAGTAGCCTACCACCATTATATTGCTATTGATGACTGGTAAATATAGCATTTTAAGATTAAAATTTTTAATTTCAGACACAACATGAAGACATACATACACCTTGGAGTCAAACAAAAGTACTACACACAATATTAGGCACGGTAGTCCGTGCCTTTTAAAGTCAAAAACTGGATAAGCAGAGGCAGATATATCTCTCTCCAAGTTCAAGGACAGCCTGGTCTATATAGTAAGTTCCAGGGCTACTTAGTGAGAGTATTTAGTACTTAGAAAGACCCTTCTTCTTTTTTTAAAAAAAAAAAAAAAAAAAGCAACAGACCAAATCAAAAAACAGAGAGTAGCAGTCATTGTAACTAAGACAGACTTGTAACTATTACAACAACTCCTGGGATGTGGAACTAGAAGTAGCATAAACTGAAGGTGAAAGACAGAGTCTCCCAACTTGGGAAAGAGATGCACAGCAATGAATAATAAATGACTATAACAGTCAGTGAGGCTACAAATGAGACTTCAATTTAAGTCTCCAAATGCAAGTAGTTTCATGCTACAACATGTACTAAGAGTCAAATGCAGGACAGAGGTGATACATTGAGACTGAAGAATGGATGACCAAGGCCTACATGCTGTATCTATACCTAAAGAAAGAAGTAGATTAACAAAACAAGTCTTAAAGCAAAACTAAGTAGGCAAAGAACTAACCTCACTTAGCAAATTAAAAGATAAGTGCATTATATTTAAGGAAAAGTAACAGTTCAAAAGAACTTGAATTGTGGTGTTATAGAATGTAGGAACAAGGGTTAAAAAAGAATGTAGAAAACTGATTACCATGGTTCACAGCTGTAAGCCAAGCACCAGAATCCTGACAAAGAATTCAAGGCCAGCCTGGGCAACACAGTAAACTCAGTAAAGCCTAGTCTAGAGAACAAAGGCCTGTCTTGGGGGTTGGAGAAATGGCTTAGTGTTAACAGCATTGGTTGCTCTTGCAGGTTCCATGGGATCTAGTACACTCTTCTTAGTTCTGCAGCCGCACCAGACACATATCTGGTGTGTATACATACATAAAACAGAAACACAAATAAAATAAGTAAACCTAAAAAGGAAAGACTTCATCTCTATGTAACAACCACACCCCCACACATAATCAAAAATTAAAGGATCTGTTTTGATTTTAAAAGTTTGCACACTAAAAGTCATTTGAAAAAACTATGGAAGTGTATCAAGAGACAGTAGATGCAGAATCAGGAACCTGCATTCATGTGTCTGCTCTGATACCTACTGGTTCTGGTTTCAAAGTTCTCAAGTTTCTTTATTTTTGAAAGGTTAAGAAAATAGAAATCTAAGAAAATAGAAATCATGTCAAGCAAGGTGATGCACTGCTCTTATCACAGATACCCTGAAGGCAGAAACAGCTGCATCTCTGTGAGTTCAAGGCCAGCCTCGTTTACATAGGGTGTTCAAGGCTAGTCTTACTGCAATCACGTATCAAAACTCAACAATAAAACTTCAAAACATCAACCATTTTCACAGCATTATCACTGAACCATGGAAATTTAAAAGACTAATAGATTACTATCTGTGAAGCTCAACAAACATCACAAGATCCCAGAACTAAATGTTCTGTCCAGTTCATAACAAGAACTCTGACTACAAAGTGAACACTAAACTTCCATTCACAGCACTTTATAGAACTACAAATACCCAATGTAAGCACTTAAAGAAATTTTCTAGTGAGTGTTTAAGACTGTACACTCAGTGTTTTCTCCATGAGAAGGTAGTTTTCCCACCTACAGGGGAAGATTAAGTCCATTCTACAGTTTGCATAGAGCCTTAAGAAACCACATGAAGTTAAAGCACAGGAGATGAAGGTGCTCACATGAGTGACTCTTAAGCTTTCCTCCTGAAAAAGCGGACTGTAGGACATTGAACCACATGACAGATGCACCTCCTCTAAAAGATTAAGGCTATGTTCTCTACCACTGACCTACAACCAAGTCCCTAAAATATTTTTAACATAATTGATAATGTAAAATTTGGTGAATGAATCATTAATAACACTTCAGATGATAAACTTAAAAATTATCATATTTATTATTACAGCATTAACTTATAGACAAAATTTAAGATTGGGAGAATCTGATTCTCATATAAACCAAACATGAATATTTTAGTCATATGTGCTTAGAAACTAATTCAAAAAGGAACAGCAGAGCCAAAACTTACCCAAAAATGCACACATACAACAAACCAAAACCAAGGAAACATGCCAACCTTCAGCCTTCTGCAGAGGCTTCCAAGTGCAATCCAAGTCCTGAGGACATGGAGGCAGGAGACCGCATGAATTCTAAGACAGCCTCGTTTACAGTGAGCTCCCCAGGCAAGCCTGAGACTGAGACTGCCCAAATCCAACAATAATTACACAGCAGATTTATTCTAGTAGCATTACGAGTCACTAAATCCTAGACCTCAGAAGGCAGAGACACTGGATCTCTTTAAGTTCAAAGGACAGCCTAGTCTACACAACATTCCAGAACAGTCAGGACTGCATAAAGAGATGCCATCTCAAACCTACAGACAAACAGACAGACATGCACTCGAGCGCACTCGAGTGCATGCGCACGTGCTCTCGAGAGCGCGCACAAAACACACACACACACACACACACACACAAAATAGAAGCAATGAACACAACAAATATACTGCCCATATATGGAGAATTTAAAGAAATTAATGAATTAGTGTCTACTAAGAAGTTTTTTTTTATTATATAACTCAAGTTACTCTTACAAGAGCTTCAATTTAAAGATAAAGATACTAACCTAACTCACAGCAACATCACATATCTACCACTGATCTGTCAAATTAGCAATCACTAACTTACAAATTCAATAACACACGTGTATCTCCCCAATGAAGCTCAGGATGTATACAGATTGCACGTGTACACTGTGAATGGAAGCCAGAGGACATCCCAGCTGCTGTTCCTCAAGTATAAGACACCTTTTGTTTTTTAACATCTTTACTTGTTTTGTTTTAAAGTCTTTACTTTTTGAAAACATTTGCCTATGTGCTGGAGAATATGTATGGAGGAGGTGGTCCTCTGCTATCAAGGGATCCAAACAGCAAACTCAGGTTGTCAAACTGGCCCAGAGAGCTCATTGACCATCTTTCTCTTCTTTCATTTGAGACAGGATCTCTCACTGGCCTAGAACTTGTGGAGCCAGCCAGGATGTTTGCCAGCCACGAGTCAAGAACCAGTGAACCCAAAGAGTCTGCCTGTTTCTGCCTTCTCAGAGCTGGGATTCAAGAGTGCCCCGCCACACTTGCCTTTAGTAGGTTCTGGGGTTTAGTAGGTTCTGGGGAGTCAAACTCAAGTCTTCACATTTGCTTGCTGTGCTTACAATTTAAAGAGTATTACTACCCTAGGTTAATAATACAGTTTTTAATGAAAAGTACTTCCAAGAAAGCACATTTCTATTTCTTTCCAAATGTATCTGCTAAAATAGACATACTACCATAACTGGATTATTTTCTGAATTTCAGAGTAACAGGTCAAAAACTTAATAAACATTATGATCATCTAGTTATTTGACTTAAGTCATTTTAACAATACACTATTTTCATGAAAAAACTAAACAGGCGAGTAAAACCTCAAGTGCATAAAGAAATGTGTACAACATTATTTAAGACCTAAATCATAGCTTGCACCTCAAAAATCTAAGACGGGTGCAGTGGCACATGCTTGCCTATTATCCCAGCTATTTGAGAGGCTTGGGCATAAAGCACTTTTGCGTCCAGAAGTTCAAGACCAGCCTGGACAACAAGGCAAAATTTCATCTTAGAAAGAAAATCTTACTTCTGTCATCCCCAAGAAATACTATGCAGAAGTCACAGTGTTTATAGAAGACAACTCTGCTCCCATAGTAACATTAAGTAGGCATGCCATAATGAAAACCAACTAAGCGTTTTTTAATGTAGCTGAATGTAAAATCACATTAACACTGGTGCTAAAGCATTCTAAATTTCATAGTTTCATATAACATGTAAGGAACCCTTAGAAAAAACATAAAAACTATAGGTTTTAGAATGAAAAGTGAAATACAGTAACAAATCACTTGTCAAATTGTTGAAGGAAAGCATAGAGTCACACTGCTTCAGTTCAGCATGGATTTTTGTCCATTAAAACTTATATAAAGGCCAGGCAGTGGTGTCGCACACCTTTTAGCACTTGGGAGGCAGAGGCAGGCGGATTTCTGAGTTGGAGGCCAGCCTGGTCTACAGAGTGAGTTCTACAGAGTGAGCCAGGCTATACAGAGATACCCTATCTCAGAAAACAAACAAACAACCTTATATAAAATGAAATGTTGACATATTAAGGTATATGAACCAATAATCAAGAGATAAGTTTAATGTATGTAAACAATCTGTCATCTCCTGAAATTCCTTTCTTTTTTTTTTTCCAATCAACTGCTGTGAGCCATAGGAAACTACATATATAATAGAAAGAGGGTCTTGATTGTAACTCCAGCAAGCCTAGAACTTGACATCTTCCTGCACCACACTCTCAAGTGCTTGGATTACACCCATTCAAAACAGTGACTGGCTGACAATTGTTATTTCTAAGTAACCACCTTAATATCTTGGTATTTACAAAAAAGGCAATTGTCATATGCTTAGTCCCTCTCTATCCCTTTCTTTCCAATAAACCTCCAATGTTTCAGAGCTTGACTGTCTCCAATACTATCTAATGTAAAATAATTTCTTAATTCTCATGTACATAGAAACATAGTCCAGCACAATTCTGCTCCATGTTTGCTTTAGTGTCTAAGCCATTATCCAAGTATCCTCCACGTAAAATCTTCAATTTTCCTATCAAAGCCGAAAGAGAAATGAAAATGAGTTCAGCGTATCTTTACACAAACACAAAGCAATGCCATATGAAACTATGACAAGAAAGCATTAAGATGAGTAAAGTTTAAGGGTTCTTTTACTCCTTTTGCACAAAGAATAACCATAAAGAGTTTTGTTCATTGTCTCCTCTTATAAGTATTCACAACTAAGCCATTTTACACGGTTAAAGTAATAATACAGTGCACAGGAAACTATGAAATTGATAGCAGGTAGGACTGGTTTGAAAGAACATACTCGAAACTTCCAACAACTATATCAAAATGGTGACTATGTTTACATTTTATGGTGGATTTGATCTAAATGCAAGGGGGATTATTTTAAACTCACTGGAGAAAATTAATCACTCAAGTCGCTATGAATTTCACAAATTATGTATTCACTGAACACTGTTTAGTCAATTCCCTACCTCTACTCTTGCCCATCACCTTAATCCCATTCCCTAATGAGAATGTGCTTGTAATCAACAGAAATCATAAATACACACTTATACTGACAGTGTCCTATGTAACTGATAAATGTGGAGGAGGCTACTTAGAAGTACTAAATGCCCTTCAAACCCTTAATTTATACTATAATTTACACTATCTCTAGCCTTTGTGAAGCCATATAAAACTCAGGAGAGGGAACCGTAAAGCACTGTCCATTTCTAACAAAAAAAGAAGTACAAAGTGATGGAGAAAGGAAGAAATCATTTCCATTAGTCTTCATACCAAAAATATTCCCATCCTTTCCGGCTAGAAAGCCAAGCGCAGGATGGGTCTGCCCGGCAGAGCGAGAGCGCTGAGTCGGGGCCCTGGCAGCGCTCGCCTTGCCCGGCCGGCCCGCCCCACCTGCCGCGCGCCCGCCCGCCCGCCTGGCCGCCCGCACCCCCGGGCTGCGCTGCCCACCCGCCCCGCGCAGAGGGGCGTGACGCCCGCCAGCTCTCACCGCCAAGTCCGGGTGGCCGCGGTCGCGGTGGGACACGGCTCGGATGACTCCCGCCCGCCAGCCGCGCCCGCAGCCGCTCTGCCCGCGCTCGGGACGCGCGTCCTCGCCGGCCGCCACGCACAGGAACCGCTTTCCCACCAGCTCGGGCCGCGTCTCCACCGCCATGGCCGCCGCTGCGCCGGGAACGAGCACGGCCCGCTCCTACCGGCCGCCCATGCTGAGGAGACGACCGCAGGCGAGGCGGCCCGCGAGCGAGAGCGCCCCTGCACGCTCGGCAGCCCGGAGCCGCGCCGCCCCCGGCCTCACGCGCGCCCCACAGGCAAACTGACAGGAATGTGCGCGCGGCCGCGCAGGCGGCCGGTACCCCTCCGCCCGGCAGGCCGGCCGCGCCGCGTGTCCTTCCGCGGGCGGGGGAGCGTGGGTCGGCGGGCGCCGACAAGTAGTGCCGCCCACGGGCTGCGCTGCGGCCCCGAGCGGTGGCCGCCGAGGGACAGCGGCCAAGCTGCCTCTGCCTCTCCGTCGGCGCCCCCGGGGAGTGGCGAGTGTGGGGACAGGGCTCGGCTCCCACGCGCGGTCACAGAGCCAACTCCGGGAGGTCCGCATGTCAGGAGCGACGGCCGTGCGAACACATAGCGCCGTCGTCAAGGAGCCCGAATCCCCGCGCGGCCCTGGGCGAGCCGCGCCGCCCACCCCGCCGCGCCCCCCTCGGCGGCCCGCGGCTCTAAACCAGCATTCCTCCCGGCGGCAATTCTAATTCCGTGTTGGAGCGGTTCGGGGATTTACACCTCGTGCCGCCTTCTTACAGGAACGCTAGACACTCCACCGCGAGCTGTTACCGACATCCTTAAATTTCACAAACTGTCTCAGAGCCAGCCCGAGTACTCCGGGTACTAGAACACAGTCAGGTAATAAAACGGAAAGCTCCAGAGTCAGTTACTGGAAAAGATCATGGAAAGAAAAGAATCTTAGCCAATCACACTTGAAGAAAATAAATGATGTTTACTTCCCGTCCAATCACAACAGGACTTTATAACCAGACAAAGACAGCTAGGAATTTCTCTTCTGATCGCTCTTCAGTTCTCACAAGCAAGTCTCTCTTTCAAGATACCAGTGGCCATGCTTTACAGGCTTGTATTTTAAGGACGATCTGTGAAAATTTGAATCTAAATTCAATCTGCCATTTTCCAAGGATTATCGTCTTCAAAAATTCATCTAATCCTATAAAAATCTCTTCCTAACCCCCCAATGCTTTCTGAAAACCCTTATAATAGCACTGAGTGTTTATAATAAATACAAAAGACTTCTAGCTGTAGACCATTTAAACCAAACTGTTAAAGCTGCAGACAGAGTGGCGGAGGGAGAGATGGAAACCACGAGGCTCAGTTGAATAGATCAGTCTCGTTTTACTTGTCTAAGGAAAAACAAAATTATTATTCATAAAGGAAAACTATGCACAAAACTGCGTGCTGGCGGCTCAGGGTTTCTTAATTCCCACTTAAGGTTGGTAAGCCCAATAAAACAAGCCACTGAAAAAAAGTGCAGCACATGTAAAGATTTTTAAACGGAGTCTCATTCAAATACCAAACCATCAGTGACCTCTCTGCTTTATAACCTGGGCTTGGGGACAGAGCTGCTGCTGGGTGACAAAGCACTTGCCTACTTAGTGGAAAGGTCTGGGTTGGGTTCCCAGTGTGGGTGAAGGCTTTTTGTTTGTTTGTTTGTTTCTGTTTTATTTTTTAAAGAAGACCGCTTAATCCCTAACTCTCAATGATACCGTAATACAAGGAAAGTAATCCAATAAAAAGCAGGTAAATACAACAAAACCAACATTCCGGAGAAAAACAAAGCTTTCACAGGCTTTGTTTTGATCCCTAAGGCAGTTTCTCTTACTAATGGGGGGAGGGAGGCTCATTCTGAACTCATGCTCTTGCTTTTCTCAAGTGCTGGGGTTACAAGTGTATGCCACCACAGGTAGCTTTAATGTAGTTAACGTATTTGAGAATTATAGCTCAAATTGTCTCCTACAACCTCAATACTATAGCCAATATTTAGGTTTCATGCTAATCTGTGGCTATTCTACCTTGAAACTTGAAGTCTATCTTTTTCAAAAGACTAAGACCTTAAAAGTTTTTGTATTGTTTTGGTTTTGTTTGCTGGCATTTAATTTTTTGTTTTAAGGAGTATGTGTATTGTTTAATTAGCAAATCCTAACTGTAAATAATATGGAATTAAAAGTTTTAACATCAGATTTCAAACCTTGGTATAATGATTAATATTTATTGTCAATCTAGCAGTCAAGGATCACAAGCCCACTTAGCAGAAGGGCCTGCAGGCATGCCTGTGAGGGATTATCTAGATTAGATGGCGGTAATTAGACCCATCTTTACTGTAGGCAGAGGAACCCACGACTGGGGGATCTTAGCTGTAAGCAAAGGGAGTAAGATGAGGAACACTCATCATCCTCTGAGGCTGACTGTTCTGCCTACATGCTCATTTGCTGCCTTCATGTCATGCTCTATCATCCCATTTCGCCAGACCTAACAGTGCCTTCAACTACCTTCAAGCATGGGCTGCAGCAGAAAAGCAAGGCTGTTCCAAGAGAATCTCAAAAGAACAGATATAAAGACTTACAATTCCTAACCAAAGCGTTTATTTCATTAGCAAACTACCAAATTGATACAAACTACAAAGTCATCCTCTATACAAACACCTGCCTACTGTTAGCCTTCCAAGGAGAATCTCTGCAGAAGCCAACATCTGATTTCTGTCTTCTTGATGCCACAGGAAGGGGGAGGGAAAAATACAAAAGGAATAACCAACCAGCAATAGACTGAAGCTTCTAATTGTGCATTCTCTACAGACGGTCACTACTTTCTATTTATAGTGTGGCTGCACGGAACCCACCACTTGTTAACTTCCTCATTTAGACTTGACTTTTAATAATAAAGCACTAGAAAGTTAGAATATATAAATAGCAAGGCAAAATTCCTACTCTGCTCAATAAGGAACCCCAAGAAACAAAGAAATGGAGACACAGGAAGGACCACACTAAGCATCTCTCTCCCCAGGGTATCTTCCAGCAAGTTACCCATGCCCTCCCAGAAGTGCTCCAATTATTAACTGCCACCAAAACAAGCCACGTGCAAATTCTCACTACGCAAATAGGTCAGATTCCTCCAGGACCATGTTCCCACTAAACCCACAAGCCCCCACTGCCCTGTGTTAGAGTCAAAAGTCCTGAGCCTAGTTCTGTCCATACTCAAATTCACTGAGTTGAGAACTTAAAGCTATAAATGAGGTGCTGGAGACATAGCTCAGCGATTCAAAGGACCAGGTTCAATTCCCAGCAAACGCACTCTGTGGCTCACAAGCATCTGTGACCCCAGTTCTAGGAGATCCAATGCCTTCTTCTGGCCCCCAAAGATACCAGGATGTACATAGTACACATACATACATGCAGGCAAAATACTTGTATACATAAATTCTACCTAATTCAAAAATGTGAACATGTTAATCTACTCCATCCATGCACATCTCCAGATGAAAAGGACTTCTTTACATACTGAAGGCTCTTTGCAATCAAAGCTCTGAAGTACACTACTCAAATTAATGCAATTGGTTTGAAGGAACGGAACCCAAAACAAAATCTAGCAGGGAAACAGTCACCTTCAGTCACTCTGGTTCATTCTCAAAAGACACATGATTACACATAATAAGATTTAAACCTACTGCAAAACACAAATATGTAATAAAAACAAATGACTTCATAGAAAGGAAAGCACTGTACACTAGCTCCACATGGGCTTCACTACTGCGAATTATTTATTCAATTAAGGGGAGCAGATGAAGCACGTCAACTCCAGAGCCTGTAGTTACAGAAGGCCAGGACCTGGAAGGCCTGGGCTTCCTTTAGACTCAGCTGACACTAACGAATACTGAACCTCAAAAACATTTTAATTACAGACTTAAAATCCAATCAACATATTCGTTAACATTCAGTTACTGGGGAGCACATTGTAATGTTACTTAATATTAAATAACCAGTATAATTTATTAAAAAATATATCTCAAATTAGGTAAAACTGGTCATTCTTCCAAAAAAAAAATTTTTTTTTTTTTTTTTGGTTTTTCGAGACAGGGTTTCTCTGTATACCTGGCTGTCCTGAACTCACTCTGTAGACCAGGCTGGCCTCGAACTCAGAAATCCGCCTGTCTCTGCCTCCCAAGTGCTGGGATTAAAGGCGTGCGCCACCACCGCCCGGCTCATTCCAAAATTTTTAAGATGTAGCCAGGTGGGCTGAAGAGATGACTCAGTAGTTAAGAACACTGACTGCTCTTCCAGAGGACCCGGGTTCAGTTCCCAGCCCGTCTGACACCAACTATTGAAAACTTGCTCTTCAAGGTCAACATGTCTAAAACACTCAGGCTGAAGAAATCTGTAGCGTTCTAAGGCTTTTGAGTCCTCCTGTCTCATGCCAAATGCAAACTCAGAAAAATGGTCAATGACTCCTAGGAAGCCCTGTTCACCTGTCGGTGTCACTGTGAGCTGCCTAACACTTGCCCAGTTCATTTTTCCCAAGAGGCTCACAGGATATACAGAGCTGTCCTTAGTGCACTCATGCTAACAACAGACCCACACTGCATAACCAAGCAGGTTCTTTCTAGAGACTTTAAAAATGCATTTATTATTTACTGGGAGTGGCATGTGCGCCCTTGAGCGGGTCTTTTATTAATAACAACTATTAACTGTACAGCTTAGTGGGGAGTCACTGTGACCTTGCAAACCTTCTCATACTGTATGCTGGTCGTGTTCCTTTGCCCTTCCGCTACGTACACCCACTCCCTCCTTTCACAGCCAAGTTTCCGCATAGGGAGAGCAGACATTCAATTTCTGTCTTTCTGAGTCTGACAGTGCTCTCCGGCCCCAGTCATCCCTCTGCAGGCCACTTGGCCTCATTCTTTATGGACAGATAGTATCGAAGGAAAGTTCATCTTATTCCTTGTCCATTCTTGTTATCAGGAACATTCCTCATGACAGCTGTGACTAGCAAGAGAATAAAACCAGAAGGACACGCAGGTATCTCTTCCGTGCGCCTGCTTCATTCTGTGTGGATACATACCCTGTCATGGGAGAGCTGTCTCCTATGGCGGCTCTATTTTTAAGTATTTGAAGACTCTCCACTCTGTTTCTTGTGTGGCTTTACTCCTCCTCTGCATCCCTGCCTGTAGTGTACAAAGGTTCTTTCTCTGCACATTCTTTTCAACATTTGTTGTACTTTGTGTTGTTTTGATAAACAGCCATTCTAACTAAGATGAGGTACTATGACATCATAACTGTGATTTGCATTTCCCTAACAGTTGATGGCACGGGGAGTATTTTTATACAACATATTTATTGCCTGAAGTGTCTATTCAAACTATCTTCCCATGATGTCATTAAACTACTTGCTATTCTGATTTAACGTTTTTGAGTTCTTATGGTTTCTGGGTATCACATGTCAGAGGAGTCTGACAGATACTGAAGACTGTCTCTTAACTTTTTATGATAGTGTCCTTTGCTGGGCAGAAGCTATTCAGTATGCCATAATGTCATTTAAACAATGGATTTATAAACAGCAACGGAGAACTTCTTTACTCTTCAAAATTGGTGGTAAAACTATTCCATTAAAAACAAAATCAGAACTAATCTAAAATGAATGGTCTCTCACAGGTAAAAAGTGACATTTAGAACTTCTAATTTAGTATACTTTGATATCCTTCTTTATGGATAGTAGCTTTAAAATCCTTTGACAATTATTCTTACTGCAAAAATATGTATTAAAATGGATAGTTTCATTTGCTTGTATGTGTAAATGTACAGTTTAATTTTTTTTTACGTTCACATTTATAACACTACATAGTCACGAACCTTATTTTGTAGCCTTGGGGTCATACCTAAAAATATAGTAGGCAGATCCTTTGGTGTTTTCTTCTAGTCATGTTTTACTTTCAAATTTTATGCTTAAAAGTTGAAGTTTGTAAATGCATCCCTTATGAAAGAAACCCAAAACCAATCTATTACCGTCCATAAACCTAACAAAGACTGAGGGACAGGGTTACAGTGGGGGACATTCTATCCCATGCAGAAAAGAGCACTCTATGGCTGTTTGGTTATTTGGTTTTTGTTTTTTAGCCACCACCACCACCCCCATACACCTAAAAACAAAGTTCCCTGACAGCAGTGAAACACTTTCCTTTACTGAATTGTGTTAGGAGTTACTCAGAAATGTCAGAAAGCTTAAGTAGTGAACTCTACTTGAAAAAGTTCATGTAGTTGTGGTCAAAGAGCCTGACCCCCATTTGTTTTAATACTGAATAAAAAACATTTCTTATTAACTTCCTTCAAAATTATTCACAGTATCTACTGCTGAGGGAAACTACTATCCTGCAAGGGAAAAATAGAGTTCTCCTAAGTCTAAAGGAGAAGCAGATTACAGAGGAGAAAGAAACACAGCCCGCACAAACAAACCCAACACTGGCCCAGGACAACAGCCGAGGGCTCAATTCCCAACACTGCAAACCTAAACACCTCCCCAAGTAGGAAATGGCACTCTACCACTAGAAAGCCTACCAAGGCTGCATCAGAGCTCTCTAGCACTGGACACCCACTGATGAGGTGCTGAAGGCAACCAGACTCACAAAATAACACACCTGTAAACCCTCATTCCTCATCCCCCCCATGTCTAAAAACATGGCTGAAATCCAAACAAACTTAAGATAAATCTTGTCAGAAGGAAACACAATCCAGGAGAACTCAGAGACCAGCCAAATGTTGGCAACATTGGTCAAGAGGTGTAAAATAATTATGAATGATAAAAATTATGCTCACAATTAGATAAAAACAATGAGAAAAAACCTACATGAATCAAGTGTTAGACCAGGAAGCCAAGCACTGAGAATAAAGGCGAAAGGAAGGAAAACACCAAAACTGAAGGCCTCCTTTGCTATTTGCTTACCTTGAAATCAGGTTTTACAGGAAAAAGCAGGATAAAGTTTTTACTCTTTCTTGTTATCTATAAGTTGTCAGAATAATAAACTGACGGTCTACCATCTTCCAAAGCGGATGCCTACTTCTTAACCTCAATTTTTCTTTCTCAGTACTACTAAATCAGATGATCTTGCTGACTTCTATGGAAATAGACATAATATATTCAGAATTTTGGACATATTCCTGTATACTGAAAACTTTTGAAACTTAAAAGATAACACTGTAGAATGCTATTCTCTCAAAGCACCACTGTCACCCTCTTGAACTATCATGAGATGAGGTCACCTTTAATAGACCTGCCCAAGACCACCATTAACTTCCCACCACTGGGTAGAAAGGGGCCCATGAGGGGCCCCAACGATTTATAAACATTTAACAACTGGTTACAAGGTGGGGTTCATGAAGCTCTACCCTCCTGAGGCCTTGCCCATAACCAAGGATTTGTAGACAGTTAACAGTTGCTGGTAGGGAGAGGCTTACAAGCCTCCCCAGGATTTACAGGCAGTTAACACTAACTGGGGGAGGGGCTCATCCGGCTCCGCCCCACCCTTGATGCCCCGCCCCTCCCTACGGAGTTATAAACAGGGATGCTAGGGGAGGAGCTTACGAGGCCCCACCCCTCCTTGAGGTCTTAGAGGTGGTTGACAGTTGCAAGGCCAGAAAGGCTCACAAGTTCCCCCAGGATTTCCTGGCAGTTAACAGTTACTAGGAGGTATTGTTTTTTGGTTTTTGTTTTTGTTTTTTTTTCCTCAGCACCCATACCCAAAGGCCTATGCTTCTGTAAGCAATCCTAATTTTACTTACTAATTCCCAAGCTCCACTTGGGTGGAGTCCTTATGTGGAGAAAGCAGACATGTAACTTCCTCAAATATAAGTTCACATAACACATAATAATTTTAACAAAAAGCTAGGGCTCTAGGAAACCTAGCATTTTGAATGGCAAACAAAGAGCACCAAAAAACCTCCAGCTAATCTGGAACACCCGCCTAACGTACCTAAACCTCTTCCCTAGAACCAGATGTTCCCAATCTCTTGGTTTCCTTTGGGACAGACAGGTATGTGTATATAGGGAACAACTGGTGACACTGCTGTATGCAGAATTTTAGGGGCAAAACAATAATACAATAACAACTACATCCCAGGTGAAAAGCATCCTTTCCAGAATTAACTGCTGACAACACCATCCGGTGTTTAGACTTTCCTGTGACAGCTGTGAAATATTCAAGAAGGATGTTTGGGGAGGTGGAGAGCTGGTACAGTGAACATTTGCTTCTTTTCCAGAGGACCTGGGTTTGGTTCCCAGCACTCTACTGGGCAGATCACAATTGCCTATAAGTCCAGCTGTAAGGGATTTGACTCCCTCTTCTGGCCTCCACCGACACACTAGCATATGTGTGGTAAACACAGACACACACACACACAACAAGAAATATTTGGCAACTTATGTTTGTTTGTTTGTTTGTTTGTTTGTTTGAGAGAATTATCACTGTGTAGTGTTGGTAGGGCTGGAACCAGCTATAAGACCAGGCTAGCCTCCAACTCATAGTCTGGCCTGCTGCTGTCTCCCAAATGCTGGCATTAAAGGCATGAGCCACCATACCAAAGCCAAAACATAATCTCAAAATATACCTTAATATTGCTAATATTAGTAAGATGGCTCAGCAAGTCATAGGTGTACACACAGAGACATACACATACACTATACACTCAGAAACACATAACATATTCTGTTTAACTATTATTTTTTTTTTAGTTATTCCTCATGTAAAGATCATTAAGACACAAGCCTGGCAACCACTAGGTGCCCTCTGACCTCCCTACAGGCATAGGATGTGCACACACACAGTAAGTGTGATACAAATTCCAATCTGGGACTTAGCCGTAAGACACTGACATGAAGGTATTAGACGGGGAGACACAACACATAGGAGGGGCCGCCAACCCACACAGTCGGAGGAGTGAGCAGGGAAGTTGTGGTCTTGCTAAAGCCTGCAAATGCAGCAAGTGCAACCAGTAGAGAATTTCACTGGTTTTACGAATGTACTGATTCACGTGCTTGTGTCTGTCAGACTACACTCTAAGGAACGGGGTGGAGGTTCACACCTATGCATGGGCAGGGAGGCCAGAAGAAGTCATTGGATCCCTAACGCCATTTGCATGACACCCAGGATGTGAGTCCTCATGTTTACACAGAAAGCAACCTCTCTAGCTCCCAGGAAGTGCCATGATGAAGTGAAACTGAGGAGGTATATATAACTGGAGCTGGGGACAGTTATGGGACAGGAGAAGACCCGAAGACCCAGGAAGAAGGGGACAGGGGACAGTGAAGAGGAAGGTAGTCATATCATCTGGTGCTGGTGCATCATAACAAAGTAAGACAGGTCTTACAAAGTTTGAAATTCAGACTAAAGGCAAGCGGAACTTGAATGTGCCTTTGAGCCAACTAAGCAAAGGAATGAGAGTTGCACGCAGAACAACAGATCTGCCTGCAGCATGAAAAATGGATGAGAGATGACTAATGAAGAGGTTGTTGAAACTGATAACTTACTCTCGCTTGAAACTTTTAACACCACCCACAAATGGCACTCACTGCAGGCAATCAAAAATGTGTGAGTCTGTGTGGGTGGTGGTGCACACCTTTGTCCCAGCACTCAGAGAGGGCAGAGGCAAGTGGATCTCTGAGTCTGAGGCCAGTCTGGGCTACACAATGAGACCTCATCTCAACAAGATCCATATGTCTCCACCTAAAAGACCATCCACTCCCAGGGCTGGAGAGATGGCTCAGTAGTTAAGAGCACTGACTGCTCTTCCAGAGGTCCTGAGTTCAATTCCCACATGGTGACTCACACCCACGCCCTCTCACTGCATGCCCCTCACAGCTCCCCTTCTCTTGCTTTAATGTTATAGTCACGGCCCCCCTCATTTTCTCCAGACCCTCGACTCAGCAGTACCCTAACTAACATGCAGCTGATTCACCTCACACAAAGCAGCAGTCTTCTTGCCAGCTCTGGCATTCACTGTACCCATCACCAGCTGACCTATGGGTGAGACACTACACTAAACATGTTACACCTTTTCTGTTATGATAGCCATGACAGAGACACAGAAAATAAGGCCTTGCTGAACAAAGGCCACAAAATTTCTTAAATGCTAATCCAGGATTCATGGCTCCTATCACAAAGTTTAGTGAGGACAGATTAACAGCCTCTATTTTATCTCTGATGTCAAGGTCATTACTACAAATATGGTATAAAATGAGTTGGAAACTTTGAGAAGAATAAAAGTCTGGGGAAAAAAAAAACCATGAAAACTAAAAGCACTAATCAGTCAAATATTAAAGGAGTGCCAGGCAAAATTAGGGACCTATTAAGACAGAAAGAAATAGGTATGATCATAATGTCTCTGACCCAGCTGTGACCTTCTCATGGCACAGATGAGAAGGGCAAAGTGGTACACAGACTAATGGCTCTGAACCACAGATGGGGAGACAACGTCCTGTTGTACACTACTGGGTGCTAGGCAGACAGTTTTGGTGTCAGGCCTTCAGGAAAAGGGTTGCCTAGAGGCATCGGTAAATAAAAAACAGTCTCCACAGAGAACCATCTCCTCCTAAATGTCAGCAGTGCTGAAGAGAAACCTGGCTGAGCTCCGTGCCATACCTTTAATCCTGGCGGATCTCTATGAGTTGAGGGCCCACCTGATTTACATAGTGAGTTCCAGGCCAGCCAGGGCTACAAAGAGATACTGAGTCTCCGGAAAAAAAAAAACAAGAGAGCCGGGCGTGGTGGCGCACGCCTTTAATCCCAGCACTTGGGAGGCAGAGACAGGCGGATTTCTGAGTTCGAGGCCAGCCTGGTCTACAGAGTGAGTTCCAGGACAGCCGGGGCTACACAGAGAAACCCTGTCTCGAAAAACCAAAAAAAAAAAAAAAAAAAAAAAAAAAAAAAAAACAAGAGAAACCTGATGTGGCTGAGGTTGGATTCCTAAGCATGTCAAGAGGGAAGAGGGATCCAAAGATGTTCATGAGACGTCAGGTAACAGACCATGAAGGTAAAAAATGCAAAAATTTCGAGTGTGAGGGACCCAAGATAACCAGCAAGGAAAGGACAGAGTGGACTGTTGGTGCCGGCCCGAGGGCTGCTATTCCACCAGTGAGGGCCACTGCTGCTGTGCTGAGCATACAGGATGGAAACTCAAAGTGGATCCGTGAAGTAACAGGCTACCCAGGAAGACAGTGATGGGCCAAGCTCCAGAGTCTTCTTAGCCAGGGCAGGCTGTCTGTCTTACATGCCAAGAAAAATTGCCACGAAGGAAGCAAATCCAAAAGGACAAGCAGCTGAGCTGAATTAGGGCAGGAGCAGGAGGCAGAGACCTTGGCAGCTTCCTACCGCTGCCCTGGGGCAACGCTCTGCCAGTTTGCAGCCAAGCACCACAACGCCGTAAACGTGAAGCAGGATCGAGAGTATTTCACATTTAGAGACTCATTTATTCAACGTTTGACATTTATAAGAAAGGTTTACTATTCCAATATGGAGAACACGAAGAAACTGAGAGACAGAGGTAAAAAAAAAAAAAAAAAAAAAAATGAAATGTGTGCAGCCACAGCATGGGCAGCAGAGCTGGGGCTCACAGAACGACCTCATTCCAAATCCAAGCTTTTATGAACCGACACACCAGTGGTCACGAGTACGTGTACACACACACACGCGATGAGATGGCAAAGAGACTGGTTATACAGTCTCAGTAGGCTACAGCCACCACCCAGACTAAGACAGAGGAACACCAGATTTGGCTGAAGTCAGCCTGCTTGCACACAGCACCTACCAGACCTACAGAGCTCCTCACCATGAGCCTCTCCAGCTGGCTTCAGCCCCTTTTGTTTTTTTTTTTTTTTTAATCATTTCCTCCCTCTTCACTTAATCTGACTCCTGGGAATTTCAGACTACAGTGTTTTAATATTCTACGTGGCATTTTAACGTAAAGAGTACTAAGCCACTGAACAGAGACCTACAGTCCTCTCTCTGAGTGGGAGTCTGCAGCAGTCTTCAACTTCTCTCTGTTCATTCGCGGTCACCAGGCCATTGCTTCATAGAACTGCTTAGAATAAACAGAAGAGGAAGAGAGAAAGCACCAGGGCTTCTGATCCTCCCTTCTGTCGCCTACAGAGCAGGAGGATAAATGCGGGGGGGGGGGGGGGGGGGGGGGGACTAAGTTATTTTAACGTAGCCCACTGGTCTCAACTTCACCATCCTCCTGCCTCGGGATGCAGAGCTGTACCATGAGACCCAGCGCTTATCTCTGCCATGAAGAGTCAGTCCCTTTACTATGGTGAAATCTGCTTTAGCGTTCAGAGGCAGTATCTACACGGGCAATGCTCCAGTTCAGTCGCTGGGGAACCTTGCGGATTATTTCCCAGATCAACTCCACTTAACAAGCAGCCTCGGGGGAAAAGGAAGTCAGAGCTTCAGACTCTGCAGACAAATAAGGCAACTCTGAGAAAGCACCAGGCGCAAACCTACTCCTGTGAGAGTCCCAAGAGGAAGTTTCACTGCCAAGTTCAAAAAAAACAAGAGCTTTGTCACAAGGGGGATTCCATTCTAAACGGGGGTGAGGGGAATCCAACCTAGCGAACAGCAGAGATTTCCCTTGTCCTTGTAGAGATTACCTTTTAAACCACATTAAACCATAATGATCACGTTCTCTTTCCGAGGCAAGCCAAACAGAGGTTCTTTCCCATGCAAACCAAGTATGAATATCAGATTACCCAAGGTCAGAAAAAAAAAAATGTTAACCTACAATGAAGATTTAAAAACCCAATGAGATAAATAAATGATCCTTTTAAATCGGGCAGTTGCGTGGCTCACACCTTTAGTCCTGGCACCCAGGAGGCAGATGCAGGTGGATCTGAGTTGGTGGCCAACCTGGTCTACAGAGTGATTTCCAGGACAGCAGGGTTTGTTGCACATAAAAACCCTGTCTCAATCCACCCCTCCCCCAAAAAGAAAAAATGCAATCCTTTAAAATGTAACAAAAGGAGGCTGGAGAGACAGTTCAATGGTTAAGAGCGTGGGCTGCTCGTCCAGAGGACCTGGGCTCAGTTCCCAGCACCAATATGGCAGTTCAACGACCCGCTTGTTTGTTTGTTTGGTTTGCTTTTTTTATTTAACTCCAGCTCCAGGTGATCTAACACCCTCTTCTGGCCTCCACAGGCAGTACCACTCTGGAGCACAGATATATACAGGCAAAACACACACACACACACACACACACACACACACACACACATACACATACATATACATATATACACACAATAGTAACATTTTTAATGTAAGAAAAAGGAAAGATGCATATTATATTCCAAATTCCAGATGCTACCATGCAAAACACCCATATATAACGATAATTTTTTTAATGTAAGAAAAAAGAAAAATGCAGATTATATTCCAAATTCCAGGTGCTACATACAAAATGCAGACGATGAAAGGAAGAAAAGTAACTCAGAAAGCCCAGCACAGTTTGCTCAAAGGCTCAACAGTCACAAGGTCCACACTGTCAGACTAACGGCCACAGCTAATGGTCACATTTTCATGTGTAGCTCAAAGTGCTAACTTTCTATTTAGGTAGAAACGGAAGCTCTCAGTTTCTCTCTCTCTTTTTTTTTTTTTTTTTTTTTTTTTTTTTTTTTTTTTTTTTTTTTTTTTTTTGAGACAGGGTTTCTCTGTGTAGCCCTGCTGTCCTGGAACTCACTCTGTAGACCAGGCTGGCCTCGAACTCAGAAATCCACCTGCCTCTGCCTCCCAACTGCTGGGATTAAAGGCGTGCGCCACCACCGCCCGGCCAGTTTCTCTTTTTTCACTTCACTCTTCCTCCCTCCTTTCCTTGTGAGCTGGAGCCACGGGGTGAAACATTTACTTTGCCGACATTGCTTTGTTTTATGGGAGACATGGTGTCTCAGGCTAGGGTTGGAACTCACAGTGCAGATTGGCCTTAAAGCCCTGGCAGTTCTGCCGAGGTTATACTCATGAGCCACAACACCAGCCTTTTAATGGTGTGTTTACAGCAGAAAAATCTTAGTAGATGTTGTTAAAATCTAGGTTAAATTAGAGGCTATTTTTAAGTATGAAAAAAAGTACATACTATTAAAATAATACTCAACAGCACCTAAGAGAGAAAGGTGTTCTACTTTCACATATAAATTAATTTCTGACCAGGCCATTTTTATGGCCCAGGTAAGGTCTATAAATAGAGGTGATGAATTTACACAAAGACGGGAAAAGGAAGGCAAAACTAGGATTTCCCGAGATGACTTTAAGAGTATTTTCCAGGCCAGTGAGATGGCCCAATACATAAAGAAGTCACTCGCTGCCAAGCCTGCCAACCTGGGGCGGATCCCGCATGAGAGGGAGAACCTCCACACACGTGTAATGGCACAGGTACGAGCCCTGACACTTGTTCCTAAAACATAGTTTAGAGGCAGAGGATATTTTTCTTACAATGGGGGAGGGTAGTCAGACAAGGTAAGGACAGGCAGGAGAGGGGCACTGTCATGACACACCACGGGCAACAACACACACACACACTATTCCGAGTTAATCCAACTGTGCTGCCTGAGTCCCATGTCCACTCACGGGATAAAGGATTTAAGAAAATGGTTACTGATCTCAGGTCTGTGTCAAGACATTTACAAGGGTGTTTTCTCATGTCAAACTCGCATGTGTACAGAACAAAAAGCATTTCCTGAACTGCTGCTAAAAGTCTTTCTAAGTACAATGGATAAAGTTGGGCACTTTTGGAAAAGCTAATCCAGCACTTGGAGCATCAGGGAGACTTCTGTTCAAGACACAGCCTGCTGAGCGGAAAGCAATTTCAGATCAGCAGGGCTACACGAGGGAGCCTGTTTTGAAAATGAAACGGAATTTACATAGTGTTGAATCATTAGTCCCTCTAGGTAGTCCTAGCTTGGCAAGGTGAAGGCTGAGTCAGCCTGCAGATGGAAGAGTCACGGGAGGTCAGAGCTTCCGCTGATGCCTTTATTCAGACCATCCAGGACTACTTGTCTAACAAAAAGTAAAAGTAGACCTTTAATTTATTGGTGTGAGGAGTGATCTGTCTCAGGGGATCAGAACCAAGCTGTACTTGGACTACCTTAAATACATTGAGTAGACATGACTCTGTTAAAGAAACCCAGAGGCAGAAAGCGGGATACAGTTTCATATCATGAGAGAGCCACAGACGTATGGGGGGGCACTGTGGTTTGAATATGGAATGGCCCCCATTGGCTCATGTGTTTGAACACTTAGTCTCTGGTAGTCGTGCTATGTGGGAAGGCTGGGGAGCCTTGCAGGAGGAAGTATGTCACTGGGAGGTGAGCCTTCCCTAATGCCATATTCTCACCATAATGGACTCTACTCTATCTAAACAAGAAGAAAATAGACCCTTAATTTATTGGTGGTGGAGGAGAGATCTGTCTAAGGGGGAGAGGACAAGAAAATTGCCCTACCTTAAAAAATTATAGCACATGCCTTTAATCCCAGAACTCGGGAGGCAGAGACAGGTGGATCTCCCAGTGTTGTTACACAGAGAAACCCTGTGTTGAAAAACTTTAAAAAAATAAAAATTAGTAAGTAAGTATACACAAGAAATTTTTAATAAGGAAAAAGAGTCACAATTTTGGATCTAAGAAACCATCTAACAGACACTTTGTGCCTCTTCTTAAATTGAAGATGGTAGCATCCACCTTTAATTCCAGAGAGGTGGGAGGGGAGGCCAGCTAGGAGCTGGTGGGTCACTTGAGCTCAAACGCTAATACCACATTCACTAGTTATGATGGCGCACCTACAAGGTGGAGAACGGAGGGTCAGTTTAAGGCCAGCCTGAGACACAGGAGACCCGGGACGAAAAGAACAGAGGCAGGAAAGGAAGAGAAGGGATGAGACAATCTGATCAAAAGAGTCAGAATACTCTGAAGACACGCTAAGCAACTCTCACATGCACGCCCGGCTTCCCGAGAGAGACACTCTCATTTTTGCCTAGACAAAAGATATAAACTACCAGCTCTTACAGGGCTCAAGCAGTTGGAATAAATACCTCAATTCAATAAAGATAAGTGCATGCACAGTGCTAGACTAGCAAGAAGGGCAATGCATAAGTTCACAGTGACTGAGGAAGCCAGACAATCAAATCTATAGTCACAGTTGAGTCTGACCATAATAAAAAGCATACTTACTTTGTGCCAGGCCCTATACTAAATGCATTAAAACAGTAATTCCTTAAGAAGACGGTAACTTGCCCTTGACAGCAAACCACCCTCCGAGATCACCATCAGGAAGTGGTCTGGCAGAACTGAGAAGGGCACACTCCAAATTCCTCATCCTTGCTCAGTTACACGGCTTTAACCACTTCACAGATCAGAGACCATTGTTGTTCTTGCTGCTGTGTTGGTTTTTTTGAGACAGGGTCTCTCTTGGTAGCCCTGGCTGACCTTGAACTCAGAGAGCCGACTGCCTCTGCCTCCGGAGTGCTGGGAATGAAAGGTATCCATCACCAGGCCCAGCTCTCAAGTTTACTGTTGATGGTGGAACCTGAAAGCACACTGCATGAAGGAATGATGGTCTCCGTAATAAAAATGCAACAAGGACTCAGTACAGTGAAACCCTGCAAGCTGTTCCTCAAATGTGTCGATGAAACAGCCTGCCACACAGCCAGGCTTTAATCTGATGGAAGCTCAGAACGAAGCCACAGGCACCAGGTGGGAGGCAGGCGGAGCATCAAGGCCTGAGTAAAAGAGCAACCATGACCATTCCTCTGCCCTCCCATCCTTAGACAACAGCCTCAGATAAAGCCTCCAATATGTGGCGGGGAACCATTTAGTATTAAGTAGATTTTTATGCCACTAGCAAAATAAAAGAGGTCAACATTTTAAACTTTCTAAAGAATGTTTTCCTTTCTAAGAGTTGTCGTGGTCATGGTGTCTCTTCATAGCAAGGAAACCCAGACTAAAACACTGTATCATCTCAGACTTGAAACCTCAAAGCACACCGGAATACATGAGACTCACTAGTGCTCCTTTGGCTCCAGTCAAAGTATCATGGTAGAATGACATCATTCACATCCACGTGAACTGAACACTCCCTACAGATCCTGGTGACCTATATCCCCAACACCAAAGGTAAGAAGAGTGTATCACAGAGCTCACATCACACGTAAGTGATTCAGAACAAAGGCTGCACGGCATAGCCTGCTGCGTGACATTACTACCAGGCATGAACAGGCTAAGATTGTATAGCCTATTGACTCTGTCATTGTCCCCTACTCCAGCACTCTCAGAGGGATCCCGTCTGAGGCAGATCACACAGAAACTGCAGGGCCACTGGATAGCATACCTCTTGCTCCCTTCTGATCCCCCTTGAGACAACCTCATCCTTCCAGCCAGAAATACATTGCTCACAGATATTTGAATTTTCCCTACCATTCTCTCTCCACTAATAATAAAATGCCTGAGTACTTTCTGCCTGGCTGGACAGTCACTCTAGCCTCCAGGGAGAAACATTTCCCTCTTCCGAGGGCCCAGGAAAACCTTCTGGTTGAGGGAAGGGGCCTGCTACTCTGAGTATCAAGGTGGTCCTTACATTTCTGGCTGCAAGCCCCTGTGAGTCCTAAGGTCCAATGCTGTATAAAGAAACAAGCCAATCTTCTATCAACAAATGTGCAGGGTCTCCCTAGCTAGTGTCCCGCTGGCCCGGCTGCCAGCACCTGACGGACAGATCTTGGGCAGTAATCATCTTGCACAGCTGCAACTAACTAACTGTTATTTCCTCTGTTCTTGGCCCACGACAATCGGCTCCAGTCCCAACCCTAAACTTAAGTTAAAGTATAAGTAAAACTTATTGAAGACCAAGAGACCAAGGCAGTTTCTGGTTAATTCTCTTCTCACCTTGGGTTCCTAGACTAAAGCTCAAGTCACCTGCACAGCCACTGAGTTCATCACCTCACCAAGTCCACCGAGATGGGTCACAGGGCAAAGGGATTTAACACTAAGCCTGACAAAGTTTGATCCTGGGGCCCAAATGGTGGGAAGAAAAGAGGGCTTCTGAGTCGTCCTCTGATATACACTGGGGTGGAGAAGCATACACACATGCACACAAATCAAATAGACGAAAATGAAATAAAGTTAGTAAAAAAGTGCTGACCTGGGGAAATGTTTTACTCACTGTGTTGAAATGACAAGCCAATGGCGACCTAGTAAACACACTTTATTCATTTAGCTACACTCATATTAATATAGATATGAATTGTGAAATGTGTCGTAGACACGGACTGCATGAAGACATTTAAGGTTAGAACCACTGTTAGCAATTTACCACAGTGCAAACTTTATCCCTTCCAGGTTAATACACCCATGTCAAGTACCCCCAAAACACCAGCAGCTCCTTCCACACAGCAGTAAGGCGCTGAGTGCTGAAGAAGTCTGTTCCCATCCCCTAGGCGCAGGGAAAGTATAGCAGCATCTTCTATTTAATATAGGATCTGAGTGTTCACAACCTGTGAGCCCTTCAGCTCGGCCTCCACGCACCACTGCCAATTTAAAACATTCTTTGCTAAACTATTCTGTTTGTTTGTTTCTTGGAGTTCAAGGAAACAGAATCAAAGTTTGGAAGTAAAAACATCAAAGTCTGGGCCGCATGTGCAGCTCAATGGTACTGGCAGCGGCTGGAGAGGAAGCCTCATGATACCATAGGCTACCTACCACCAGCTATCACAGGCTACCAAGAGTTACTAGGACAGTGGCCTAGGGAGCTGTTTTCAAAGACTTTTACCCAGGTGAAGATTTCACCACAGGAAAGAATTTCAGAATGAAACTGAGCGAGGCAGATGTTTTTCAAATAGAGAATTAATACTGATTTAAGTATAAAGGTTAATAGAGAGGAGCGTGGAGGAAAACTAAGTCACAGCCAGGCGTGGATATGAGTCTCTCTCAGGCGTGGATATGAGTGATTCTTAGAGAGTTTTCTCTAAGAATCAAGAAAGTCACATTTAGATGTCTTAACAGTGGCCATCTATAGGATCTGGTGACTCGAAAGTTACATCTCAAAGTGCTGTTCCGCCCTTTTTGGACAACGAGATCCTGAGATGATGCTGAAGGCGCTGTAGTAGGAATACGGCCTGATATCACAAGCCCTCTGGGGTCACAAGCTACGGTCATGAGCGCTGCACAAGATGCCCTTACTGAAAATGGAGCGCCAGATTCCTAGAAGACTGTAGGTTTACAGCTGGGAAAGGAGAAAGGGTCACAAATGCGTTGGCCTGGAGCACAGCTCATGGCTATCTTAACATCCTTATTTGAAAGGTCTCTATCTAAAAGAAAGTCTCTATATAAACAATCTCCATAGCAACTACTGCTCATCAGAGTGCAGGAGTTCTCCACTGGAGAAACTTCAGACTCAGGAGAAAGGAGGCTCCTTCCATTTCTCCTCTCACCCCTTAACTTCCCCTATCTTTCTACAGTACCTCAACCGAGCTCTCTTGACTCGCATTTGCAAGACCCTGAGTTTAATCCCTTGCACGGCAATAAATAATATAAAAAATTTAAATCGAGGTTCAAGTCCAAATTCTGTGAGATCATTCAGAGAACAAGACGATCATTGCTACACACGGATCATGCATCCGGCAATATGCCAAGAGCTAAAAGGCATTATTATCTAAAGAGAGCTAAAAATCACTCAGCGTGAAGTACTGCCATCACATGCATTTTGCAAATGGTACTGGGTCTGAAGGGCCAGGCGAACAAGCCCAGCTCCTAGAGGAGCGGCGCCCTGAGGACAGAGGGCCTGGGAAATGAATGAGCCCTCGGCAGTCAGGTTCTAAGAGCTCACACCCACCTTTAATCCTTCAGAAATCTACAGGAGATAATAGCCACTTAGCTGTCTTACAGCTGTAACTAGAATAAGGTTCTGTTCAGGCTTGGGGCTTTCAGTTCAACTTAGGTCAATTCAGTACAGACAGCAAACTGGACTCTAATTGCAATCTTTGCTTTCAAAAAAAAAAAAAGGGCAATCATTAATGATTAAAGGTCTTTGACAAAAAGGCATGTTTGTACTGTAGGGCAAACAATTAGGAGACCCTTTCTGTGAAGCCTGGAAGACGGTGGACAGATGACCTCGGTGACCTGTAGTGACCTATGAGCACACTACTGTCAAACAGTGCTCCATCAGCAAAGTCTTCACCCACCCTAACCCCTGTCCAATCCTCTGTCGCCCTCCATGTCCCACGCCCCAACGCCCCAGCTGCAGCTGAGCTGAATGAAGACAACCCAAGGTGACTGTGTTTGTTCTTTGTTGCAAACTAGGAGCAGTCTTCCCAAGTGTTCTGTCGGCTCTCACCTTTACTCTAACTCTCTCAATGTTAACCAACCTGCCCTCTGACAAGCAAGCCGATGAGCTATACCCCTCCAACCTTCTCAGAACTACCTGGTCTCCAGCAGAGCCTTCTCTGAAATCTAGATCATTCTGAAATGGACTCAGGAGGTGTCCGTGTGCTATGTCCTGTTCCCTTAGCCCGCCTCCTCAGTACACTTCACTTGAACTGCTACGGGCCACACTCTGCCAAGACAACTTCAGATTGGTCGGTCCATGACAGCTGATTTGGGTTCTCATCAGCACTTTAGGTTGATTCAACAAATTGCACCCTGAAGGCAAACACCAGGGGATCACAACCAACCTGCTTCCTAGTCTTCTCGGGTATAAATAGCCACTGGAAATCCTAAAGCTGGGTGTGTATAGGTACTGAGACCACAACAGTGGAACAGGACAGACAGCATTCCTGAAGTAACAACCTACAGCTTAATTGGAGGAAGAACAGGCAGACAATAAGAACAGAAGCCAGTGGTTAAGTACAATGGGGTAAAGTAATCCATTGGAGGCTAGGTGAGATTGGGTAATCCATGACAGAGATGCCTCGGAATCTGGACCACACTAAGACAGTCTGAGGAGCAGTGTTTAGTCAGAGTCTCCTGCTGAACTTGCCAGGTGTTCTTCTTGAAACAGGGAACAACGGCAAAGGCCCCAGGGAAGGAAGTACGACTCTGTGTTTACAGGATCAGCAAAAGGGCAGAGAGATAGTAACCCATCAAGGTTGGAAACAAAGAGATCGGTGAACACAGGGCTCTGTGGGGCAGGAGAGATTCTAACCAGAGCTTGGGGAAGACACTGGTCATAGAAGAGGGTGAGCAGCAGAGCCTTCTCACTTGTGTACTAGAAAGCCCACGCTGTTTGCTGTGCCAGGCAGCCGGGAGGTGGATAAGAAGACTCACTGATTCAGAAAGGTAGAATTTAACAACAGAGAACCAGAGAAATGAGGTCACATCGTGATACATAATTTCGTTTTTTCCACCCATAGTTTCTGGCTCCAAGGCAAGTCACAAAACTAATCTTTCCCACCCTTTCTGCCTTTAGCTGCTTATAAAACCCTCTCACCTGTCCCTGCTGACGGTGGGTTGTAACACCTCCCTGGCTACAGAGGCCCTACTCATGCCCTCTAAAAAGAAATACTGCAAGACAGCCAAGATTTTTGACAGTGTCTGGGGCAGGGTCCTCACCCAGAGGACAGCCAGGGAACTGCCTCTATCTGTGTGCATCTTTGACATGGCTGTTCACACGTCAAATATTACCACGCAATGAAGTCCCCGGAATGGACAGCACTGGGGAGTCTTTAGATACCAGACACACCTCGGTTGGCACAGAAGGGCCTAGAAGCTGGTGCCCTTCCCCACATCTTACCCTATGCCTTTTTCTATCCTTACAAGCAACTGGTAACACTGAGATGCTGAGCTGCTAAGGGGAAACTACTGAGCCCTGGAAAAACCTGGCAGGGGCTGCAGCCTAGCTCAGCGGTCGATGAGCCACAGTGGCAGGCACAAGGCCCTCACACAAGACAGGCGGGGCGGAGAGAGAGGAGTAAAAAAGAAAGGGCCCAGAGAAGGGACTCAAGGAGCTGAACGGGGCTCACAACTGGCACCTGACAAGACAGGGTGAAGGTGGCATCCAAACACCCAGCCTGTGACCTGTGCATCTGACGATGCCAACGGGACTAGCAGACTCCTGGCTCGTGTCTGCTGCAGAACCGACTGCTGTTAGCCCTTTGCTAGCAGCCCTTTGCTAGCCTTCCCTTTGCCGCTCTTTTTACCTGTGCAATTTAGCTATGTGAGACCCTGCCACCAACGGGTCACCTTTTTGGAGCAGCTGGGGTTCGTTTCTTCAAAAAGAACAGTTTCTCCCTTCCTTTCTAATTTCCTCAAATGTGTATGTGGCATATTACCCTGGCAGTAGCCATTGGCTACCCATATGTTCCTTTTTCTACAGGTGAAAGTAAGCATCTCCCAAATTCCATGGTCTCTCTGTTGCAAAGGCTGCCTGGGCTATGTGTGAGGGACTGCTACTCATCTCAAGACACCTCACATCTCCACGACAGTGTACACATACCAAGAGTTTTCATACGTTTCCATGTTTAATTATCTTAGTAATTTACAAATAATCCCCTAAAGGCAAACAGTCTGAAGCCTTTAATGTAGGCCAATATACGTTTGGCCTGAGCTGGGCCTGAAATCCTAAGCCCAGCCTTCCAGACTAAACCAGGAAGTAGATAACACAAGCCACAGCTTTCCTCACTCAGGAAGCCTTTCAGCAGGCTGTTCATCTGACCGTGCCGCCACTGGAACTCTGTATCCATATCCCTTCATCGTTTCCACTGGACTTTCTCATTTTATTATTTCTCTTCTATAAGCTTCTCGGAACACCAGATGACTACTACACAACTGACAGAGGTTTATCTTTCATCTACAGAAAGAGATCGTGATGCAGAGACAACCGGAAGGACCACTAAACAAGGCAAGTTGGGTAAGGCACAACCTGTTCTCCAGCAGCTTAGCATCTGCAAATGAATGATTTGAATCTGCAATGTTCTTGAATCTGGAATGTTCTTGCAAGCTCAGAGGGCAGAGCTTGGTCTCCAGCTGTTGATACTAGGGGGAAGAGGTAAAAACTTGGTGAGTTGGGGATGGGGGAGGGGCACGGATGGACGTGACTTTGAAGAATACTCTGACCCTGGCCTACCTCTTCCCCTCCTCCCAAGAAGTGGATAAGTGAACGGCTCTGGGGAGCATGTGTCCAGTCAGGAAGAGCTCTGCCTCAGGAAGGAACAGAAAGAAAACCAAGCCAGGTGACCCTGGATGAGACCTCCAAACCTCCTTTGAGGTTGACTTTTAAGTATTTTGTCAGAGTGACAGCTGGTGGGACACAGATGGCAACCATTCAGTGCTGACAGTTTGTTTTTATTCTTTTATGTTTTGGGTTCTGGGAGTCAAGACAGGATCTTAGCCACGCTCAGTGTAGACTCTACTACAGGCTATCCCCTGCAGTGGTTTTTTTTTTTTTTTTTTTTTAATAGTAGGATGTGCTACTTGTCACATATCATAAACATTTACATATGTAGCTGAGGCAAAACAGAACAACAGCAGCAAGAAATCTTCCAAACATCTGAGACAATCAAGAGTGGAAGGAAAAGTATACTGGCGTACACGCGACACCAGCAATCTTACACAGCAGAGGAAACCGAGGGACCAAGATTACAAATAGAACCCAATAAGTCTCTAAACCCTAGTATTAAGTAAACTGAGAAAACAAGGAGGCCCATAGAGGTCCTATAAAGATATGAGAGGTCAAGGGTCTCTCCAGTGACTCTCAGAGTGAGACAGAGGACGGATGAAGACAAAATCTCAGAGGAGGAAGGATGGAAATTGAAGGAACCATGGACTGACTTCTTCAAGGGCGGGGCTAAGGGAGACTGAGAGGTTATTAACAGAAGCTCACAAACCTAAAGGTCATAGTAACCGCAACAACCTTCTAATATAACTCATCACAACTCTAATTCCAATGTGCTTTTAAATTCACAGCATTTCAGGCAGCATCAAACGTGATTTAACTAGAAGCCCTGTACACATAAGTCTGAGACACAACTCATACAGCCAGCTTTGAAAATGCAGAGGAAAGGTTAAGAGCCAGGAGATGCAGTCTGAAACAACAGGCCTGGAACCTGTCTCGAGAGGAAGGCACAATCAAAAGCCCAGCATGCGTCCATGGAAACAGGAAAAACGTGTGCGACCTGTCCCTGAGATATTTAGATTCATCTTTGCATTCTCCACAGACCACCTGTGAGCATCAGCACAACCTCAGCAATACAGTGGAGGAACCATTGAGCCAGTTTCCTTAATAATCAATACATCGGGGCCTGGTACAGTCTTTAATCCCAGCACTCCGCAGTCAGAAGACAGGTAGATCTCTACAAGTTAAGACGCCAATGTGGTCTACAGAGTGAGTTCCAGGCCAGCCAGAGATACATAGTGAGACCCTATCTTTTAGAAAAAAAAAAAAAATCATATGAGCTGACAAAATTGATTAACATGTGAACATATGCAGTGTTCCTCCCTCCTTTTACAACCACTATTTGCTTGTGCACCTACTGTGCGCATAAGGCTCAGGCTTGTGGGGACCAGAGGATCACTTGTTGAAGTAAGTGCTCCCCCTCCTCCCCCACCTCCACCCCCCAGTGTGTCCTGGGATGAAGGCTCACACTCAGGGTGCCAGTCTTCTAGAGAGCATCTCTACCTGCTGAGTCACCAACCCAATCAACCCAATTTGATCATGGACATCACACAGGGGAAACTGGAGAACTATGAATGAGTAGCGACTTTTTTCTAAGATGAGGATTTAGGAAGAAAGCTTGAGGCTGACAGACCTGTGAGAAACTCTGAGGCAGCAAGAAAAATGAGGGGAGGTGGGTATAAAATACTAATACAGCTAAAGGGAGACTCATCAGCGACATCCATGGGCCACACAGACACGTCGTCTTGCAAATAGGGCCTTATTGATCTTGTACATCTACAGATGTTATCATGGTGCCTATGAATCGCTGCAAGACAAGAACAGAAAGGTTTTCTTGTGTTTCAAAGCTGCCTGTTCAGCCCTCACCCATCCCCCTAACTCCGAGAGCCACATATCTTTCTGCTGCACATGGGTCTGCCTTTTCGAGTCATATGCTTGAAGTCACACAGTACACAGACTTTCTCAGGAAGTGTTTCTTTCATAAGAATGCGGAGTGAGGTTTCCTGGACTAAACTGTTTCCTCCAGCGCTGTCTGAGCTTACTAGAACTTATCTAGACCACCTAACTAACGGACATCTTGGTCGCATGTGAGTTTCGACAGCAGTGAATCAAGCTCCTATAAACACATGCAGGGTTGCTTCCCCGTAGCAGAAGTCAGCACTGGAGGGTATCAAGATCACTGGGCCAACAGTTAAGAGCACATTTGCTTTGGGAGAAACCATCTTTCAATCTGGCCATGCCATGGGTCAGTGGACTGCTTTCTCTTGTGTGCTATGTCCTGCCCAGCACTGTGACCCCAGTGCTGTGAACCTGGCCATGCTCATAGGTACAGAATGCACCCCCCCTTACCTTGTAAACCTGTGAATATGGGAGTGGAGCGCTTTTCAAATGCTTATTTGTCCTGGGTATTTCCTCCTTGGCAAGGGGTTTCTTAAGATCTTTGGCCTATTTTCTAACCTTTGCTGGTGGTCTTTGTCCTTCCCCTAGCAAGAAAGCACCCATTTCTTCACCATGAACTATGAGGTTTGGTTATGTTCTTAGCCAGTCATCAAGCCCTTCCCTATCCCTGTTCAGCGAACACTGTCATAAGGAACTGGTCCTGGGCCTGTCTAGTGTTTTGCTTGCCTGTTTTGATACGACCATATTGGTTTTCTTTCTTAGCTTTTCAGTGTATGAAGATTCCTTTAAGTGACGTCTCTGGTACCACCTCAGACTTGTCCACCTGGGATGCCCCACTATGTTACGGTGCACGGCGACGGCTCATACACTGTTAGGCTCCATTTGGGAGCCTCTTGTTGAAGATTTTTGCATCTCTGTTTATGAAATGGTGGTCTCTCGATTTCCTTATATTTATCTGGCAAGGAGCTGTCCATTAAACCACTTTACACCTAAGAATGGTCCTCGAGCTATCAGCAAGAAGGAAGTGAGGGATTTCAGAACACAGGAAATCTGCAGGGGTTTTTTGTTTTTTAAGGCAGATATAACAAAAGCCTCTCCATATGTATCTTCTCCAGGAGAAGGCATTTACATAATTTGTTCCTTCTCTTTGGTAGAACTTAAATAAAAAGTAGATATTCTGAAAGGAACTGGACAACTGGAGTGAAGCACAGGACTAGGTCTCTACCATCCCGCTTGTCAACTTTACTTCGTGGGTATCAAATCACAGCACAACATCAAATAAATATCTGTAATTTTCTGTTGGAGTGGTGTAAGTAGTCCTAGGATAGAACTACCAAATTGTTTTAGCTTCCCGAGAATCAGATCACAAGTTTTCTGAACTCACACATCTGTAGTTTAAAATAAGGAACTGCAATTCAATCTACTGTGTCAAAACAATGTGCCTGCATCAAAGACGCCTCAAGTATGTAACGTGTGTCCGTGCTGCTTTACCCAGTATCATTTTTTTAATCAGGATGAGGGGGAAAACTCTTTGGTCTTAATCCAGGTTTCAGGTGAGGCTACTTCCTAAATGTAAAGACCTGAGGGCTGGAGAGATGGCTCAGTGGTTAAGAGCACTGACTGCTCTTCCAGAGGTCCTGAGTTCAATTCCCAGCAACCACATGGTGGCTCACAACCATCTGTAATGGGATCTGATGTGGGATCTGATGACCTCTTCTGGTGTCTCTGAAGACAGCTACAGTGTACTCACATACATAAAATAAATAAATCTTTTAAAAAAAAAAAAAAAAAAAAAAAAGACCTGAGACAAGGCGACTCCCAGCAAGCTATCAAAGATGAGAGCTAGCCATGAAAGCCGGTGAGCCGACAGGCGCCTTTCATCAGTACTGGTACTATGTAATTCCCTATCTAATCTGCCTATCCTCATGCAATCTCACCCTACTCTCAGCATCACCCGTTTATGACTCAGTCCCACGCAGGATGCCAAACTCTACCTCTGCTGGAACCGTGACACCCAGAGGAGAATGGCTGAAAAAGAGGCAGGCAGACAGGAGCTCATCTGGAGCAGACAGGAAAAGGGTAAGTTTCTTCTTCCGCGTCAGTCTCTCTCCACCACGACTCTCTAAGTAACCATTAAGGTAATTTGGTAATTTTAGCCTTTTTACAGATGAAAGTATTTTCAATTATTTAAAAATACTTCCCTATTAGAAATGGGAAGGTGACCCAGTATTCGGTCTCATTAGCATATTCATTAATAATTACCAGACTTACGATACATCTCTGTACCCTGTAATTCTGCTCTACACCCCGGGCTCTCTCGCTGCCTCGCTGCCTCCGGTACTTTCCTACTCTCTGTTGATTTGCTAATAAGTGAGCTCCTTTAACATGCAAAAAGATGTACATTCCACTACCTCCTAGGACAACGAAAGGAGGATGTGGTAGTGAGAGCGAGACTTTTAAATGAGCCTTAAAGCCCTTTACATTTGATCACCATCCATTAACATATCCATTCAAAGCAAAACTAGCAATGACTCACTACTCATCTCATTACTAGTAAGAGAAAGAGGTCTCCAGAGAAAATGTCCTCCGGCCTACATACAACCGCTTCCCACCAAGACTACACAGCACCAGGAAGGATGCACTCCACACAAACATACAAACAGTGCTGAAATGTTTAAAAAACAACAACAACAAAAGCTTTAAATACTTTCCTCTGTGGAATGGTAGCAAGCATGCCTAGTAAGACCACATTATAAAAGCTACTCAGAGTTGGAGTAGGCTCAAGTGGTTAAAGGTGCTTGCTGCTAAACCATGAAGGCCAGGGTTCCAACCCCAGCGACCCCACTCCACTTACCCACATCATCGCCCAGCCCCATAACCCATGTTCTTATAATAAGAACCCCGTGCGTGGGGTGAGGGGCAGAAATCAGCTGGGTTTGCAGGGTACCAGCCTAGCTGAAAACATGAATTCTCCAAGGTCAGAGGAATCCTACCTCAAAGGAATAAGACAGAGAGCAAAAAAAAAAAAAAGCATGGGATACCTGACACCCTCTGGCCTTCTTTTGGTGCAAGGAGCACAGGCACCTGTGCGCGCGCGCGCACACACACACACACACACACACACACACACGCTCGCACACACATGCGCACAGGTGGGCAGAAGATACCATACTCCCTTTGCTCACACAGGACTAAAGCCTCATCTTACACACTGAACCATGTATCTAATAGTCATCCATTAGCAGATCTCAAGTATCTGAGGTCCAGTAACAAACAGCAAGCAGCCACCTCTAAAAGCTGGGCGCTCTCCACGAGAGGCTCCTCCTAGCATAGACTGACTTTTATTTAGGTCAATAGTTCTCAGCCATATCAGCTTCCAGGTGGCCCCTCGGTAACACGATCCTTGTACAGGCAATTCCAAACAAATCCATCTATCTAGATATATAAGTGGAAAGGGGAAATGAAAGTAAGTTATAAAAAGGCTTGTCAGCATACGAATGCTGGGTCAAAATGATTAGTAACTGGACCCGACTGCATTGCAAACCTGCTTATGACGCGATGTAACAGAGCCATCAATAATTTCTATCTAATCAAGGTGTGAACACAACCTTCACACAACAGGAGTGTGCAGAAACAGAGACAGGAAGCTTCAGTCTCCGTTAAAACTCTGGCTTTATAAAGTGGGAATTTCAGACTCAGATAATTGCAAATATCACAGGAATGTCAACCATGACACTCCTAAGCCAGGAAGGACACAGGAACAGTCTTTGTTCAGGATGTCCCACACACAGCAAAGAGTACAGCATCCCCGGGCCCATCATCACCTGCTAGTGGTTAATGCCAATTACAACCACTAAGAAAAGAAAAAAAAAAAAAAACCTTGCTAATTTCCCCCTAGAGAGCAATCCCTCTGGACCAACTAACTGCCACCAATTCAGGTATGAGTCACAGTATTGGAGTTTGGCTCTATTACCTATAAACTATGTGATCACTGGCCAAAGAGTTAAGTTCTCTAAACCTCCGTTTCCATGGTACCAAGGAGAATCAACACTCCAGGGCTGTCTGGGGCGTCAGGATGACTCAACCACACTGTAGCAACACTGGGTAGGTGGTTGACAGCCCATGGCTTTTTGAAATAGGAACAAGGGGGCTGTGTCTTGCAAACAATAACAACAACCATCACTGCAAAAAAGAGGAAGAAGAGACTGAAGGCCCAAGAGTGAGTGAGAGGAGTCCAGAAATAAGTTACGAATGTACATAATTGTCAGGGGAGGGGGGGGGTGGAATTATGAGGTCAGAAAGGTCGAGAATGGGGAATAAAGCATTCAAGGGAAAGATGCAATACAGTCAAAGGCATGAATATACGGCTTGGCTCAGAAAAGAGAGGGCAGGAAAGGTTTCCGTTAAGGGTGAGGAAGGAAAGGCTGCATATAAAGACACTGCAGGACCTCTGCTCACGGAAGGGCATGGAAGGGCACGGAGAGCATGTGCCAGAAAACCCGGGGCTTAGATGACACACACGACGCTGAATAATGGTCAGACTAAGTCATTCGGAACAAACTATCGCTGCAACCGCTGAAATAAAAACACACATTCTTAATGTAAAGCTTGAGGTCTTTGCTTCCTGGTTTTATGGAAGGAAATCCTCAGCCTCCTTCAAAGGGCTGGGATCACAAGAGATCACCACCATGCCTAGTCTGCTGCTTTCTCTCATGACCAAAATTCTTCTCTTCATTTATAGGCCTCGTGAACTAAAAGGAACTCATGGTAACCTATCCCCTCCCCACCCCACCCCCGTCCCTTGATACCATCCCAGGCAAATCTGAGCCCTTCCTAAACACATTAATTAGCAATACCTTACATCATCCTTGAAAAGCAGCAGGTAAGCAAGAGTATTATTAGCCTCTTTTTATTATGGGGAAACTGGGGAACAAAAAGATTAAATTACAGTATGTCCCAAAATGAGCCATCATATTTTCTAGGACTTTAATTAAAGGCTCCAAGCCCCACATTACAGACATTATTCTTCCTAGCTTAGAGAACTTTTACTAGTGCTTCCACCAGGGGACCAAGGGAAAAACACCTACAGTAACTTAAAGGTCATTTTCCCAACTCGGTGCTTCTCGCCCAAAAAATTACGAGCTTAAAATTTTGGACAGTGTTAAGAGGTAAGACACACACACACACACACACACGACGGGGAAAAAAATAAGGACACTTGTAAACAGCACCATGGGTCGGAAATGCTGGGTCCACATTTTAGGCTCTGTGGCAGGCGATACAGGAGTTGGCTGATGCTGATGGAAAAGGTGCCCCAGGGGGCCCAGAGCAACCTCGCCATCCTCCCAAGCCCATCACCCCAAACGTGACCCCCGACGCTTTCCCTTGGCCCCTGCATTGCACCACGAGCCTCGCGGTGCCAACCCGGGCCTTGTGGTAGGCCATGGCTACCGAGACTCGGTGAGCACCGGAGCCGCACCTAGCTAGACACTCCACAATCCCGGCTCCCCCGCCCCCGGCCTCGGCTCCCACGCGCTCTCACCGCCCGCCCGGCGTCCCCCGGCCCGGGGAAGCGAGGTGACCACGCAGGTCGGTAGAGCGCAGCGCCCGCCGGGGTCCCGGAGCCGCCGCCTATCAGCGGAGCGCAGGGGCGGGGCCGGCAGGGCCGGCGGGGCCCCGGGCGGGGGCGGACGGGCGGGGGACCGGGCTCCGGGCGGCTCCGGGCACCGCGCGCACACACCGGGCCGGCTCCCGAGGGTGCCAGCGCGGCCCCGGGGAGCGCGAGCAGGGAGCGCGCGGCCTGAGGTCAGCGGCCCAGCGGCCGAAAAGATGGTGTCCTGGATGATCTCCCGAGCCGTGGTGTAAGTACGGGCGGGGAAGGCGCTCGGGGCCCGGTTGCCGGGGCCGAGCTCACGGACCGCGGCCTGCTTACCCGTGTCCGAGTCGCTGCGGGGCTCCGGGACGGCGGCGGCGCTGGAAGCAGCAGGGCGCGGGCGGACGCACTGGCGGGCGGCGGGCTCTGCTCCGTGGAGCCGCTCCCCGGCGCGCGGCGGGCTCTGCTCGGCTTCTCCTCGGCCTCCCCTCCGCTCCTTGGCTGCGCGGCGGGCGCTGCTCGGCTCCTCGGCTCCTCCGCTCCTCCGCTGCCCGGCGCTGCGCGCGGCGGGCTCTGCTCGGCTCCGCGGCGCGCTCCCGGCTGCGGCTCCCGCTCCCGCGGCCCGCGCTGCGCGGCACCGCCCTGCGCAGCTCCGCCGACGCTGAGCGCGGGAGGCCGGCGGGACTCCGGATGCGCCTGAGCCTTTGTCACCAGGTCTACCGCGTTGCGGTGTCTGTCCGCGGCGCACGCCGCTTGGTCACGTGGAGGAGGAGGAGGAGAGATCCGTGTCAGAGCCCAGGCTGCAGCAGAGTCCTGCTCAGGGGTCCCGAGGTGACCCGGGAAGGAGCTTGCTCTATTAAGGTCGGCCAAACGCCGACCAGAGAGGGCCCTGTGTGGGAAGAAACGTTTGCGACGGAGAAGGCGCAGGTGCCAGTCCCCTTTGTTCGGGTCATCTCATCTGTTCATTGATTGAGATACAAATGAGAGCTGCGGATGGAAGATAGGGGGGAAAAGTTGAGTTGTGTTGTTTAATCTGCAAAGGTATTCGGATACAAGTTAAACCGGTTCTCTTGCCATCTTTCACCTTTCCCTGTGCGCTCTAAAGCAAAGCCACCAAATAAAGGGCAGTAAATTAGGCAGAGCCTGGGGACGGGGATTCATTATTCATGTAGCAGTAATGTCATCTGAGTACCTTAATGAAATGTTTATATGAGGTTAACAGGCCTCGCTGATTAGCTTATAATTTGAAGGGAGAAAATGACATTACTTGGGCATTATTAGTATTATTATTATTATTTCACTATAGAGAAGGAGCTAAATTTTCTAACTTGGTTTTATTTCGTATGGAAGTGAACTAGGTAACCTAATTTGCAATGCATTCAAAATTTGTCCTTTCATAAAATGTCCTTTAAAGCCTCCGAACTTCTTGTGTTCATCTTAAAACCACAAATACATAGTTATACCATGGGTGCCTTCAAATTATGTTTAGCCTTTTCCAGGGCAATCTTTGGGTTTCCACACAATCCAGGCATACTTTCTTAGCCTACCAGAGGTCCCTCAACTATTTTTGCCTAGCCCTCAAATTAAATGCCCCATTAAAAAGCTGGTTTTGTCTTTTGATCTCTTTGACTATTTGCAAGGATGGGAAATTATGGGGCAGCTTTAGTGAGTTTGCATTCATCAAGTAGGATTTTTATTTTTTATTGTTGAAAGGGAGTATGTTTCTAGTGCTACCTCCAATACAAAGGTCAGTACCACGTCGGAGACGGAGATCTTGATGGAACAGACATTTCACATCCACAGATATCTACTGTACAGGTTGAAATGTCAGGTCTTATGAGGGTTATACCTAGTGTAATACCCAGTGTTAGACAAGGAAGAAATTATCTGTGGTTGGAGAGTCATCAAAGAAAGCAAAAGAGATTACATTCATAATAGACCTTGAAGAATGAACCCAATCTAGACAGCCGAAGAGGAAGAAGGAAAAGATTTCCGATAGGTGGACTGGTGTAAACCAGAGCCCAGGTGGATTACAGAGTAAAGAACAAGAAGAGCAGGAAGAGAAAGAGAGGCCATTGTTTTATGAAGACTTTGTAATCCCAGACACTGTGAGTCTAGTACTGAAGAAAGGGTGCACTCCTGCTGGCTCAGCCTGTGGAATTTAAGGTCTGGGGTAAAGGGGGAGCATGCAAATGTGGTTTATTTTAAAAAGGCCATTCAAACATGTATGAATCAGGAGTCAAGAAATGTATTTCATGAGCTTTGGATCCAGCGCACTTGTCAGGGAACATCTGTGTGTTTCCGTCCGCCTTTGAGTTGTCCCTAAACATAAAAACTGTCCTAATAGCTAGACCTAGGCACATGCTCCATACCTTGAAATAGAATTTGTTTATGTATATCCTTCCTGATCCTACTGAAACACCCAGCTGGTCACAAACAAGATCAGACAGTTATCTCAGTGCAAGCCTTTGGAGGTACCACAAGAGACAAGGGACCCTATGTACACCTGAATTCCCAAAGTGAAGGAACAATTCCTTGCAGACCTTGCTACATCTCTGAGGACAAGAATGATGGCTTTAGACTCATAATAAGATGTCACTTATTAGCCGTGTAGCCCCTCTGAACATACCAAGCCCACCAGAGCTTAAGTTGCCTTTTTTTTTTAATTCATTGTTTTGGGGTGATCTTGGGGCTATGTGTCAGAGGACAATCTGTAGGAGTCAGTTTGTTTCTTCTTCCATGTAAGTCCCAGGAATTGGATGAACATAGGAACTTAGGTTTGGCAAGCAAACAAAGTCTCCTCATCTTAAATTGATTGTCACAAAATCAACTTACTTAAATGTCACATGACCAATAAACGAGCAGTTTTTTATGGATTCTCTGTGTGTGTGTGTCTGCACCTGGGTGTGCCTGAGTACGTGTATCACACTTCTGCAAAACCCTAAGAGGTCAGAATGTAATGACAGGAGGTACAAGCAGTTATGAGCTGCCATTTGAATGCTGGAACCAAAACCTGGGTCCTCTGCAGAAGTAAATGCTCTTAACCACTGAGCCAGCTCCCAGGTGAGCAACTCTTAAGGAATGGTAATGTGAACATACCTCATAATACCAAATTCATATACACTGCTTGTACCTCACATTCTAAAAGCATTACTAACAAATTGAAGGATACCCCCCCTTCCCTAACTTTTCTTATCGCCTGTGTTATAGCATTACATACAAATCAAAACTTAAACCAGGTTGTCTGATTTCAAATATCAGTTCTATCACTGACAGTGACTGGCCCCATATATAATGTCCGCATGCAGCATCTAATGGGTAGTAATTACTCATAGGTGCCAGTAGCTGCTTTCAGAACAAGGGAGCACATACCCCCAAATACCTACATATTAAATTTTAGACTATCTTATGTTTCTTTTTTCCCCCTCTGAGCCTGTGTTTAGATAACAAAGTTATACATACAAAAGTTTGATACTATCACACTTTATAAGGAATGCTGTAATACAGGTACATTTCTGCAGTGGGTATCTGTGGTGCTTTGGATATGCTTGACCCAGGGAGGAACACTATTAGGAGAAGTGGACTTGATAGAGGAAGTGTGTCACTGTGAGTGTTGACTTTGAGACCCTCCTTCTAGTTTGGTGCTAGTTATTCTTCTGCTAGCAGCCTTCAGAAGGAGATATAGAACTCTCAGCTCCTCCCACACCAGGCCTGCCTGGATGCTCCCATGCATCCAGCCTTGATGATAATAGATTGAACCTCTGATCTAGAGACTCTATTTATGGTATTTTTGCTGAAAAATGTGGCTGCTTTTTGCCTTTGTCTGAAGAGTCTGCCTGAGACTAAGTCTAAGGTAAAGAGAATCAGAGTGCCGGGCAGTGGTGGTGCACGCCTTTGATCCCAGCACTTGGGAGGCAGAGGCAGGAGGATTTCTGAGTTCAAGGCCAGCCAGGGCTACACAAAGAAACCCTGTCTCGAAAAACCAAAAATAAAGAGAGAGAAAGAGAGAGAGAGAGAATATCAGAGTAATTGCATTGGCAAAGGAAATCTCAGAAAAACCCAACCCACAGTCACATACTTCCTCCAACAAGGCCACATCTACTCCAACAAGATCACACCTCCTAGAACTGTGACTTCCTGGGTCAAGCGTATTCAAATCACCACAGCATCCTTCACATATGCCTTGAGGATTTCCTTAGGATAAGAACACGAGGTGTTTTTCTGAATGAAACTTTTATGTTTTCATGATCATTGGCTTAAACCTTAAAATTGTTTACCAAAAAGTTATTCATGTCTTCTGTCACATCAACAAAGCACAAGAACTTTATCAAGATGCAGCGTAGCAGCCTGACAGTCATGGCATATGCCTTTAATCCCAGCACTCAGGAGGTAGAAGTCTCCTTGTTGTGGGGCGGTGGTGGTGCATGCCTTTGATCCCAGCACTTGGGAGGCAGAGGCAGGTGGATTTCTGAGTTCGCAGGCCAGCCTGGTCTACAGAGTTAGTTCCAGGACAGCCAGGGCTACACAGAGAAATCCTGTCTTGGAAAAAAAAAATAAACATATTAATTAAATAGGCATCCTGGTGTTTTGTTTCCTAATATGTATGATAAGTCTTTTTTGTTTTGTATTTCATATCTTATTGTCAAGGTTGAATAATTGCCCTAATATTTACTTATTAATTATCTTATCATTTAAACAGCCTGTATGTGCTTTGATCACTTCTGTGTATTTCTTGTTTGTCTTCTCTGAGCCCCTTACTGGATAAGGAAACTTGGGCTATTTAATATTGGATAGAAATGTGTTTTAATCTGATTTTAAGTCTCTCATGGATGTCGGGTTTTGTTATATAGTTCTAGTGGTGTGTGTGGTAGATAGATATGTGTGCATCTATGTGACCATGTACATGTGCATGTGGAGCCAGAGGTCAACATGATGTGTCTTCCATGTTACTTTCCATGTCATTTGAGACCTGGGATCTCTCTGAACCTGGAACTCATCAGTTGACTAGGCTGGGTGGCCAGCAAACCTATGGGATCCATGCTCCTGTCTCTCCTCCCAAGCACTAGAGCGACAGGGGCATCTGCCAGGCCCAGTTTTCTTACAGGACTGCTGAGGATCTGAACTCAGGTCCTCAGGCTTGCATAGCAAGCACTTTACCCACTGAGCTGTCTCCCCCACCCTTTAATAACATTTCCATTTGTTTTCCTTTGTTCTTGGTGATATGGGCGTTACTACAGATCAAACTTAGGACCTTGTGCACACTAGTCAAGTGTTCTAGCACCCCAGTTCTTAAACATGTTGACTTTCTTTCTCTCTTTCTTTTTTAACTTTTTATAAATCCAGGTGTTTGGTAACTACTCTCTTCTCATACACAATTGAATTAGAGTTCTCTATTTCCTTCTTACATAACTAACACATTTTCATTTTTGTTTTGCCATAATTCTGTCATCTGGCAGTAGTAGCAAAAACTTCCTCCTGCTTTCTTCAACTGTCCGTTCTAGTTTCATTTCTATGGCTGTGACAAGCACCCCAAGAAAAAGCAACTGAGGGAAGGAAGAGTGTATTTTGACTCACGATTCCATGTGACAGTCCATTATTGTACAGAAGTTAAAGCTTCACATCCATATCTGGTGGTGGGGGTGATCTTTCCTTGCTTTCCTCTAGCTTTCTCCTCTCTTGTAAGGTTGGGGACCTAGGGAATAGTGCCACCCAAAGACTGGGTCTTCTTACATCAGGTAACACTCATGAGTATTGCCCTCACAGACATGCCCATAGGCCAACCTAAACATATCTTTGGAGACTAAAACTATGCTCTAGCAATATCCCTTCTTTCCAGCATGTTCTTTTTTACCCATCTGCCAGGTGCTCCTTGTGAGCATACCTATATGTTATTATTTCTCAAGCCTTTAAAAACACTCTTTTATCTTGGTATATGCTTCCCTCAACTCTTTGGTTCCCTCCCTCTCTTTCACTTAAGTAGATCTCCGAGGAGGGGATGGAGAGACATCTCAGAGGTTAGGAGCACTTGTTGCTGTTACTGAGGACCCAGGTACAATTACCAGCCCCCACAGGTCTCTAACTCAAGTCTCAGGGGATCTGACATCTCTTACGACTTCAGGTACCAAGCATGCACTTGGTATACACGCATGCATAAAGTCAAAGCATCATCGTACACATAAAATCATAAGACAATGTTTTTAAATAAATTAAAAAAAAAAAAAAATACCGCAAGAGACTAAAGAACCTGTGTGCACTGCGTCTACTCTGTCTCCTGTGGGATGTTCCCAGACTCCTTCACTTAGGCTTTCCTTCCCCTCCCAGTGACACTGCGATTTCCCTCCAGTGCTGATGTCCTTTTGCTGGTGACTTCTTCTTCATCAGCAGCCGTTGCTACAGCTGTTCACCATCTCCTCAGACTTATTCCAACAACTTTGCTTTAATAATAATTTATATGGGGGCTGGAAAGATGACTCGGCGGTTAAGAGCACTGGCTGTTCTTCCAGAGGTCTTGGGTTCAATTCCCGGCAACCACAGGGTGGGATCTGTTGTCCTCTTCTGGTGTATATGAAAAGAGAGCACTCATAAACATAAATAAATCTTTAAATGGTAATAATTTATATGTATTTATTAATTCAAATACTTTTAAATGAACAGAAGCACGTGAGGAAAGGTTTCTGCTCACCCCCTCTGGATAACAAGCCTCTTTTTGGATCCTAGATTACACATTTGTACTAGACACTCTTTCATATATTTTTCCCCCAGTAAATGATCAAACAAAATTGTTCGACAAAACCATTATAAAAATCATCTTTTTCACCATATTAACTGGCTGTGAAGTTCTTTGCCTACTTATCTATAGCTAGTGAAGTGTATTTAACACTCACTTATGCTATATTATATTTGCACAGACCACTGTGACTGAAAGTCGGGGAGGACAGCGTGGTCACCCAGCTCCCACAAACAGGGAAAATGTGGCAGTTGGGATGACATCGTTGGTTAGCAATCAAGATAACAAGGAGTAGACCACAAAGTGTCACTCTACTGTACTATTTGGCCCAACATTCACAGCAATCCTACTGCCTCAGCCTCCTGAACTGAGATCATAAAAATGAGCTACCACACCTGGCTTGGAGTTTAAAAGTTCCTTTTAGTATGTTACATTTTCTTAGACTTTAATTGTGTGTGTGTGTGTGTGTGTGTGTGTGTGTGTGTACCTGTATATATGTTTGTGTGCTGTGTGAGTGCCTAGCACCCTCAGAGGCCAGAAGTTGTGCAGTGTGGATGCTAGAATTAGATTAAGTACTTCCTTGTTAGGAGGGCGCTGTGCTTTGTGGGGTATTTAGCAGATCTTTCAGTCTCTGCTCACTAGAACCAGTGTCATCATACCCCATTTCCCTGGTTCTAAGAGCCTGAGACATCTCTAGATGCTGCCATGTGTGTGCCACTTCATATGCAGAATTGCTACTGCCTGAGAGCCCCAAGCTCCATGCAAAGGGAGGGAAGGAACAAATCTGGAAGCTCTGATGGCCAATGAGGTCACATGTGGGTACTCAGATGTGAGTTAAGTAAGTAAATTTGAAACTCCAGTTACTCAGTCTCGATAGCCACATTGCAAGAACTCGGTGGTCACCTTGGTGGACAGTGCAAAAAACAGAACTTTGCCTGGTGGTGTTGACACGCACATTTAATCCCAGCACTCAGGAAGTAGAGGCAGTTGGATGGGTCTCTGTGAGCTCCAGACCAGCTTGGTCTATAGAGTAAGTTCAAAGACAGCCAGGGCTACACAGAGAAACCCTGCCTCAGAAAACAAACAAACAAAGACAAGACAAAGAACATTCCCTTGTTAGGGAAAGTCCTATAGAAATAATCTAGCAAATGTAGTCACCTGCCTAGCACATTCGTCTAAAACTGGCTGGCTTGTTTTCTGTTTGCTGTTCTGTGTGCCCCTATGGGAGACATTGGAATTCCTGTATTGACATTAGGAAATTCCCTAGGTTAGAATTTTCCGCTGAATGCTCTGTGGAAAACACAATCACTAACCAAGCTATCTTTTTATTTTTTCTTTATGCCTTATAGAGACATTTTCAAGAGTAATAAAACTACTGAATTATTTAAGAAATCATCCTATAGTATTCCCAATATTGTACCATATTTTCTGAGTTTCTATGTGACACAGCAGAGCTTTGAAGTTATGTGAGGCTGGAGGGCAGCTTGGAGGTGGGGCCTTCTGCTTTGTGTTTTGTATATTGTTTGGCATTGGGGAGCATGTTTATTTAAGACAGGATCTTAGCCTGGCAGTGGTGGCACATGCCTTTAATACCAGCACTTGGGAGGCAGACGCAGGTGGATTTCTGAGTTCGAGGCCAGCCTCTTGAACACTGGGATTACAGTTGTCAGCCACCAAAACTGGAAATAGTCATACTCCTGACAGGTCAGGCTCTGGGTCCGATCACCATCACCCTACAGACAGAAAGATATTAGGATTGTGTACTAGTTACTTTCCTATTGCTGTGATAAGATGCTATGACCAAGGCAGTTTATAAAGGAGAGCATTTAATCAGGTTTACGAGTCCAGAGGGTTAGAGTCCAGGATGACTGAGCAAAGGCACAGCAGCAGGAGCAGCTGAGAGCTCCCATCTCTAACCTTAACCAGGAGGCAGAGAGTGCACGGGACATGACAGGCCGCTTGTAAAGCACCCAAGACACACCTCCAACAAGGCACAACCTCCTTGTCCTTCCCAAACAGTTCCACCAACTAGGTGGCAAGTATTCAAGCTTATGGGCCTAAGCAGACCCACTCTGATTCAGACTTCCATGGATTAAAAATACGAAGCCAAAGGCTACCCTTATGTCACCAGTGTCACAGTTACCAGCGTCAGCAGCGTGACAAAGGCGGAGCAAGCAAGAAGATCATAAGTGAAAGTCATCGGAAGGATGTTGACTTAGGTTTGTACTGGCCAGTGTTCAGATGTGTTCAGATGTCCTCGTGCAAAATGTGCTTTGATGTTTTCAAGGAACGATGTGCCAGTCTTAGGAAGTAGTTATTTGCACACATAAGTAAAATCAATCATCCTGCCATGGACAGCTTCATGACCCTCTTATCATGTCACATTTCTGGGAATTATGGCCTGCTGGCACTGATAGATCAGAAAACTACAAACTAGGTCATTTCAGAAGTCTGAGATCAAGGTAACGACAAGTCAGGTCGGGAGGACTGGGCGGGAATCTTTGTAGAGCCTCTCTGCTTTCTGGTAGTTTGCTAGCCGCCTTTGGTGTTACATACTGATCCTTCCCTTCATCTTCACATAGATGGGCGATGGCTGCTGGATTACAGCCTGCCCTGTTGACTTCCTTTTAACTTGATTATCCCCGTAAATACCCTGTCTCCAAATATGGTCACCTTCTAAAATAGAGCTTTGGTCTCCAGCATGCCTAAGAGTGCACAACAACCTTCAGGCATGCAGAGGGATGCAGACAGAGGCACAAAAACAATCTTAGGGACTGGAAGAAAGGGGAAATTAACAAAATAGCTGTCTTGATGTGATTCTGTGGGAGGAAGGGTATGTGGTTCTGCCTAACACTTCACCACTGGGGTGTGTTAACTTCACTCTGGCTGACATGCAGAACACTAGACCGCATTTACCCTATGCCACCATCAGGTGCTGGGCTTGCAGGAAGCGCCATCACAGATGCATTACTTGGGGTGGGAGAATGCAGCCTGGGATGGGGACGTCAGTCCAGATGAGAAACAAGCCAGAGTCAGGGGTTCCCAAGCTCCAGGGCGTCCAGTCTCCACTAGAAACTGCGGGGAGTTAGGAACTTAGGTAGCCTGCAATGAGACTGGGACCAGGGGGTCTCCAGCTTAGCTCAGGGGTGGATGTCCAGGAGCTAGGAGGGGCCTTCAGTGGGAGACATAGGCGGCGTCTCTGTAGGACAAAGTCTTCCTCCACAGCTCTGACAACAATTCTTGATGAGAGGGGTAGTCCTTTCTTGTCCATACTGTTTATTGATTGTTCCTCATGGAAAATGGATGCATACAACTTCCTCAGGGTGGACCAGAGATTAAATACAAGAAGGATAAATACCTTTTTCAGGAAGGATAGTCCAGGAAGGCAAGTTTATTGGCTAAGCCCTCAGGGACCATCTAGATACCTCATTAACATGGAGAACTCTGTGTTCTGTGCTGTGGGACCATTGATCACTTTCTTATGTGTGGAGTTGTGGTCAGGCTAGGCATCTGGTCGAGAGTAGGAATACTCCTACAGTCCTCAGGTGGGTGCCAGGGTTTTTGAACCCATTCTGCCTTACCAAGTTTCCTGGAAGGGTCCACTGTCCCACAGGGGTACTGATTTTCTACTCTGTGAATCACAAAGCTAGAACTGACCTATGTAGGGGGAAGCCGTAAAAGAGCAAGTGTATGTATTCTCACCTTTCACCTTGTTGACAAGGGGTCTCAGTTGTTGCTGCTCTGCACTCTGTACTGCAGGCTAGCTGCTCTGAGAACTTCTAGGCAATCCTGCTTCCATCCTCCATCTTTATGTAGAGTGCTAGAATTTCTGATACCCACACACACACAGTTCGCTTACTCTTTTTTTTTTTTTTTTTTTTTTTTAATGTATATGAGTACCTTGCCTGCATGTATGTTTGTTTACCATGTGCATGCCTAGAGCCCATTCAGACCAAAAGATGGTATGGGATCCCCTGGAACTGGAGTAACAGCTAGCCATGAGCCACCGTGACACATCTAGCTTTTTATGTGGGCACCAGGGATCAAATGCAGGTCATCAGGCTTGCTTGCTTGCACAGGTAGGTACTTTTACCTACTGAGTCAACTTGACAGCCCATAAAGGACAATTTTATAACCTCTCAAATTGTTCAGCATTAACTGCCGGCCTCGTGAACTCAGTGTGAGGTCCTCCGTGAGATCAGGAGGCAAGGTAGAACCCCAGTGAAGCTCTTGACTGTAGTGTTTGTGTGCTTCTTATGGAGAATCATAGGTGAATTGCTTGGGGAAGGACTCTTGTGTGTGTGTGTGTGTGTGTGTGTGTGTGCGCGCGCGCGCGTGTGTAGAGTATTGGTATGTACATGATGGTTGAGCTGACTGTAAATCGAATATAATCCTAAGCGTGACTGTGTGTTTTGGGGTGGGGGTGGGGTATGCAGAGAACTACAGTGATGTGCATGGAGCGAGCAGATATGACTGTGTATCACACGACAACATCTTTAAATGCCTCCACATAGTTAAACTGCCTATGTGGCCAGTCAGTTTTTGAGAAAAGTGAGTCAATATCCGACACAATGTAGGATAAGAGTCAGCTTCGAAGGTAGTAAGAGGTATAGTGGTTGGTGTTATGGCGTCCTGCTCCTAAGTTTGAACGATTCATGGAATTTGCTCTATCATCTATATGACATGAAAGTGTGTGTCCTGTATCCGTTCCTCTGTGTCAGCCCTTACATTGGAGACGTGTTTAACACATGGGGTGGGTTAGGCGCTGCTACCTGCAATGACTAAAGGGGCAAGCTAAGACAAGCAGGAGGCAGATACCACGGGAAGGAGAGGCTGGTCCTGTCCCTGCCCATATGTTCTTGCTGGTATAGGAGCCGGTTCTGTTGCTACGCCAGGCCACAGATGGAGGCAGGGAAGGGGCCGCACCTGTCATGGCGAGTCAAGTCTTGGAACAGAAGGCCAGAACCTTTGAGAAAATGCCAGGCAGGCTGTCTTTTGTCCTTTTTCTCAAAGCTGGTGTAAGTCCAGTGAAGAAAGTCCAACTTCAGATTTATCCAAAAGGTTTTTTGAGGTTTTAGAAGCGGACACAGCTAGCTAGTTAAATGTTCTTTTTCTTATTTCCAGTCATTGTCAGATGAGAGTTGTTTTCTTTTTTTCTTTTTCTTTCTTTTTAACCTTTTTAAATATTGGGGAGGAGGCATGTGCATGTCACAGCGTTGGTGTGAAGGGTAGGGGACACCCGTGGATTTTGGTTCCTGCTGTTCTCTGGATACACTAGCCTAACAGATCTCGGGGCTTGTTGTGTTTCAGTATCTGCCTCTCCTCTCCATGTTCCTGTGTTGGGATCACAGGCCTGAGCTACTGCACCCCGCTTTTGTCTGAGCTCTGCAGATCCACACTTAAGTCTTCACTGTTGCTTTCTTATCTATCTCTCTGATATATTACATATACTATAAAAAGCAACTCCATATTTAAATATTTCTTTTCTTTTTTCTTTTTTTTTTTTTCTTTTTTTTTTTTTTTTTTTTTTTTGGTTTTTTGAGATAGGGTTTCTGTGTGTAGCCCGGGCTGTCCTGGAACTCACTCTGTAGACCAGGCTGGCCTCGAACTCACAAATCCACCTGCCTCTGCCTCCCAAGTGCTGGGATTAAAGGCGTGCGCCACCACCTCCCGGCTAACTCCATATTTAAAACCTGTGAATCAATGTGGCCAACCCTAAGAGATGAAGGGACAACTGAAATGCTTATTAATGTTGTTCATTCAGTGGCTGTGCTTTGTGTTTTATTGCTATCGCGTGTCTGTTTGGGTGGGTTGACTAGTCCAAAGCCTTACATTGCTTGAGACTATCCAGTGCTTCCCTAAAGGTGATTTAACTGGAGTTAGAGATATGCCTCAATGTTAAGAGTTCTTCTCTTGCATGCATGAAGTCCTGGGTTCAGTCCCCATCTCTGCAGGCTAAGGAAGAGACAAGGGGAGGAGGGAGGAAGAGGGAAGGAAAGAGCTCACTTGCACATCTGCTTTAGAGCAATTCCTCAGGGCTAGAAGTGGAAGCGGGCTCTGGATGGCTCTGAACTATCAGGGGAAGAGAGCCTCTGAAACTGAGAGGATCCCTGACGTGTGGTATTCCACGGCCACCCTGAGCTGCCTTTCATTTGTTTGAAGAAAGGAAACGTGATATGGAGAGGTGTGTACTGTCCCCAGGGTCACTACTGTAGGAGCGATCTGGCTAGGACATCTGTCACTCTCCCGGTGGCCAGGATTTACTTGGCTTGTTAGCCTAGTCACTGGCTCTTGCTCATTCTCTCTGCTGTGCTCACTTGGTCACTAAATGACACACCCACAGAGCGCCAGAGGACCTAGAACCGGATATGAGACATCAGCTTGTAAATTTGCAGCTCTTTGTGTAAAGATTTGTAAATTTAGGACACTGGATTTGAATTTTGAAAGTCACCTCTACAAGTCCTTCCCCAGGCCCGCCCTACGCCCCCCTCACCCCATCCCAGTAAGGCTGCAGTCACTCAGAAAACACATTGCAAATGTAGGTTTTTCAGCTTGGAGAGTATTACCTCCATATGGGCTGTGGATGACCTAGATTCCCTCTAGAACTTATCGGATTCTTGTTTTTGCTGTGGTTTTTCAGTCTTTATGTTTTGCTCACATTTTAATCCAGGCAACCAAGTCTAAAACTTTATGGTAAAGAGACAAGATTTTTCCAACCTTGAACTGGGACCTGGTCACACATCTGGGCATTCCTGACACTTCAGAGTCGGAGTCAAGGAGAATCAGGAGTTTGAGGCCTCCCTGAACTGTGTGAGTCCCTGTCTCAGAAGATTGCCTAGCCTTGTTCACCATCTAAAAAACGAATCCTATACGATGAGATGGTTTAAAATTAGAGGTTGAGGCCAGGAAAGCAGTTCTAACATTACTTAATTTGAGAAATACCATTGGTAGAGTGGTGGCTTTGACCTCTTAAAACATCTTTTAAGTTATTTTCAGTGTTGTAGTACTCCTAAAGGAGGGCATCCAATTTTGATTTCGTTGTTGTTGTTTCTGTTGTTTGTTTTTGAGACAGGATCTCTCTCTCTCTCTCAAAATCTGTAATTTTGGCTGTCTTGGAATTTCTTATGTTGACCAGACTAGCCTCAGACTGAAAGGATAGAAACCAATGGTGGAAGGGGATGTCTCAGCAGGCCCATGCTGAGGGGGAAAGAGGGGGAAAGGAAGGGGGGAGGGAGGAGGGGACAGTGGGAGGCTACCAGCAAGAGATCAAGGGAACAAGAGGAAGAGGAGGGGCCAGACAGCCCCTTTTATAGTAGGCAGGCCTACCTGGCTGTTGCCAGGTAACTGTGGAGCTGGAGTTTAGACAGAATGCTAACACAGACTCCCAGAGATCTTCCTGCCTCGGTCTGTTCCTCTGCTTCCTAGTGCTGGCGGAATCCATTTTCACGTGGATGCTGAATCCCTCGTTAGCATCACAGACACTTTGCTACAGACACTCTTTGCCTGCCTCTTTAAAATAGAACTGAGCGGGACACGTGCCTCACAGAGTTCGAAACCAGCTTAGGCAACCTAATGAGAGAAACCCTTTCACAAAGAAGGTGGCATATCTTTGGAGCTCAGTACTATAGCTTATTGGAAGCTTGTTAAAAAAAAAAAAAAACAAAAACAAAAAAACAGTTTTCCAAGACTCCATTTCCAAAGAGTCTGATTGAGTGGATCTAGGATGGGCTGGGTGTCCCTATTTCCAAGGACTCCTCCGTGTATGGAGCATGCAGTCAGACTTTTAAACCCTTAGGCTGTCAGTGGTTAACAGCACCAACCGATCTTCCAGAGGTCCCAAGTTCAATTCCCAGCATACTACCAAACCCTTAATGCTGGATTTTGTCAGAAGCTGTCATGGGATTGAGCTGCCAAAGATCACCATTTCAGAACATGGAAGTAAAAAAAAAAAAAATGATACAATGGTGTTAGTTTGGTTATTTAGTGATATTAAAACATGCCATCTGAACCCTTTAAAAAGACCTCTGAAGCTTACCAAGAAGCAGTCAGAGGTCTGTAAAGAAGTCAGCCCCCCAGGGCCATCGAGGTGACTCAGCAAATGACTGCTTACCACCAAGCCTGAGGGTCTTAGGTCAACCCCATCTCTGGGGTCCAAGTGGTAGAAGGAAAAAAGGGACCTTTGACCTGCATACATATATAGCATGTGTATGCACACATGCACACACGCGCACATGCGCACGCGCGCAATTCTGTAATGTTTAAAATGAAGCAATTCCCTCTCAGACAAAGTTTGGGTTTTTTTTAGTATTAATTGCAAAAGTATTAGAAGCGACAAATGTAGGAAATGGAATATCTAGAGTTTATTACAGCGTGAATTTGAACCTGGAAATGGATATATCCCGTCTTCAGCCAGCATGAGAACACAGTCTAGCTAGCAGTAAAACCTCGTGTTTGTGCGGTGGCTGCCTGGCCACCTGCTGCAAGAATATTTATACCATCTCAAAAGGGCCATTTGTAAAGCTTCTGGCTGTGGAGCCCTATGCTTGTTTATCTGTAGATAAATGCATCAAAATTCTTTCTGCTAGCTAAAGTGTCCACAATATAAAACTAACTTACATACAGGTCTAGAGAGATGACGGAGTGGTTAAGAGTGCCTACTGCTCTTGCAGAAGACTCAGGGTTGGTCCCCAGCACCCGCATGGTGACTCAACAGCTGACTGTAGCTTCAAGGAACCCAACACCTTTTTCTGGGTTTCATAAGTACCTGCACACCAGTGCCCATCAACACACACACACACACACATACACACAGCTTTACACATAATTAAAAATAAATAGATCTCCAAAGAAGCCAACTCTTAAAAGGCTCCAGAGCTTGGGTATGTCCTCCCCAGCCGTGAGTTTTCTGAGTGACAGATAGAAGCACAGGTAGTCTGTCCTGACGCTAGTTTCAGCAAATCACACTGGGAGTGGGTGCCCATCCCCAGTCCTGTTTCTGTGTATCTGGGGTATGTGTGCGCACACGCAATCCTAAAAGAAACTGCTGGAATGTGTCCAAGTTCTCTTCCATGTCCTTCCTCTAAAATCTAAGAAAAGCTATATGGTATTTAAAAATGTAGTCCAATGTGTTGTTATGGAAACTAATCCAGGAAAAGCGGGAAAAGGTAAATCTTTGGCTAGAAACCCGCAAGGGAAACGTTCTGTGGAAAGAATTAACTGTCATGAAGCAAAGACACTCTGCAGAAGTTAAATGCAGATTCTCTGCACGAACTAATGATGAATCAGAAACAGAGAGGTGACCGTCAGTCCAGAACCTGTAATAGGGAAAACAGGGCCACTTTTAGGTGTGTTGGTGCTTAGACTCCAGATACAACAGAGACCGAAGTCATCCTGGTTTCTTCAGCTTTGTGGGTTAGTTACCTATGGCTTTAAAAATTCACCGTGTCAAACCAAGAAAGTACTAGAATAATCCAGTTGGATGTTCAGTTTCTTCCTCACCCTTTTGTGTTCAGATCGCAGCTTACACCATATTTGTTTATTGGGTTGTATGTTTAAAGGGTCAATGGTAACTTCCCATCGACAGTAAAGAGTGCTTCCCTCCCCCACCCCCACCCCCGACCTTTGGCAAATATTTAATGAGCACCTACCATGTGTCAGAGAGATGTGACACTAAACATGGCAGGTTCTGTCGCACAGACCACAGGTGGGTAACAATATATGTCACCATAGTTACAAACAGTTCTTACCAGATATGTCCCCCAGCCCCTATTCCTGCTGTTATTACCATAGTGCTTTATAGAAAGGAGATATACAAAGAGACATCATTGGCTATAGGAAGTCCTAACTGCTACCCAAGTAAGAACAAGATGTTATGGTAGCGTGGAGAAAAGGGCTCTCACCTAGAAGGGCAAGAAAAGCTTCTCAAAGCAAAGAGCCTTTAGACTCTGTCCTTAAAGTCATCTTCCTAAAGCTGGCAGCAGTGGCACAGGCTTTTAATCCCAGCACTTAGGAAGCAGAGGCAGGTGGATCTCCAAGTTCCCAGCCAGCTGGGCCTACAGGACAAATTCCAGGACAACCAGGGCTACACAGAGAAACGCTGTGGTGGGGACTGAGAGTGCGGTGGGGGTGATAATGATGATCTTAATGTGGGAATTGGGGCTCAATGTGTTTTATTAAGCCTTCATGACTCACGAGTACATGGCATATATTCTACAGTATGGACAGTGTATTATATAGTACATTCTAAGAGTGGCATTTGCTGAAACTGCTATTGAAAACGTACCCCAATGCCTTGAGATCCCCCTCCACTTGTGTAAGTCTGGGTTAGAGATTAATTCATTGACGCAATGGCCTCTGAACTTTTTTTTTTTTTTTTTTTTTTTTTTTTTTTTGGTTTTTCGAGACAGGGTTTCTCTGGTCCTGGCTGTCCTGGAACTCACTCTGTAGACCAGGCTGGCCTCGAACTCAGAAATCCGCCTGCCTCTGCCTCCCAAGTGCTGGGATTAAAGGCGTGCGCCACCACCGCCCGGCGCCTCTGAACTTACATAGTTCTTCTCCACGCCTTATAAAGAAAACAGCAGATCTCTGGTCAGCAACGGGCTCTTCATCTGTCATCGTGTGGTATTAGCGCGTGCCTTAGATTAATTTCTCTAGCTGTCTTATTTTTACAAATAGAAGGACATGAATCAACTATCCGAAAGAAGTGGATGTTCACTATCGAAATTGTTTGCAGTTACTGCGGGTACTTCTTCCCGGATGTGTTATCAAAAGATAAAACACTGTCTGGATTGTGTTTTCCTTTGGTCTAGCCATGGAATGACTTATTTCCAATAGGGTGGCAAAGGAAGTGAGGGACTGACTTTGAGCAAAGACTTGCAGGCGGTGTAGACCTTGGCTGCTCAAGAGCTCGGCTTAGCCGGAAGAGAGTCCCAGCAAAGCTGCCTGCCGAGGGCAAGCCCCAAGGCTGCCTGGGACAGCTGTAGGGTTGCATGTGGCTATACCGGAGCAATGGTGTCACCAGTGGCAGAGGCCGTTGTTGAAAGCGTGCGGATTTGCACTGAGTACATGGAGAGCCAGGTTTTGAGTAGAGAGGGGCAAGTGGCATGATCAGATCCTGTGTTTTAAAAGATCTCTGGGCTGTGGAGAACAGACTGGGGACCAAGGAGGAGCTTCTATAGGCTCTTTCAATGAACTGGTAAAGAGAATGGTAATGTGGCCCCGGGTGGCGGCAGTGGTCAGAGTCAGGATTTGTGTTTTAAAATAGAAGCTAGGAGGGCGTCTTGACAGTTTGGCTGTGGATATTCAGAGTAGGAACTAGATGAGTTCATAACATAGGGAATTCATCGACGTCAAGGAGAAGGTGCTAAGTTTTATCTCAGCTTAGGAATGTGCAAGGCAAAGACTCCCCAGATAGTGTGGCAGCAGAAAAGCAAACTGTTATAGTAGGATGATGGTACATTCGACCAGATTACACCACTGGGGGAAATGACTCGATCCAATCTGAGAATTACTGTACATCTATGGGAACTGAGACGGTGGGTCTTCAGGGCAGGAACAGACAAGGAGATGGGTAACGGCATAGAGTACAGAGCATTAAGGAAAGCACGAGAAAGACACCTTGTACTACACACCCTTGTCTCTCCGGTCACAGCCTCCACTTCAGACCGCATGCAGCCAGTTCTGGTATGGTCACAAAAATAAAACAGTAAAGTTTCTAGAATATCAAAAGATACCTTTTATGGTTAAGATTTGGGAAAAGCGATCTTAGGTGCGACCAACAGCTTGCGTTCAAAGGGAAAGGCTGATACTGATAGGTTGAAATAGACTGAAATGATATACTTCTCTGTCAGTGATAAAGGCACCATGGAAAGTGGGAAAGAAACCGGAATGGGACAAAATATTAGTAGTATACAAAGGTAAGAAATAGGGTCAATGAAACAGCTCAGGAGGTGGTACTTTCCACCAAGCGTAGCCCTCTGCCCTCAGTTACCTACACAATGGAAGGAGGAAACCAGCTCCTGCAGTAGTTATCCTGTGACTTCCACTGTGGCACATATGTGCACACAAAATACAATGTAATAAAGGCTCTTTCCTTAAAGAAATAAAAGCAAGACTCGTCTCATATGCAGAACATATAAAGATACATGGACAGGTATTTTACATTAAAAATAGTGTGCGTGAAAAGAGCCAAGGAAAGCCAGTGGTGGTGGCACACGCATTTAATCCCAGTGCTCTAGAAGGCAGAGGCTGGTGGATCTCTATGAGTTCGAGGCCAGCCTGGTCTACAGATTTTCAGGACAGCCATGACTACAGGGAGAAACCCTATACTGAAGAAGAAGAAAAAAGGAAGGAAGGAAAAGAGAAAGAGTAAATAGCCAAGGAACACAAAGTATGTGCCTTTCTAAGATTGTAGGAGTGAGGAATATAGCCGAGTGAGTTCCTAGTCTCTCTGTCTTTACAAAGGGAGGCAGCGCACCCTTTGTTTACTGTTACACTTTTGGGATTAAGTGGAAACTATGTTTCAAGTGCATCTGGGACTTGAAAGGCTGGATGACTCGAGGAAAATAAAAGTCTAGTGTTTAAACACGAGATGAACGTGGTGGTACACACTCCTTTAATCCCAGCTCTCAGCTCTCCGGACACATCAACAGGTGGGGCTACCTAGTGAGGCTTTGTCTCCAAAAGGAAAGGAGGGATAAAAGGGAAAAAAGAAAGCTTCTGCCGGGCAGTGGTGGCGCACACCTTTAATCCCAGCACTTGGGAGGCAGAGGCAGGTGGATTTCTGAGTTCGAGGCCAGCCTGGTCTACAGAGTGAGTTCCAGGACAGCCTGAGCTACACAGAGAAACCCTGTCTCCAAAAACAAAAACAAAGCGCCGGGCGGTGGTGGCGCACGCCTTTAATCCCAGCACTTGGGAGGCAGAGGCAGGCGGATTTCTGAGTTCGAGGCCAGCCTGGTCTACAGAGTGAGTTCCAGGATGGCCAGGGCTACACAGAGAAACCCTGTCTCGAAAAACCAAAAAAAAAAAAAAAAAAAAAAAAAAAAAAAAAGAAGCTTCTAACATTTAGGCACTTTCATGCCTTGTAAGCGTCATGCCTCGATTTGTTGTAGTATGGGAGATAGAATCAGAAAAGTAACGCCTAGAAGAAAACCAAGCCTTCCCAAAACCAATGGACCAGCCAGTGGGGGAGGGAGGGTTACTGCGCAAGCCCGGCAACCTGAGAAGCCACGGAAAGGTGACAGGAAAGCACAGAGGACAAAATTGTCCTCCTGCACCCACTCACACATATCATGCGCACAGCAATAATAAACAGGAATTTAAAAATATATCCCCGAGGGAAACCGCGCTGTATAAAGGATGTGTATCTCCTTCGGATGTTTCACGGTTCATTTGGCGTTGTTGTCACTGAGAGGTGACACTGAGAGGCGCCCTGACCATCAGTTACTGACTGCCGTTTGAGGCCAGTCTTCATGAGGTGGTCCAGGACGCAGGGCACCCAGCCTGTGTTCAGCAGGGTTGGGCACGGTAAACCCAGGAAAGCCATCTGTGTCGACAATGCCCCAGTGAGCAATCAGAGCTCTCCTGAGATGACCCCCTGCTGTTGCTAGGCGCTCAGTTCTGTTTCACGAGGAGGTGGCAACATTATGTAATGCCAAACCATATTTCAGCCCTCTTTATATATTTGGAGAAAGAGTTAAAGCTTGAATTAAACTGTTAAATCTTTACAATCAGATAGAAATCGAGAGCCTTCAAAGTTAGCCTTAGCAAATAACTGGCTGTGCATTTAAAGAAAAGAAATTCGTGAACGTGGAAATATTGGGGTTTGTTCCTTTTTCCTTTTCTGTTGTTTCGGTTTGATTGTTTTGCCATAGATAATAAGCGACATTAAGTGCGCTCTTGATGGGTGAGCAGTGGTCTGTGAGTTGCATGTGCATCAGACGTGGGAAGTTCTGAAACCTCACTCTACCGTCTCCAGCCCGACCAGTGCCTAGTGAGAGACTGACTTAGACACTGTCCTGATTCTCTCTTTTAGAACAAGGCATCTGAAAAATGTAAGCACAGAGATCCGCTTGAAGGCCCCGTCTCCAGCAGCCCAGAAAACAAAGGCAGAACTGTGTCTGTGGTGGGGCCCTCACCAGTAACAAGCGATAGAAAATATAGGATCTGACTGGGGTTTCTTGAGTCAGGGTCTCCTGTATCCTAGGCTAGCTCTAGACTTACTGCGTAGCTCAGGATGACTTGAAGCTCAGGATCTCCCTCCCCATGCTATGAGTGCCGGGATTCCAGGCATTCACTGGCATCCCGTTTCTGTAGAGCTGGGGATAGAACCCAGACCTCCTGCTTGATAGACGAGGACTCTGCCCACTAAGCTGCAGTCCAGCCCTGGTATAAAAGAAAAAGTCTTTAATAACATACTTAAATGTACTAGTGATGAAACCATTCAAACAATGAGGAATCTTACAATTACAATGGAAATCAAATACTAACTGGTACCATGGTCAACCAAAGGCCTTAGGACCAGTGATGTTAAGAAGAGAGATTACTAGTTTAATATCGTGATGGTAATTTCCTACAAAGTCAAAATTAAATACCTTCTGGTACAGTAATAGAGCTCAGCTACAAAAGTGCTTGCCTCGCATGGACTAAGCCATGGGTTCAATCCCCAACACTACATAAAACTGAAAGCAGTGATGCATGCCTGCGATCCCAGCACTGAAGAGATGGGGCAGGAGATTTGGGAGTTCAAGGCCAATGTAAGTTCATAAATATGTTTTAAGAAAAAGTATTTGCTTGTGGCTGTGAGCAAGCTTGTGTGAGCATATGGACCCCGGAGCAGGACTTCTAGAACTTTCCTTTATGGGCCTCTGCTTTATTGCCTTGAGGTAGGGTCTCTGAACTGGAAGTTTGCAAGTTTGACAAGACTGATTGGCAGGGGTGTCTGGGTATCTGCCTGCTTGTCTTGGCCAGCTACTGCTGGGGTGACAGGCACCCCTGCTGTGCCCAGACTTTTTTTTTTTTTTTTTTTTAAATGTGGGCATTAGAGATTCAGACTTAGCCAAGCGGTGGTGGGCACGCCTTTAATCCCAGCACTTGGGAGGCAGAAGCAGGCGGATTTCTGAGTTCGAGGCTGGCCTGGTCTACAGAGTGAGTTCCAGGACAGCCCGGACTACACAGAGAAACCCTGTCTCGAAAAAAAGAAGAAAAAAGAAAAAGAAAAAAAAAAGAGATTCAGACTTGTTGGATTTGAAGTATAGCAAATAGTTCCCAGTGGCCTGTAAGTCCTAGGACACCCCCTTCTGGCTTCTAGGGGTGGCAGATACAGAGACGCACACATACATACAAATAAAAATGAATCGTTTTGTTTGTTTTGTTGAGACAGGGTGTCTCTCCCTATAGCCCTGTCCTCACTATGAGCAGACTAGTCTTGGACTCATAGGTCAATCTCCATCTACCTCCCAGGCGCTGGGATTAAAAGCATGTCCCTGGCAACAAATCTTTTTTTTTTTTTTTAAGTAAAATCAGTGTCTAAATCTTGTAGTTGGGAGACTGACATAGAAAACCTCTCATAAGGAAGAACTTTGCTGTGCCTTTACTATTTATTGTCTATTTTTTCTATGTTTCTTTCAGAAAATGAGGGTGCCCAACCAAATCAGAATTGGGGGAAGACTGCACCCTTTTTTCAAAGGGGCAGTGGTGTGGTGTCATCCAAAACTGCTCTTCCTAACACATGAACAATACTTCCCAAGAGGAGAGGGCTTGGTGCCAGCCAGCCAGCAGGCTGATTTCTGCAGTGACTAAACTCAGGATTAAATTAGGTAGTGATATAGTCCTTGTGGCCTGTTTATTTCTTTTCTGTACATTTGTCCAAGATAGACAAGAATGTACCCATTTCCCTCGTGTTCTTGAACTAAAGGAGATGCTTAGATGTCCCTCTGTCGGGTAGTTGGCTCAAGAAACTGTCAAGAGCATTTTAAGATGCCTTTATGGTGTCTGATCATATGTTTTGGTACCATAATGTGTGTTATTGTCTGTCCTACAAAAAGAGACCAGCAACCCTTTCAGCTCCATTCATGAGAGACAGTTTGAGAGAAGGGTGCTCTCAAGCTGAAGAGGAAGATTGTTCTAGCCATAGGGAGCAGCATGGGGAAAATGACCGCCTCAGAGATATTGTAGGCACTCGAAGGATCTGAGTGAAAGAAACCAAGGAAGTGGTTTAAGCAACACAAAAATATAACACTTTGGTTTCTAGATCCTGTAAATGGATACTTGCCTGCAATCCTAAACATTTGGGAGGTTCAGTCTGGCCGAGCATTGTCTTGAGGCTAGCCTGGACTACGTAGCAAGCAAGACACCATCTCCGAAACAGTAAAAATGAAAAGTAGAGAAACCAGAGAAGCAGTAAGAAGGAAGAGTAGAGAACCCCGGTCTCCATAAGCCCCGGGCTGGATCCCCAGCACTGCAAGTCAATAAATAATGAATAATGCAGAGGTATCGAGCTATCATAGGCGAGGGAGGGTACAGCAGGGTCTGGGACACACCTTGCCATCAGTGATTGGTTTTGTCTAAAGGACAATTAAAAGATGCTTTGACTGATCGGTGGTAGTGCATGCCTTTCACCTTAACCAGCACTTGGGAGGCAGAGGCAGGTGGACATCTGAATGAGCTCCAGGACGGCCAGGGTTGCACAGAGACCCTGTTTTGAAAAAGCCTAGGAAAGCCGGGCGGTGGTGGCGCACGCCTTTAATCCAGCACTTGGGAGGCAGAGGCAGGCGGATTTCTGAGTTCGAGGCCAGCCTGGTCTACAGAGTGAGTTCCAGGATGGCCAGGGCTACACAGAGAAACCCTGTCTCGAAAAAACCAAAAGAAAAAAAAAAGAAAAAAAAAAAAGAAAGAAAAAGCCTAGGAGGAAGAGGAGAAGGAAGAGGAAGAAGAGGATGGTAGAGGATGATGATGGTGATAGTGGTGATGATGCTGATGATGACAATAACAACAACAGATGCTTTGAAAACAAACTGCTAAGTTCACTTCAGCTTGGCAGACTCCTAGCAGAAATTTCTGGGGCAACAGGAGGGGACTGAAGCTAGGAGGTGCAGTGGGAATGAGGTTGCTATGGGCAGCGTTGGCAGAAGCTTTAGACCTGACTTCATTTTTGAGGTAGCGAATGGCAGACCACGAATCCTGCATATAGCTTGCCTTGCTAGACTCCTCTCTATTGGCGTAGTCGGGTAGATTTTAGGAAAGGAAATTTTCTCAGCATTTCAAAACTGGTGTGTGTGTGTGTGTGTGTGTGTGTGTGTGTGTGTTTCCACCAGATCTGGTTTGGGTTTTTTTTTTTTTTAAACCTTAGATTATCACTCAACTCTTAAATGCTCTTTAAGTCAGGGAGGCTAAGGGTAAGTGTGGGTTTTACAGATCCTGTGCTTAAGGAGCTAAATAAAGCCTGCAGTTCCCGAGCAAAGACTCACTCGAGAGTCAGGAGTTGGTCAGATGAAGAAGAATCCGTGACCCCTTCAAGTCGTACCACCTAACAAGGTTGATGAGAATCTGGGAACATGTTGAATGATAATAACTCAGAGCTAAGGATGGACCCCAGCAGATTGAGTGCACCTCTTTAAAACTGGATTCGGTCTCTTTAGGACAATTTTCTGTTGTTAGCAGGTTACAACTGTGATGGCTTAGATCCACCTTCCAAATGTTGCTTTCATCTTGGGAGGAGTGAGCTATGCAGTGTGTGAAGTAAAACAGACTTTTGTCTGGGTTTTGTTTCAGGTATAGGAGAACAAAGGTCTTAAAGTAAAAAAACTCCTGTGTTCTGTATCAGGGTCAACCCTTCCCGGAAGACTCCATCAATCTTAAACTCTTTAATCTCTCTGAGCATTGCTTGTATGCTTTGGAGAAATAACACAATAACAATTACATCACCTACATTTTTGCCCCGTTGAGATGAGGTCTCATGGAGGTAGCCCAGGCTGACCTAGAACTTACTAAATAAATAGCTAAGTGTGACCTTGAGCTTCTGACAGTCCATCTCCTGATCCTGGGTTTGTGGACGTGTGCCACTAATCCTCCACCCCTGTGTATGTTCTGCTGGGAATTAAACCCAAGGCTTTGTGCGTGCTAGGCAAGCTCTCTGCCCACTAAGCTACGTCCCGGAGCCCCTCGGCATTCTTACAAGCATTTTCCATGAGCTAGAGTTTACCAAGCAGTAGGCTCTTGCGGTAGGAGAGAGGGCATGGCCAGAGGAGGGAGAGACTGGAAAGAGGAAGGTGGAGTCTGATGTTCTGTGCGGTCTTTTCTTTTTCCCTTTAGCTTTCTCTTTCCTTTTAGAGTAGAAATCTGAGGCCCTGCGGCATAAAATTAAGTTTAGCTCTGACAACATGAAAATTCCAAGCTTCTTAGCTCTTGATACTGTGTACAAAATCTCCCAGGGAATGGTACTGTCTCTCTGTGTCCTTAACAGTTTTGAACGTGGACCTTCCGTTCTAGAACTACTCAGTATTTAGGGGGATTCTCTTCTGCATGAACCCGACTTCTCCCCTTTGCTGTTTTTTCTTTTAGGTTATAGCCTCTTAACTGTAGTCCAGCAGAAACTTGTGGCAACAAATCTCTGTGAGGACAGAAGTCACCCATTGATTTGATGGGGGTCATGTGTTCGCTAGCCACTTAAACAATGGTACAGTGACTCACCAGGAGTCCATCACTGGACTGTAACGAGCCCATTGTGTCCCATTTGACCTTGAGATGGCTGCTAATCATTGTTTATAGGAAAGCATAAATTGATTGTTTTCAAAGATTTATAAGTTGTGAGCTTAGTTGGTAGAGGATTTGCCTCGTATGCACAAAGCCACGGTCACCAACATGCTAGTCAGAATATGACAGCTTACAACCATCCGAGAGGATCCCCTTGTAGCCTGTGAGGACACTGCACATACATGGTGTACAACATACATCTGGGCATTCACATTTTTAAAAATAGAAAATCTCAAAATGAATTTTTTACATCTCTTTAGAGCCAGGGATAATATCACATACTTGTGACTCCAGTTCTAGGGAAGCTGAGCAGGAAGGTCACAAGTTAGAGACAGCTTTGGTGAAGTGACTCCCTCTCAGAAAGAGTTAATAATAAGTCCAGTTAGGACTGAACCCATCTTGCCATGCTGACAGCCTAGTGTTTCTTCATAATCAGTTTTCATCCAAAATGAGAGTGAGCCGTACATCTGACATGGTCTCCCTGTAGCTGAGAGACAGCGCTACATTGTCCCACTTCGCGGCAGCATGTAGAATGAAGGTGCTCTGCCTTTGTTTCTGAGAGTCTCTCATTCCCAGGTCAGAGAGTCTTCAGAAGCTGCTGGAGGTGGGTCCGGAAGGAGGGGGCTCCACAAAAAGATTTCCCCTAGGAGGGAAATAGTCTGAAAAAAAAAAAATTCAGAAAGCTACTGTTGTAAAGTAATGAATAGAACTCTTAAAGGTATGTTGGATTTCGGCTGAGCCAGGGAGCACACAAGTGTTATGATGCTAGCCTGGTCTATAAAGTCTAGGACAGCCAGGGCTACACAGAGAAACCCTGTCTCAAAAAACAAAAACAAATAAAACAAAAACAAACAAACAAACAAAAACCAAACAAACAAAAACCAGCCTCTCCTCTCAGTAGCTTGGAATTTTGCAAAGTACCCTAGGAGGCTGTCCATTGAATCCTAGGAACTCACCTGCCTCCACCTCCTCTGTGCTAAGATTACAACCTCACCAGCACACCCATCTTTTTAATGAGTCCAGGGACTCAAAGGTGGGTCTCCATGCTTGGGAGGCATTGCCTTCCCCTCCCCATATTGTCTCCCTAGCGGTCCAAAAGCTTAACCACACCCATCGCCACCTCACAACTGCATTCTCTGCTGTGCTCTTTTGGATGCTTAGAGAAATCTTTTTACCAAATGGATATGATGAGGAAAAACATGAGGACTGAGAAGAAAGTAGCAAACCAAAGAAAATTTTGCAAATACAAATATAAATATGCAATACAAGGAACCACCATCATTGATGCAGCTGAGTAACAGATTCAAGTCTTGGTTTCTTGGCAACCCATGAAAAAGAAAGGCATCATATAGCCTTATCAAATAGAAATGAGAACTTATGCTTAACACTATATTGTATTACTGAATTCTCTTTTTTTTTTTTTTTTTTTTTTTTTGGTTTTTCGAGACAGGGTTTCTCTGTGTAGCCTGGGCTGTCCTGGAACTCACTCTGTAGACCAGGCTGGCCTCGAACTCAGAAATCCGCCTGCCTCTGCCTCCCAAGTGCTGGGATTAAAGGCGTGCGCCACCAACGCCCGGCGTATTACTGAATTCTAAAGGAAACCTCACACTTGAAATTTCACATTCAAGGGTACAAGCGTCATACACACTGCCCGCCCTTGACACTGCCCCTTTGGTGTTTATGGGCTTCCTGAAACAATTTCTGTACTTCCAGAAAAGTTTAAAACATAATACAACGTTTTCTCCCAAGGGAGCTAAAAAAAGTAACCCATGGTCAAACTTGATCCAATGCTGGATGAGCCTTCCTGGAGGAATAAAGATTTAGAACAAGGCAGTACTGGTCACAGGCAGCTCTATATAACTTTAGACTGTTGTTGGTATGAGGCTTATGAGCCAAGCTGACACCACAGAATTGAGTGTGGTGAATAACCAGTGGTCTGTCCTTACCACAGGAATGGGGCGAAACGGAGATCCACTATGAGTTGGCCTGACCCGTTTCAGCCTGTCTATTGGAGGCAGAGCCTCTGTTGTTTCTCAACCCTGCTTCGGTGTATCTGTGTGCAGGCAACGCAGCTCTTGTAGGATAGTCTGAGTGCGTTTTGGTAACTGTGTTGCATTTCGTGTTGCATTCTGAAGGTGGGATGCTAATTGTGGTGACTCATCCAGACCAACCTGCTGCTGCTGTCTTCCTTTCTTCTGCCTTTTGATCCTATAGTTCATTGTTATTTCAACCTAAGGAGTGGGCTGTTTGGTATTAACTTCTGCTGTTTTAGTTCATCTCTAGTCTCATTGGATGTTTTTGTTTGCCTGTTTAGTTTTGTCCTTGAATATAATAAAATACTATGTGCTTGTTTGATTGAAAGGAGCGAAATAAGAATCTGCCAAGCAACACTATACATTGACATACGGAGACTTATCAAATGAACTCTGTGTTTTATTTGGTTTAACAGTCTGTGACTTGAAATCTCTTACACTATTAGAGGTGTAACTTATGATACAAAAGTTTTAGGGGAGTGTAAAGCTGAAGTTAACTGTAGCATTTATTGATCTAGTTTTTTTAGGCATGACTATTTTGATCCATAGGTTTAGTCTATATTTTAAATTATTTTAGATTTATTTTATGTATATAAGTATTTCACCTACCTGAATGCCACATGCATGCCTGGTGCTTATGGAGGTCAAATGCCCTAGAACTGGAGCCATGTGGGTGCTGGGAACTAAACCTGGGTCCTCTTACAAGATCAGACAATGCCCCTAACCACTGAATCATCCTCCCAGTCCCAGTATCCTGTTTTTAAAACTACTACTTTGGGAGCTAGTTGGCTTGGCAGTTAAGAACTCTTGTTGCTCTTGCAGAGGACTCGGGTTCAATTCCCAGCACCCACAGAACAGCTCACAATCAACCGTAACTGCACCCCAGGAAACCTAATGTCCTCTTCTGACCTCTAAGGGTACCAGACATGCACGTAGCACACAAACATACATGAAGACAAAAACACTCATGGATAAAATTAATCTAAAATGTATTTTAATGCTTATTTGTTTGACTGGTTTGGTTGTTGTGTTTTTTGAGACTGATAGCCTACCAGGCTGGCCTCAAACTTGCAGTAATCCTCCTGCCTCAGCCTCCCAAGTACTAGGATTACAAGTGTATAGTGCCATGCATAGCTAAGAATAATAGTCCTTTCAATTCAATGTTTATTTTTATATATTGTTGATAAACTAAATATTGGTGTTCCCTTCTAGACAGTGAGAGCCTGTGTGTGTGTGTGTGTGTGTGTGTCTGTGTGTCTGGTGTCTGTGTGTCTGTGTGTCTGTGTGTGTGAGGTGTTTAACCATGTTCATTTTTCAATTCACACAATTGAAGAAGCCACTCTGCCATACTGGAGGCGTAGGCTATCTTGAATATTTTGGCCAAGTTTTCACTCCTTAGATGGAAATAAGATGAAGAAGAAATGAGTAACTCTTTCTGCCTATATAACTTTTTTTTTTTTAAATCAAATTTCTACGTGAATTTTATCTGGAGTAAATATTCCTTTTGTAAAGCTTAAGTTGGTCTTGTAGGTGGTCTCCTAAAATGCAGTTTCATTTTATAACCGCGTGCCTTGGCTCCATGCCCGACCTCCCAGGTTACAGACGTTAACAGTAGACCCCACTCATTAAGGAAATAACACCTCCCTCTAAAACAACCCCTAGAAAACATCACTCATGTTCCTAATAAGTCACCCAGCCGTGTTCACATTGGACAATAGTAACTTGTGAGGTTAACAGAGGCTCAGTTCTTGAAACCCACCCCACTATTTATAAAGACATCGACTCTTTCCCCAAGTTGCAGATGAGAAGCAATATTGGGTTTTGTTATTTCAAAGAAAAGGTGTTAGGGATAAATCTACTTGTTTATTTGATTTATTCTATTCAATGTAGAGGTTAAGAAATAAGGGCAGGCCAGGCACCTTTAATCCCAGAGTTCCAGAGGCAGAGGCAAACTCAGGCAGAGATATCTGAGTTGGAGGCCAGCCTGGTTCACATAATGAGACCCTGTCTCAAACAAACAAACAAATAAACAAACAAAATTAAATAAGGGCAAATCACCTGTGTGCAGAGTATCAATACCACCTTTTTACTGTATGTGAGACAGAGAGAAAAGGAAGTGTCGGAAAAGCAATGCTGGGGAGCTATGAATTGCAGGCAGGGAGCTAGGTCCAGGATCCAAGTGAAAATAAAGACCGGAGGCATAGTGAGTCCACGGCGGAACAGATGCTTCTGTGAGGCAGTGGCCTCCAATTATATTTTGAGGCATTCCCACAGAGGCTGGTCTGCAAGGAACATCCCTGAGCACAGTGGTGTGGCGGGTCCATTGGAAAGGCTCCTGCTGGCACACAGAAGAGCATGTTGGGAAAAAAACAAAAAACAAAACAAAACAAAAAAAAAAGAAGAGCATGTTAGGAATGGCCAAAATGTCAGCTGGGTGACATGAGCCCAGTGTATTACTGGCCATGAGAATTTTTATTGTTGGTGGTTTTTTTTTTTTTTTTTAAGAGTGTGTGTGTCCTTCTATCAGGTAGGTTCTGGGAATTGCATTGAGATCATCAGACTTGGTAACAAGTTAAGCTGCCTTTCTGCCCCTGACTATGAGATTAGAGAATAAAGCGGCAAATAGGCAGAACAACTGTCACCAAGGAAATGCCATCAGGCCTGGGGACAGATTGAATGGTCTAGAGGTAAGATGTGACAGACCCTTTGCAGATAGGGACCAAGATGGCCTCAGTGAGTTCCACCCTGGGAAGACTGGATTATGTGACGATGTGGTAGACAGTACCTTGATCCTGGTGTGTAGAATCCCAAGTGAAATGCAGCGAGGGTGAAGTGTGCGCGTGTGACTATTTAAAATACAACCGTGATGGGTAATTCACAGGATTGTTCCTCATGTGCACAGTGAGGATCGGCAAATGGCTGCCCTGGGAACTGAGCTCTGCTTTACCCTTAGATAGTTGTATTCAGCTGGGCGGTGGTGGCACACGCCTTTAATCCCAGCACTCGGGAGGCAGAGGCAGGCGGATTTCTGAGTTCGAGGCCAGCCTGGTCTACAGAGTGAGTTCCAGGACAGCCCGGGCTACACAGAGAAACCCTGTCTTGAAAAACCAAAAAAAAAAAAAGATAGTTGTTGTATTCAACATTCCAGGAGGTTTGATTGTATTTGAAAAGCCCTGGACTCTGTGGCACAGCTTAAAAAAAAAAAAAATCCCAGAACCAGAGACTAGGAGTCCGTTCTTTCTTCTGGTAGGCGGCAATCACAGGCACTGTTGCTAGGTAAGGAAGAGCTGGTCGTTTCCAGTTGCTGAAGATAAAATCCCCAGCAGGAGAGAACTTGCCATTTCTTCTCTGACCTGGGGACATGAAGCCACAAACCAAGGCCTAAGGAAACCACCAGGAAAGCACCGGCTCAAAATAAACACATATAAAAGCTGTGAGCGAACTAAAAATAGAGATGTAAATATTTACTCAGAGAAAGACAGACTCATCAACGGGGACTATAGCTCAGTGGTGGAGAACCTGCAAAAGGCCCCAGGTTCAATCCACAGTACCACAAGAGAAAAAAGAAAGGCAGGCTAGAGGGGTGCCTCAGCCGTCACAAGCCTCTCTGCTCTTGCAGAGGACACAAATTTGGTCCCCAGTGTCCCAGGCAAGTGACTCACAACCTCTTGTCATTACTCCAGCTCCAGAGGTCTCGGTGCCTTTTTCCCACTTGAGTGGGACACCTTTACTTATGTCCACCTACACACATATGCACACGTGTTTTGTTTTTTTGTTTTTAAATCTTTTAAAAGAAAGAAAAATAGTCCTGTCTCAGCCAGGCATGATAGCACATGTCTATCTAACACAGGCATTTGGGAGTTAGAGGCAGAGGCCTATGATTGCAAGCTGAACGCCAGCCTGGGCTACATAGCAAGACCAGCCTGGGCTATATAGCAAGACTTCCCCATCTTAAGATACAAAACAAAATTTTACAATGGCAAAATCTAACATAACAGAAAACTGATCAAGGTTAACACAAATACTGATTTCTGTTGATAATATGTGCCCTAGATATAACATGATAACAGTGTTACCTGGCCTCTGTGGTTTCTTCCACAAAACCTCTGGCTAATAGTGAGGAGAGCATCAAATTTGGATGAAGAAACATCCTACTGTACACCTGACCGGTACACTTGACCAGTACTCAAAACTGTCATAAAGACGATCAAGGAAAGCAGGAAATGTCCAGACTAGAGAGAGCCAGGAAGTCACATGAGCAGAGTGCTGTGCTTGCCAGGAGCTTGGAGCCTATGAAAAGGAAGGAAGCCCAGGCTCCCAATGTAAGATAATAATGTGGGTGGGGGAGGGGCTGTGTGTGCAATATATAGAAATTATTTGTATACTTTCTAACTTTTCTGTAAAACGTAACTCTAAAATAAAAGGGCAGCTTAAAATAATACAAATAACAGTAGGTAGTGGTGGGAATGTGGCCCTTTAAGTTTGAGACCAGCCTGTCCATGGAGTGAGTTCCAGGACAGCTGGGTTTACTCAGCAAAACCCTGTCGTGGGGGGTGGGGTGGGGGTTTGGGGGGGGAAATACTAGTAAAGGCTTGAAAAAAATTAGTACTAACTCATGATATTGTTATATTATTATTAATTACCATTACTAATAATTAATAATAATTATTGTCATTATTGTTGTTATCTTTTTATCTGGGATAATTTTTAATCAGATACGATTTGATTATGTAAGAGCCGAGACTGAAGTCATCTCTCTGGAGGTATTTTGAAGTAGGTGAAGGTTGCTTCAGGAAGTGTAATTTCAGAGAACCGTTTGCCACGGTGTTGTATGCAATACCAAACACTCAGAGAGTAACCGACCTTTATAAATGTTGTGAGAATATTCGGCGTTGGAATAATGGTACTGAGTGAGCTTCAAGGATGAGCCTCCCGTCAGGAACACAGATATTAACTGGAAGCCCTCTTCTCTCGTGATGTGCCTGTCTGTTCATTCCCTGTGAGAGTACTGATCTTAATAAACGCATTCGAGTCTTGTTGCTGATTTAATCTTAGAAATGCTTAGAGTTATATTTGTTAGGTATTTGAGAACTTTTACACATTTGTTCCGTGTATTTTGATCCTATCACCATTCAGCCCCCAACCCCATGCCTAGTTATTTAACATATATTCTTATTAATACTGGTACTGGCTCAGAGTTCTGTCATCTGTAAAAGTCCATGAGCTGGCACAACATTGTATATGTGTGCATTGAGTTTGCTATCTACAGATGAAAGATGTGAACGTTCTATAATAAAAGTAGGATTCTCTCTAGCTGCCAGGGATGGGATGATTTTACCTTTCATTTCGTACTTTTTCTGTTTTTAGTGTTTTCTTCAGGAAAAAAAAATATATATTTGCGGAGGTGATAAGAAAAAGATACTTTAAAAGCCTCCCCCACCCTCTGCCCAAAGCAAAGTTTTTTATCATGAATCTGCTAGCTAAATCGTTAAAAGGGCCTTTTTGCTTTAAAATGTGTTTTTTACTTTGCCTCTCGGGGTACACTTGGTTTCTGGGTGACTTTGCAGATATCTGAGTGTTACCATCCTTACACGTTTCTTGAGTTAAATCTTGCATGTTAGAAGCACGGCTGTATCGAATTAATCGGACTTTCTTTGTTTCAGGCTGGTGTTCGGAATGCTCTATCCAGCGTACTATTCCTACAAAGCCGTGAAGACGAAAAATGTCAAGGAATACGTAAGTACAGTTTCTGTGCTTCTCATTTGCTGTGAACGCGAACCTTGGAAAGCGCTGCTGTGTTAGAGAATTAGATTGATGGGTTTGCTCTAAAGGTGATCTGAGTGTTGTTAATGGAAATAATCATTTTTTTTTTAATGACCATAAAGCTTCAGATGGCCTCCATTGACCATTGGCACCTGGAGCTCAGAGTTCCCAGGAGCAGTGACAGAGGGCCTGAGTCACAGTGGACTAAGGTTTGTGTGCCTGCTTAAGGTGCTTTGGAGAAGAGGTTGTAGTTTTCCAGCCCTGCCACTTTACAGATGCGCTGAGAGTGTGTCTCATTGCACAAAGCCTCCTCTTCTGTGGCTCCTGTCACACTTTTGATTAAACACACCCCCATTCCATCCCTGTTGACTATTACAGACTTGAAGCAAACTTTTTTCATAATGTTTTTTTTTTTTTTTTTTTAAATTTTTGCTGTGGGTGTGTATGTGTGTATGAGTGTGTGTGTGTGTATTTGTGTATATGTGTGTATACGTGTGGATGAGTGTGTGCGTGTATGTATGTACTCTGTGTGTATGTGTGTATGATTTTGTGTGTACGTGTGTTTGTGTATATGTGTGTATACGTGTGGATGAGTGTGTATGTGTGTGTGCATGAGTGTATGTATATGTGTGTTTATGTATATGTGTGTATACTGTATATGAGTGTGTATGAGTGTGTGTGTGTATGAGTGTATGTGTGTGTGTGTGTGTGTGTGTGTGTGTTGTACACCTTGGTGCACATGCATATGGAGGCTGGAGGTAGATGTCTTCTCACTGGGAACCTGTAGGGAACTGGTACAATTAGGCTAGGGAACCAAAGAGTCTAGGAGTTCTTTTCCAGTCTCCCTGGTTCAGGGGTTACAAGCGTGTGCCACCGTGCTGGTTTTTTGTTGTTTGGGGGCCCTGACCTCAGGCTCTTATACTAGCCAGCTGGCACTTCATCCACCGAGTATAACAGGGTATTAGCATACACTTCCTTGCCGGTGAGTCCTGCCAAGGTTTCTGTTTTGATGGAGTGCATTTCTAAACAATAACAAATATGTACCTTGGGCAGTTAATCAAAAGAAATAAGTAGCCACTACTGAAATAACTCATATCAATAACTGTGGCACTTTTTTTTTTTCTTTTTTTTTTTTAATTTGTTTGAGGGAGCCAGAATATCCATTTCAAAAAAAAACGAGCAATCCAATTACACTTAGAACTTTCACAGTGCCCGGCAGACAACAGACACCATCTCCTTTCCAGCTCTTCTCGATCTAAAATGAAAGGAGGCCCATTAGGCGTTCACCCCTCCCCCGCCCCACTTCTCCCTGCGGACGTTCCCTTAAATGGAATCTTAAGAGTAAGTGACCTGTTGGGATTGGCTTCTCTTGGCTGCTGAGCTATGTTCGAGGTCCACCCATGGTTTTACATGTTTCAGTGTTCCGCGTGTCCGTGTGTTCAGTGTGTCCTGATGGCTGGAACAGTGCTCCATTGTATTGGTAAAACCAAACAATGGCTTGTTTATCTGCTCATCCTCTGACAGACATCTGAATTGTTCTGCTTCTGTCTTTTGGCTCTGACGAATAACGCTGCACAGACATGCCCGTGTGAGCATCTGTCTAAGTGCCTGTTTTGAGCTCTCAGAGGTATATGACTGTGGTTCTTTGTAAGGACCTTGGATGGCAGCCTTGTCCTCCAGCCCTGCATGGGATCATAAAGATCAGAAATCCAGTCTTGATTCTTGAGTCTCTTTGCAGGTATTTGAGGTTGCACAGAGCCAGTGGCTGAGACTTTTGTAATTATCCTGTTCAACTTTTACAGTCACGTTTCTCTTTCCTATACAGCCAGTTTTTGTAATGAAGTTGCGTGTATGCATAGACCCACACACCGCAGTTATAATGGTGGAATAGGTTTATGAGAGGTGAAGGAGTCAGTTGGGTGAGCTCTGGAGTTTTTAATTCCTTTTATGATACAGATCTCTTGGATCCAGGACTGGGAAAATAGTCTTAAGACATGGAAGCGTATTAAGTCATACTAATTTAAATTCCTTTTATAAGTAGCTTGAAGGGGCATATTTCAATATGTGCTGTAATAAATATTTCAAGTGCTCTGCTATGCTACTGGGTTATATTGGTTTTTAAAACAATACATGCTTTCCGTTTCCAGCATCTCTCAAGCTGCTTGTGGAAGGACCTGTTTGGTTATGTTTGTTTTGTGTTTTGTGGTCCCGGAGATGAACTGGTTTGGTTTGGTTTCCCCTGGTCATCATTTGCCATTACTTTTGTAAAAATACAATGGAAATGAGCCACTAGTAAAACATAGATGCAAAACCCCCAGAGACATAGGAGTGTTCCACCAATTGTTATTCGTTTCTATAGACATGAAATACCGCTCTGCTGTGTAATTCTTTATTTGGAATCCTCTTTCCAATGGTAAAAATAACCCCTCATCTCTAAAATGTCATTAGAATCTGAGCATGGAGTACACTACCGGACAGAGCTTAGTAAATGTGAAAGCTCCTTTACGGTGTGTATTCAGTGGGATCTTTCCCTGGATTCTAGCTAACGTTCAGTTGAAGAACTGCGTGGTATGTCTTTCAGCTGTGAGCTCATCTCACCTTTAGAAGCCCAAGTCTGCAGTCCTAGCACTTTGGAGGCTGAGGTAGGAGGATCGCTGAAGACTTGAGGCTAGCCTGGACTATAGAATGAAGAAACTCTATCTGTCTCAAATAGAAAATAGATAGGTAGACAGCCAGATAGATAGATAGATAGATAGATAGATAGATAGATAGATAGATAGATAGATAGATAGAGACAAGTAGTTAAGGAGTTAAGTAGATAGGTAGGTAGGTAGGTAGGTAGGTAGATAGACAGACCAATAAGCAAGCTTAATGAACACCAATAAGAATATAAAAGTGTAGGCAGCCGTGTTTACAGTTGCAAAGTCGTATGACTAGCACCTGACAATGTAAGCAGCTGGCTTCCAGAGTGGCCAGCTCAGCTAAACTGGTAAACAAGTCTTTTGTGCATGCGTGCCCCTCCCGAGCGGGCTTATGCTAATGAGGTATTGGCAGCTTAACCTATCCTGAGAGGACACATCACCCAGCCCGCCTAGGGCAGTTATATAAGCAGCTCATTTCTGCTGCTGAGAGTCCCCGTCCCCTTCCCGGGCCCCAGCCATACGTCCCCATCCTAGGCCCCCGTCCAGTTCCCCGTCCCTAAGTCAAGAGTCGTTCCTGGAATAAAGCTGACTGAGAAGGATCCGACCGTGTCGTGTCTTACTTGCTGGCCAAGGCGGACGCGACATAAAAGTATTAGGGAAACACAAATAAATTACCTATATCTATAAACGAATGCTAAAAAAATTGTTATTTAGAGGTTGATCTAATTATAAAACAGTGATTACTTTCACTATGCATCAGTTTTTCTGTGTTACATTTTTCTTTTCTTTTCTTTTAGAAACATGGTTTCAAGTAGCCTAAACTGGCCTCTGACTCACTAATTAGCTAGCTGAGGCTGGCCTCAGGTGTTTATCTGATCCCCCTGCCTCTCTATCGCAAGTGCTGACATCAAAGGCATGTGCCCCCGCACCCAGCTCCACTTGAAAAACGCAACTTTATCTGTTTTATTCCTTAATAACACACTCAGATTTTTATTACTGGGTTATTTGAAAATGTAAGACAATTAAAGATAACGTGCTTCTGAAATTTTAATTCGCCCTCGTGTGCTAAAAATAACCTGCATAAGAGAATCCATTAAATTCAAAACTCTTGTTTTGAAAATACAGTGAGTGATAAAAGGCACTCACCTGAGAGGACAGACTTACTCCATCTTGGAACTGGCTTCCGTCTTAAAGGAAAAAAAAAAAGGCCTGAGAATTTGACCTGCAGCAAAACCCAAGCTACAGCCATGTACCATGTCCTTGGCCAGAGTTACTCCCTAGCTACTTCCTAGCAACAGTTAATCAAAGATTAGTCTGATTGTTTCAGATATACTTTCAGACTGTGATTGTCTTACTTCAGAATACCCACTTATTGACTTCAGTTGCTAGACATTCAGTTGGATACTTGCCAGGATATAGACTCTCCCTCACTTACTTCCATTTCCTATAAAAACTTGTCCTGCTGAGGGTTCGAGGCTGCTCCACCTTCCCTTCCAGTCCTTCTGTGTCAGGGTTGCATTATAGGAGAACCCAAGCTTGTAATAAAGAGGCTCTAATTCTAATACATCGGAAATGGTGCTTGATGGTCTTTTGGGATTCACGAATGCTTCCTGGCACAGCAGAACCAAGACGGAATATAATACATCACTGAATACCTCAGTCACCCTCCCTCAGTCTCCCTCCTGTCTAACAGTAAGACTCTCAGAAACCAAGGTTGAGATGCTGTGTGTGCATTCCCTGGTACAAGGCATGTGTATTTAATTATTTCCCACGAATCTAAGAGCACCTTTGCGTATGACCATGTCCAGTTGCTGCTCGCCCCAGCCACCACACTATTCTTGACAGAAAGCTACAAAATATTTAATCCCAGACATCCCTAGAGCTCAGAAATGTAGAATGGGTCCACTTGGCTGAGTTCCCTCTGGAGGCTCTAGTCCCCGTGGATGATCAGAGCTGGAAGCTGCCTACATTCCTTGGCTTCAGGCTCAGTCCCTGTGCCTTTACAGCCAAGAGCTGAGGGCTGAGATCTTTGGATGCTGCCAGCACTGGGCTTTAGCCTTCTGCCTCCTTCTTTCTCTGGTACGGTCCTTTATGAACAACTGGGCCCACTCCCCAAGGTTGTCTGATCCTTGGCCTTAATTCCATATGCTGCCTTATTTTCTCTTTATCATATAGCGTAACATACTTGATTTTGTAGGAATTAAAACAAGGATCTATTCCCAGGAAAGGAGACAGCATTCTGCCAACTCCAATAATATCCACACTCATGCTTGCTGGCCGTTCACTGGTAAAGACATTGTAAGAAAGCATGGGTCCACGCCAGAGCTCTTGGGTTTCTAACGTTCTGCTCATTGTGGTCTACAATGCTGCCTTTATTGTTGTTGTTGAGTTCTGTGTAGCTCTGGCTGCCCTGGAACTTTCTGTGTGCACCCAGCTGGTCTCGAACTCCTAGAGATCCACCTGCCTCTGCCTCCCAGGTGCTGGGATTAAAGGCGTGCACCACCACACCCAACCCCAACAGTGCTCCTGTTAGAAGCACAGGTGATGGAACTGGAGAAGTAGGCACATGCTCTCGCAGAGGTCCTAGGTTCTGTTCCCAATAGCTCACATCTCTGATTCCACTCCAAGTGATTCAGTAACTTCCGCTGAACTCCAAGAGCACCGTCAGACAAAACATTCATACACATAAAATAATGTAAATAAATATTAAATTTTTTTTTAACATAGGGGACATTCTAGCTTCATATAACCATTGAGGTAGCTTTCGCCACCAGCCGGTGACCATTCTTGTGATTAATTACACTTCGGGGGTTGGGGGGCACAGTTATTTGGCTATTTTATAACAGGGCAATGAAGCAGGACCTCTAAGCTCGCAAATCAACTGTGAACCGAGAGGTTAAAAGTTTAGATAGGGCCGGAGAGATGACTCAGCCCTTAAAGGCTAGGCTCACAAAAATTTAGATAGGGCTGGCCCTTGTTTCATCCCAATGCTCAGGAGGAAGAGGCAGGCAAATTTCTGAGTTCAAGGCCAGCCAGGTCTACAGAGCCAGTTCTAGGACAGCTAGGGCTACTTAGAGAAACGCTGTGTCGAAAAAAGAAAAAAATTAGAAAGTTTTTGAAAGTTCTGTAAAAATTGGAAGGAAAAAAAAAGTCTTAACAGCCCTTATTTTCTTGGGGGGGAGGGGCAGGGAAGGGCAGAGCATTAATACAATGTTCTTGTGTTCACCTGAATTTCACCAAATGTAGCCATCCTGTTTAAACTGCTCCTGCCACGTTTGGGAGATCTGTAAATTCACTTTGTTTCCCCCTCCCCCCCCCCCCCCCCGTGGAAGTTTCTTAGCAGTTATAAACCTCTTTACATGTCTGTGTTCCGACCTCAATATCTCTTTATGCTGCCTGATACTGTATCCCTTCATGTCTGTCTCCTACCATAGGAAGGGTTTGGCCACTTTAATGGTGCTATCCTATACCTAGAACATAGTTGGTATACAGTAACTAGTCAGAACCATTGAATAAATGAACTTGTAAGACAGAAAAGCTGGCTTCTCCATGCCTGCAGAATGCTACGTTGTGCTTGCAAGAGCCTGTATGTGTTCCCAGTGGACCAGTCTGTTTCCTCTGCTTGGATTCTGCAGGGTTAGGGCATGTACAAGTCTCAATGCTTATCCCCAAACCCAGTGTCTTTGTGATACTTAGTCCTGACCTGAATTCTGCTGATATCTACTTCAAAAGCACGTTCTGAAAGCAAACATTTTGGGCTAATTTTCTTCTTCCCACCCTAACGACTACCATTTCCCCCAAAGGCTGCAAATGGCAGGTTGCACCTGATAAAACAGATGCCGTGTGCAAATCAAAACAAACGGGAGAGCTCTGTGTGTTTTGGCAGCGTTCCTTTCTTCCTTTGCCTATTTTTAAAGCAGAGCTTTCCCGGATATAATTTCCTGTATGGTGTGGTTGATATGGCCTACTTAGACGCTCACAGCCTCTCGGTAATTGAAATGCAAGCTTACTGGAGATTTAATAGGTTTTTTTTTGCAAAGTTTTCCAGGCTCATACATCTTAAGATTCAAAAATGTAAGAATGTTTACTTCCAAGTCATGTGTAATTGCTGTAGCTTTCCTAGGAAACTGGTTTTCTTATTCTAAGAAACGTTGGAGAGCATAGCAAGGAAAAGACTGGCTAAACAGTCCTTGAAAGTTAAAATCAGACATTTGGGGCCAAGATTTACTGCGAACAAGGAACAAAGGAGGGACAGACCCTTGGGAGACAACTTGTTAAAGGGCCCACAAATGACTTTAAACTTCTGTTGAGTTTCAAACGTGACCTCATTTTTAAGGGACTGTGGAGATGACAAGAATAAACGTAAGGACCAGGGGCCTGGCTCTAGAGTGCTTGTCGTTCAGTGACAGCTAAGGCTGTCTAGTAGTTCTGGGGGAATCACTCTGAAGAGCTGTCTTTATTCGTTCCCAGCACCCTCTGCCTGGTAAAGGAGGCACAGAATTCCACTGACCTACACAAGTGTTCTGGGTACCTCGTGATGGGAATCCGAACGTCCCTCCCAGGGAAAGGATGGAGCGAGCGTATTGTTAGAACGTTTTCCTGGCGTGGACAAGGCTCTGGATTTGGTCATAACACTCAATATAACAACAACTATAGCGATACCTCATGTGGTTCAAAGACTTCAGGGTTGAAAGTTTATTGATGGGGCAGTGGCTGCTCTTCCAGAGGTCCTGAGTTCAATTCCTAGCAACCACTTGGTAGCTCACAACCATCTCTAATGGGATCTAATGCCCTCTTCTGGTGTGTCTAAAGACAGTGACAGTGTACTCATATACATAAAATAAATAAATAAATCTCTTTTTTTTTTTAAGAAAGCTTATTGGTTAAGGTGAACTTTTTTTCTTTTTAAGAAAATTAGTTTTATCAGCCTCATGCTTATCTATTTGTTTGTATTCTGGTTGGACATTTTTGGCAGGGAGAGTAGGCATGATCTCCTAAAACGTTATCTAGGCTAGCCTCAAACTCTGATCCTCCTGCCTCAATCTCCCGGGTAGCAGAAACAATAGGCATGTACCACAAGCACAGCCTAATTTACTTTTAGTTCTTATTGGTTGTTACAAAAGGTTCACCTTGTTTTATTTTAAGATTTATTTATTTATTTTATATATGTGACTACACTGTCACTGTCTTCAGACACACCAGAAGAGGGCATCGGATCCATGACAGATGGTTGTGAGCCACCATGTGATTGCTGGGAATTGAACTCAAGACCTCTGGAAGAGCAGTCAGTGCTCTTAACTGCTGGGCCATCTCTCTACCCACAAAGGTTCACCTTGTGTGCCTGTGTTTTAATAAGATTTTTCGCCAGGCAGTGGTGGCACACGCCTTTAATCCCAGCACTTGGGAGGCAGAGGCAGGCAGATTTCTGAGTTTGAGGCCAGCCTGGTCTACAGAGTGAGTTCCAGGACAGCCAGAGCTATACAGAGAAACCCTGTCTCGAAAACAAAACAACAACAACAACAAAAAAAAGATCTTTCAGGGGCCTCCCTCTGAAACATATATATTCTAACATCTTTACCCACATTTTCAAATTGGCTTGGTGAATTATTTATTCTATTACTCTGCCTCCAAATACTAGGACAGTGGTTCTCAACCTGTGGTCAAGACCCTTTCACAAGACTCACATATCAGATATCCTGCATAGCAGATATTTATATATAAGGATTCATAACAGTAGCAAAATTATAGTTCTGAAGTAGCAACAAAAATAATTGTATGGCTGTGAGATCACCACAACACGAGGGACTGTATTATTAAAGGATCTCAGCACTGGGAAGACTGAGAACCACTCTTCCGTAGTATCAAATGAAACACATAATTAGCGCTCACTTATTAAGTAGATTTGATAGAAAATGGGTCTAAAGCAACACAAGCTATTTTTTTCAGCCTTTGAGAATTATTTTTAAATTTAGTATTGGCTGCTAGAATGAATATCTTTAGTTGTAAGTCTTAGTTTGGGGTTTGCTTTTGATAGAGTCTAGCTGTGCAGTCCTGCTTGTCCTGGAACTCACTGTGTACACCAAGCTGGCCTCAAAGTCACAGAGGCATGCTTGCCTCTGCCATCCAAGTACTAGGACTAAATATGTGCATAACCACAACAAGCGTGTGAGCCTAGGTTTTTGTTTGCTTGCTGTTTGTATCACTTTTGCAGGGCTGAGTCTCAAACCAACCCATGGTCTCAAACACCCTAGACAAGCCACTGAGCCACACCCCAGTCCACGAGATAAGATGCTGTTGTTGTTGGTTGGTTGGTTGGTTGGTTGTTTTGTTCTGTTTTTCTAGACAGGGTTTCTCTGTGTAGCCCTGGCTGTCCTCGAACTCACTCTATAGATCAGACTGGCCTCAAACTCACAGAGATCCACCTACCTCTACCTCTCTAATGCTGGATTAAAAGGGTGCACTAACAAGGCCCTACTTTATCAATAATTAAGTCAGTGTCGATAACTGTAGGACACCCTTTATCCTTCAGTGAATTGAACCTATTTGAATTATATGGAAGTTATTTGCAAACCTGATTTTGATGTGTCGGGTTTACGTATGCATAGAACGTATCAATACATATTGATATGTTTATATGAAGATAAATACATATTGACATCATTGATACTGTCATAATCAAATGTCTTATGCTCAAGTTTTCTAAAAACAATTTCATGACCACCGTGGGGTCGTTACAACAGCCACAGCCTAAGCAACTGAAGAAGACTCTGTAACTGGAGCTGGAGAGTTGGCTCTGAGGTTAAGAACACTAACTGCTCTCGCTCAGGACCCAAGATAGTTTCTCCTACAGATTTAGAATGCCAATTAGTGAAACTCTTGGCCTTTGTGAAGTAAATTGAGCTTTCCCACGCTCCTGGAGCTGCAGCCTTGTCCCAGCTCCCAGTGAAAGTGCTTGGGAAACATCCACAGAGAAGTCCCCGCAGTCACACCACACCTAGAGTCTGGGCCAGCTTCCACTCTATGGGGGCAGGACATTACATACCAACCAGAGTGTCAGTGGAAACGGACTTAAAAGCAGAGACAGAAACAGTTGTTTCCATTAAAGGAAATGTTGCTAAGAAGTTGGAGAGAGGCCTAGCCACCTCCACCCTAATCCCTAGTGATGGAATGGTTTAAAATCACAAAAGCTCTAACTACCAAAAAAAAAAAAAAAAAAAAAAACCAGAACTGCTGCTGCCTCCACCCTCACTTCAGGGAGAAATATATTCTAAGACAGCCAGTGTTCAGCCTCCCCATTCCGCCACCCCCCCACACACACACTCTGTTCAGAAACCATAACCTCCCCACCAGAAGAAAACAGATTGGACACCGAGAGAGAAACTACAACTGTGTAGTCGACTGATTAAAAATCTGAAATGGTAATAAACATCATGGTTTCCATTTTTCAGTTGATAGCTTTGAAGCACTTAAAAAAAAAAAATAAGACAAATGAAATATTGACTAACAAAGTGTGTGTGTGTGTGTGTGTGTGTGTGTGTGTGTGTGTGTGTGTGTGCCTTTGAAACTATGCCTCCTGGCGCACACCTGTAATCCACACTCAGGAGGCCAGAACAGGAGGGTCCGGAACCTGAGGAAAGCCTGTGATATCTAGTGCGCATGCTCTGTAAGCTGTAAGGGAAGTAGAATAAATTAAACAATAAAACAAAAGAATAAAATCCAGGAATTAGCCGGGCCATGGTGGCGCAAGCCTTTAATCCCAGCACTTGGGAGGCAGAGGCAGGCGAATTTCTGAGTTCAAGGCCAGCCTGGTCTACAGAGTGAGTTCCCGGACAGCCTGGGCTACACAGAGAAACCCTGTCTCGAAAAAACCAAAAAAAAAAAAAAAAAAAAAATCCAGGGAATTCGTGTTCCTAAGAACTATTCACTTGAGCCGGGCGGTGGTGGCGCACGCCTTTAATCCCAGCACTTGGGAGGCAGAGGCAGGGATTTCTGAGTTTGAGGCCAGCCTGGTCTACCGAGCGAGTTCCAGGACAGCCCGGACTACACAGAGAAACCCTGTCTCGAAAAAACCAAAAAAAAAAAAGAACTATTCACTTGCACAAGCTTAATAAAACAGCAAACCCTGGATGTAACGGTGCATGCCTGTGTCTCCTCACTGGGAGGCAGAGGCAGAAGAATCCTGAGATCCGAGACCAGCTCCAACTAGTAGTAGCCCCTATCTCAGAGCAACAACAGTAACACTTGGGAGAGGAAAGATGGAGAGAAGATTAGCCCAGGATTGACAAACAAGAAAAGAAGCTTGGGCACGGGGTGCTAAATGGAAAAGCACTCAACTACTTACGATTTTATTACAGAACAACAACAACAAAACCCCTAAGATCTATGGGGATTGACTGAAGAGATGGCTCAGAAGTTAAAAGCACTTACTGCTCTTCTAGAAGACCCAGGCTTGGTTTTCAGCACCAAGGTGGCAGCTCACAACCACCTGTAACTCTGGTTCCAGGGGATCCCTGCCCTGCGTGCATGGGGCACATGGAGGGCACATACATACTGGGAAAATGAGAATACATATTTTAATTTTGTAATGAGACAGTTCCTAATTATATCATATGCAACCGACTTTCTTTTCAGCTGAAGGTCACATTAATTAGGCAGTCAATTTTTTTTCTACATAGATACCAAAACCTATCTTTTTTTTTTTTTTTTTTTTCTAAATTTCACACACACACTTCGCCTCTCCCTCTTGCTCCAGCCCTGCTCGCTCGAAGCCCCCACTGATCAAGGGCATCAGATCTCATTACAGATGGTTGTAAGCTACCATGTGGTTGCTGGGATTTGAACTCCTGACCATGGGCAGAGCAGACGGTGCTCTTAACCGCTGAGCCATCTCACCAGCCCAGAACCTATCTTTTGAATGCTAAGACATTGAGGTTCTTCCGTGGCTTTAGACTCCAAAGTCCATACCTTGTGGCTGCAGGATTCAGATCATCAGGAAGACTGACATGACATTTGCAGAAGGTTCATAAAGAAGCCGGGCCGGGTGGTGGTGGCACACGCCTTTAATCCCAGCACTTGGGAGGCAGAGGCAGGTGGATTTCTGAGTTCGAGGCCAGCCTGGTCTACAGAGTGAGTTCCAGGACAGCCAGAGCTACACAAGGAAACCCTGTCTGGAAAAACCAAAAAAAAAAAAAAAAAAAGAACCTGGAAGCCGGGGCTCTTCTTGAAGATTCCTGCTAAGACCAATCCAGTCTTTCCCTATAACCCGGTACAGCTTTGAGGACACACGGAAAGCGTCAAGGGGATGTCGGAAAGGAGAGGAATACTGTTCAGAAATCCCAAATATACTGAAATATGTTTTAGCTTAAGTTGGGGCTTTCTTTTGGCAGTTGGGATGGTTAAGTAAAACAAAAGAAATCACTTTTAAAGACACAAACAAACAAAAGACCACTTAATCCCATCTCTGAAGTAAGGAAGGCTACTCAGAGGCCACAGATATAGAGGCAGGGCTGAGAAATCTGAGTTTCGAGGAATCATGGTGGTTTTCGGATATCCCAGCAGGTTTCTTTCCAATGAAGAGTTCAGCAGACTTTATGTATCTAGGGACCAGGAGGACTCATACAGGGCAGACTAGTGTGAAAGTCAGCCCAGGATGGTCTTGAACTTGGCCTGTAGCTCCTAAATGTTGAGGTTATGGGTGCTGATTTCTGTACACAGCCCCAGACTTTCTCCTCGGGAAGAGAGCTTCATCGATCGTCCGCATCCAAGAAGCTCTGGCCATTTAGTTGGAGAAACACCCGGGTATTTTTAATGGACTTGGGGGAGAGAGTCCTGACAAACGGCCCTTCCCTCCACCGTGAAAAGCTGATTGCTACCCACTAAGGGTTGGACTAAAGGCTAAAGGCTGTGTCTACTGCTTTGAATCTTAGGATAGTAGTGGTTGTTTTAATTTAATTTCTTTCTTTCTTTTTTTTTTTTGGTTTTTTCGAGACAGGGTTTCTCTGTGTAGTCCAGGCTGTCCTGGAACTCACTCTGTAGACCAGGCTAGCCTCAAACTCAGAAATCCGCCTGCCTCTGCCTCCCAAGTGCTGGGATTAAAGGCGTGCGCCACCACCGCCCAGCTTGTTTTAATTTCTTTTGGAGGCAGGATCTGACTTTGTAGACCAAGCTATCTTGGAACTTACTATGTAGTGCAGGCTGGCCTCAACTTCAGAGATATACTTCTGCCACAGGTGGCTCTTAATCTTATTTTAAGGATGACATACATAAAGAGTGCTCTGAGGCTACACAGAGAAACCCTGTCTCAAAAAAACCAAAAAAAAAAAAAAAAAGAGTGCTCTGAAAGTACACTTGCATTTTAAATGATTACAATGATGATCTAAGGAAACCATGTTCCTCTTTTCTCCAGACCTGAAACTCTCTTCTTTCCATGTCACAGAGTAGTGTCCTTTGTTCTAGTTGGTCCTGTGAGAGGAACTGTGCAGAGGGAGCAGCTTCCCAGGGTAATGCTGGGCTGCAGAGTCTGCCTGCATCCCCCTGGGATCTTATTAAAATGCAAATGCTAGTGTAGTGGCTCTGGCCTGGACTTGAAATTCTGCCCTTGCAGCCAGCTCCCAAATAAAGCCAGGGCTCTGTGCAGGGGCTGAACCCTGACCCCACATCCAGAGCATATATGGATTGTACTTTTAAAGGCATGACTATCCCTCTCCTCTCCTCTCTCTCTCTCTCCTCTCTCCTCTCTGCACATTGTACTGGGGGGTGGGGATGTCTAGAAATCTACATGACTATTTTGAATCCTCTAGAGGTAGGTATTGTGTGAGACAGAGACAGAAAGAAACAGAGACAGAGAAATTGCAGGCACGTGAACCTTAGAAGATTTCTCTGGGTTGGTTCTTTCCACCTTGTTCCTGAGCCAGGGTCTGTCTTGTTTGTGTCACTGAGCTATGAACTCTGGGCTGGCTTGACTATAAGCTTCTGGCTTATTCTGCCATCTCTGACTCCCAGCTCACAGTAGGAGTGCTGGAGTTACACTGCATCTGGCTTTATACATGGGTTCTCGGACTAGGAGGGAACTCAGATCTTCAGACTTGCACCCCCTGAACTGGCGAACAGGCCTCTCCAGAGAGATTCTCATCTACAGCCAGGGGAGAATTGTCGATTTTTAAAATGTTATATGTAAATATACATTTTTTTTCCTTCCATATGCAAAATCTAGCTTCAGCTCTGTGGTGTGTATGTTTGTGATGAGAAATAGCCTTTTTAAGGGAGGAAGGAAACTGGGAGAGAGGGTGAGAAAAGTTACTGGAGTAAATGAACAAAGCCCAGTATGAAAGCGGCACTGGGAATCCCATTAGCTCAGTGAAAAGGGGGTTGCTGACCAGACGCGATAGCTCAACCTTTAATCACAGGAAGGGAGGCTGAGGCAGACAGATCTCTAAGTTCAAGACCAGCCTCCTGGGTCTACAAAGCAAGTTCCAGGACAGCCAGGGCTACATAGAGAACCATGACTGTGGCAGGGGTGGAGTGGAGGGGTGGAGGTGGGGTGAGAGAACGAGAAGAAAGTATTGCCTCAGGCGAGCCTTCCACCACCCACCATATGCCAAACTGTGCTCCTTAAAGTTATAATAAGTTCATATGTACAATTGGGCACTGACAAACTATTTGTTTTAGGAACATGTGAATCGATTAACAACTTGGAATATAACAAACACGTTTTTTAACACACAGTTTAACTACACAATACAAGTTGAGTCAGACTTCCTCGTAGTTTCCATGTTTTGAGGCTGGCCTGGTGTCTGTGGGTGAGGCTTCCCCCTTCGTAGCCACCCTTCCCTTCATGCGGTTTCCTCTAGAGAGGTGGTTCTCAACCTGTGGGTTGGACCCCCGTTGGCAAACCTCGTTCTCCAAAAATACTTACGTTACAATTCATAACTGTGGCAAATTTACAGTTATGATGTAGCAACAAAAATAATATTATGGTTGGGGGTCATCACATGAGGAACTGTGTTAAAGGGTCGCAGCATTAGGAAGGTTGAGAACCACTGTCCTAGAGTCTTGGCCCTGACTCTAGGTAGCTACTTATTCATGACTCGTGTGGACCTTCTGTCCCTCTCTGGATAGAGATGCCTTTAGAATAGTATCACCCCTTGGGGAGATTCAAATGAGAAAAGTAATGGTCCAAGATGTTGGAACCGCGAAGGAAGAGAGGAACGTGGGGTACACGTGATCAGATTCCTCCAGGATGGCCAGATAACCCATTCTATTCCTCCTGGGATTGGCTGCCCCCTCCCTTTTAAAATCCTGAGAAATTCTGTACAGTGTTAAACAGGAAGGTGTCTCTTATAAATCAAGAGGACTTTAAACAAGGGGATGGGGGCGGGGGTGAAGCATGAATTCCCAGCCAACAAGGATGGAAAGAGTTATCTTGGGGCAAAGAAGCCATTCTTTCCTTCCCATGTGCTCCTGGGAGCGGTTTCCCCGAAGCCGTTCCTGAATTTTCGCATCTTGTTTTCAACACTTTTTAAATTAATCGTCCTCTAGTTTTGAAACGTTTCTGCACTTTTTCCTTCTCCCAAGTTTCTCAGACCCTGAGGAGATCAGGGGTGAAACACACAGGGCTCCTGTAATTCATCAGCCCTGGAGAGACGATTGCAGTCCGACGACCGAACCCGGCTGTATCTGTTTCCGTTCCCTTGGGTACCAGAGCACCTGCATTACAGGCAGCAGCTTTGTCCTTCAGAGCAAGGGGGGGGTGTGGGGGGGCCTGGGGCGGCTAGAACCAGAAACTGCAGGTCGCTCATGCTGTGTGGGACTGTGGACCTCCCACCCAGGAGTCGTGGTAAACGACAGCAATAAAAAACACCCACGTGGACACAGTGAGCAGAGATCCACCTGCAAACAGGGGACGCTCAGATCAGCGCTAACCACTGTAAACCTACGTTCTGTCCGTGTTCATCAGTCATGGCCAGGGCTGGAAAGATGGCTCAGCAGGTAAATGGCCTTGCAGGTGACCTAAGGTCTATCCCAGGAGCCCATGTCAAGGAACGAGGGAAGAGCAGACAGACTCCCATGTTCACAGGCAGTCTCTACCCATGCTCAATCTAACTTGCCTAGTTTATTTTCTACTGTGCCTCTAACTTGGCACAGTTCTGAGAAACGTCCCATAGCAGAGCCATCTGGGTTGAATAAAAGAGGGAGGTTTTTTTTGTTGTTGTTGATTTTTTTTTTTCAATTTGATTTCTCACATTTTGTTCCTCTTTGTTTTAAAGTGGGAGAAAATTGTTGTGAAATAACCAAATTATGCATAATTGTTCACGAAACAGAAGAAATCTTTTTCAGCTCTCTGCCGTTTCTGAGGAACCCTCTCATCTGAGAATTTCTTCATCCCCCACTCCTTACCGCCCCTGTGTACTTGGTGTCCACAAGTGCTCTGGGAGCACTGACTCAAACAGTGCAGCTAATAATGACCAGAAAATAAAGTTCTCTTTGGGTGGTCTGAATCCAGCAGTGTTTGTTTCTTTTTAGATTCAGCAAAGTTAGGGGGGCTGTTTGTTTGTTTTTTTTTTTTCCTTCTTCCCCCATCCCCCTTTGGAGCATATTTTAGCATTTATGATCTGAGTTTACTTCATGGTTCTAATTGAAATCACTAGGCATCGGTGAGGGATTTTGGTTTTTTGGGTTTTGGTTTTAAGACCAGCTTTAGTACCTTTATAAGTCAGTGAATCTGTAGTTGCAGAATTTCTTTTTTTTTTTTTTTTTTGTTTTGTTTGTTTTTTTTGTTTTGTTTTTTCGAGACAGGTTTCTCTGTGTAGCCGGCTGTCTGGAACCACTTGGTAGACCAGTGGGTCGAACTCAGAGATCCGCTGCCTCTGCTCCCAAGTGCTGATAAGGCGTGCGCACACCGCCCGGGCAGAATTTCTTAATTCTTCATAATGTGGAATATTGACAAGTAATTTTTTTTTTTTTTTTTTTTTTTGGTTTTTCGAGACAGGGTTTCTCTGTATAGCCCTGGCTATCCTGGAACTCACTCTGTAGACCAGGCTGGCCTCGAACTCAGAAATCCGCCTGCCTCTGCCTCCCAAGTGCTAGGATTAAAGGCGTGCGCCGCCACCGCCCGGCTTTTTTTTTTTTTTTTAATGCTGTACACTGCCACCTGCAGCTCATAGTCACTTGTTTAAGTCTCACCAGTTAAGACCTGACTTTCTTTCTTTTTCGTTTTAGTTATTCTGATTGTGTGTGCACACGCGATATGCGTATGTGTGGACACATACATGCCTCAGTCAGCGTGTGACAGTCATAGGACAACTTCATAGAGTTGTTCCTCTCAGTCCACCATCACGTGGCTTCCATGGATAGAACTGGCGTCCCTGGGCTTTCCCTACAAGGCTTTACTGACTAGGCCCTTCTCTTCTTCCTGGACACCAGACCTTCAATTTCAAGAAAGAAGCCAGGCCTGGTGACTGCTATAACCCCAGTGTTCAGGAGGGCTGCCATTACTCCTTGGCTATGTAGTTGAGTTCCAGCCCCGCCTATAGACCTTCCCCCAGAAAACAAAAAGTGTGGAACTTGATTGTTCTGTGTCCTCTTTACCAGGCACAGGGTCCTGGGAACATGGTGGATGGGACAGACTTCATCTCTCCCTCTTGTTTCAGTGCACTGGCTGAGGCAGGCGTTATGTAAGCCAACCACAGTGCACAGACTCATGTATGACCTTTACTGGGATGGGGGGTAATGAGGGGGAGGGTGAGCCTTTCCCCTAACTGTCATTCAGACAAAACAGTGACTAACACACAGCATATCAAGATTTTAGTACTTGTATGTGGATTAAACTCTCTATTCTAATATATAATCTTCTTGTATTCATACCCAACCATGAAAGCTCCCTTGGAGTGGGAGAACCTTGCGATTATAGTTACTGACTCTTTCATGTCAAAGGCTTTGTGCACAGTAGACCCAGAGTAATATTTGTCAAATCAACTTATCAGCTCGGTTTTTTTTTTTCCTAATCACACACTGTAAGTTAGTACAGTTGTATCACTGAACACATTATCATCGCTGCTATTATGATACCACTCTAGTAACGACGTAACACAAGTTATATAAAGGAACAATATAGGGGAAAAACATTTCTTAGTTAACGCATTAGCCATGGCTCTTAAATGTGTTTTTAAACCAGAGGTGATCTCTCCCCACCCTCACCACACCCCACCTACACTCCTACCCACTACCCCGCCCCCACCCTCAACTCCACCCACACTTCTACCCCCTACCCCGCCCCCACCCCTACCCTCACCACCACCTTCACCACTACTCCCCACCCCCATGTTTGTGGGCTGTGTCCTGATTTTCCTGATGCCAGTTTCTGCAATGGGACTCGAGAGGGAGGTTTCACAGTTACAAGGTTTCCAGTGCTCTGTTTGTTTTATCCTGTAATCTTCATAAAAATGTTTTGCTTTTTGTTTTTTCCTGAGGATGTAGAGCATAAAAGCTTCTTTTGTTGAAAAATGTTAAAAGACCCACGAAATGACCCCACTTCTCTTTCGGCATCAGGGTGATGTCATTGAGTTCCTGGGAGATGGAGCGTGGTCTTCTGATAGTACATTTCGCCTCTGGGTGTGCTCATTTTACTGTACTGCTCAGACTTTAAATGTCCTCTTATCCCTCCGGGACAGGGAAGCTAAGAACTCCATCACGTGACTGTCTGGATGTTTGAAATGCTGAGGCTTATCAAAACCTTATGGATTTGGAGCAGTAGTAAAGTGAGTGCCGCTGGCTCGCTGTCAGGGAACGTCTGCCCATGCACTGTGTCACCGGAATGTCACTTTAGGTGCTGTGGTTTTCATATCACAGATGACTCTCTAATCTTTCAAAGAAGTTGCCTAATTAGGGGGTTTATTTCCTTGGCAGATGAATTTCTTTTGACATCTGAGTGATGTTGAGGTTCTGTACGGGCTGAGGACGCAGCTCAGGGGTGGGATGCTCCCGAGGAGGAGAGGGCAGAAGAGAGAGCAAGAGGCCAAAATGTCTGGATTAAATAGGGATGAAAGAGCCTCTGGGGGAAGGGCAGCCAGGCCCCTGGACTGGGAAATTTAGGGTTGGGGGCAAGGTGTTCCAGGTAGGGACTGAGGGATGCTGGGAGAACCTGGAGGCCAGGTTGCTTTGGTATGTAAAATATGCACCTCAGTCCCTTGTCCCAGGGTCCAAAACCAATCACTTTTTAAAAAGATCTTTAAGATAGGGTCCCTCTCTCTTTCTTTCTCCTCCCCGCCCCCTCTTTCTTTGTGTGTGTCTGTCTTGTCTGTCTCGTTCTTTTTTGAACCCACAGCTAACCAATTCAGCCAGGCTGGCTGGCTAGCCCAAAGAACTGATTGTCTCTGCTCCCCCAGCCTCTGGCATTGCAGACCCACAGATGCACACCTGGGTTTTCTGTCTGTCTGTTTTTATGCGGTATCAGTATTTTGCCTGCACGTATGTTTGTGCATCACATTCATGCAGGCCAGAGGATGGTGTTGGACCTCCTCGGGACTAGAGTCATAGCCGGTTGTAAGCTACCATGTGAGTGCTGGGAATTGAACCCCAGTCCTCTTAACTGCTGAATCATCTCTCCAAACCAAGTCCCCGTCCTTGCTTACATTTTTTTTTTTTTTTTGATTTTTTGAGACAGGGTTTCTCTGTGTAGCCCTGGCCATCCTGGAACTCACTCTGTAGACCAGGCTGGCCTCGAACTCAGAAATCCGCCTGCCTCTGCCTCCCAAGTGCTGGGATTAAAGGCGTGCGCCACCACTGCCCCGCCCCGGTCCTTGCATAGCGAGAGCACTTTACCAACATTACCAACAGAGCCTCCGGCCTCCCACAGCCTCTTGATACAAACTTCAAGCATCCGATTTCGTCACAAGCATGCTGGTGCCCTCCTGAAGAAAGCAAAGCAGAGTAGAGCGTAGATCAGCACCGCGGCTGTGTTACCTTGACCTTTAACCTTTGGGTGCCCGCCAGCCTTTCAGAATAATTTTCGTGTAGCTTTTTGCAAGGCTCAATGATTGATCTGATTTCCCCCCCAGTGAAGGTGATGATGGGGGAGAGAGGTGCTGATTAAACTCACATATACTGGCAACACACGAGAGGAGAGTTAACCCGCTCAGTCAGAAGCCACTCCTCCTGGGGGATCACAATCATAATGTAGGATCGTTTTCCTCTTGCTCCGTCTCAGTCTGTTGTGTGAAAATGTCGTGTTTCCCACCCTCCAGTTGCTTCCCAGATACTCCTTAAGAGTCCCTGAGGAGATCTCAACCAGAGCCCCTGAAGACAGTTCTCCGTGTCTGCATCACTGCCAGTCATCAACTGTGCCGCAGCTAGCCCATAATAGGCCCTGATCGATACATAGCTAATCCTAGAACCATTGCTATGATGGCCCCAGCCTCAGTTTCCAGAGATTAGAGTGGAGCCTCCTACGGGCTAAGATGCTTTGATTGCGACTACAGCAAAGAATATGGTGACAGAGGGATATGGGGATTTATTCTGTCCTGTGCTGCCCATTTAGGAAGCAAGGCCTTCCATCTCAGAGAGGAATCTTCCCCCTCACAGCTCTCCCCTTCAGCACACAGCTTCCGAGACTACTGTGCTCCTTGCTAGCCAGCAGGAAGAGGAGAAAGCCTGGAGGTACACACCAACTGCTCCAGGCCACACTGTGTGCGTCAGCACGGAACGTTCAGCCCCACACACCTGAAAGGGAGCTGAGGGCACTCAGGTGCTGCCTTCGGGTGCCTCCCCTCCGTTGCCCCAGACTCCCTGCCGCACCCATGTTCTAATGTCATTGGTCAGAGTCAGATCCAGCTTTTCCTATCCATAAAAGCAACTTTTTGAGGGCAGTGGTGGCTCTCACCTTTAATCCCAGCACTCAAGAAGCAGAGGCAGACAGATGTCTTTGAGTTCAAGGCCAGCCTGGTCTACAGAGTGATTTCCAGGACAGCCAGGGCTATACAGAGAAACCCTGTCACAAAAACAGAAGGAAACCTTTTCTAGATCTTTCTTGTTCGTCCCAAAGCCCCACACGGCTGCTCTTCACACATGACTGCCCTCCTGCCGCAGAGCAGAGACAGAAGTGTCAGCCCCTTCAGCCCTCTTTCCTGTTTCCCCACATCAAGACCTCTTCCTCACACAGCAAGTTTTTTCCTTCCTCTTCCCTTTGCCCTAGCAGAGGATGCGTGCTTGCTTCTTCTTCCTTGGAGGCTTTCTTCTTCTCACCTAGATTCCTTAGATTATCCTTAGCCATCTCGTCTGATACTGGTATTCTCATAATTTCAGTAGCAATGTCATCTCATGAGAATATTAAAAACCTCCGTGCCTCTCGCCTTTAATTGCATTTATTTGTTCGTGGAGATATGCCTGTACTTATTCCTGTGGGTACTGCAGAGTACACACGGAGGTCAGAGGGCAGCTTGCAGGAAGGAGTGTCTCTCCTACCCCTGTGGGTATTGGAGCCTGATCAAGAAGTCCTCAAGCTTGATGACAAGTTCCTTTATCACCCGAGCCAGAGCATTTGGCCAGCCCATCCTTGTGTCTTTTCCTATGCATGACAAGTGGACAGTTTAAGATTGGATACAGCTGTATCAGTCCATGTCCTTGCTAATGACGGCACCTCTGTGCTTAAGAATTAACTGTATCATGTTTTATATGAAAGATGAGTCAAAGGTGCGTGTGTGTGTGTGTGTGTGTGTATGTGTGTTTGTGTGTGTGTGTGTTTGTGTGTGTTCAACTTAGTGCTCATATTGCCTTGTCGGAGATGTATTTCTTAAGAAGATACATTTAAAGTGTTTTGTGGCCATTAAGTGGGCTACCTTGAAATGATTATGGAGCTGGGCGTGGTAACACACACCATAATGCCAGCAGTTGAGAAGGGATCAACAGTTCAGGCTGCAGAGAAAAGGAAGGAGGAGGAAGGATTTGCATCCTATAAGACATTGTGAATAGTCTGGAGATGACTTGACCTCAACTAGAGGATGCTGCGTCCTGGTTATCTGCAAATACTAAGCCGATTTATAGGTGAGACTTCAGTGAGAGTGACAGCAGACTCTCAGTCTACAGGGGTAGAGAAACATTCCCTACAGACACAGAAGGGCCTGTAGACATGCCTAGGACAGTCAAAGTGACAGTTTTCACAAAAATTAGTAATATTAACACTAATGCCGCACTTTGTTATTAGTATTTTTATCCCACTTGAAAACTATCGTAGGTCTTTGTCTTCATGTGCCTTAAGTACAATTTTATGAGCTGCCCCGCCACGCCCCCTGTTTTTTTAACCTTGACTTTTGGCATTTCCTCTGGGAAAAACCTTAAACAGAGGCTGGGTGGCATTGAGGCACAGTTTTCAAAGGCCTTGCTGAATAATCTTTCCCTGTAAAATCCCAACTAGATCCATTACTGTGAAAACCAGGCCACACACTGCCAAGGTTGACTTTCTCTGTGGTCACTCCCCTGAATACCACAGGCTCACGGAGTGACGTTTAATCATTGCTTAAGCTCAGTAACATGACACGGAAGCTCCATATTTCTGATAAGAATTAAATCCCCTTACATTCTAGGGAGCAGATTGTCACAGGATTCATTCACAAAAGACAAATTCATACCGTAGGGTTTTGTTTATATCAAATGATGGCCAGTTCCAGACATGCCTGTAATCTCAGAAAGCTGAGGCAGGAGGATTGTCACATGTTTGAAGCCAACTTTAGCTACAAAGCAAGACCTGTCTAAGGAGATGATAATAATAAAATACAGTCAGTACCACAAGGAAAATGTGTAGAATAAACTGTTGCTAGAGTTTGGTGATGGTTTAGTTTACCTATAAAAGAATACCTTCTTTTTTTCTTCCTCTCTAAAAAAGAGAATGAACAACAGAGCTTGAGAACTGACCCAGTGGATAAGAGCACTTATCCACTTCTCTACTGGATAGCACTGAGTTCCAGTACCCATATGTACCAGGGGTACTATCATGGTGTCTGCAGAGCTTAGGAGTATCAGGGCTTAGATATCCTGGGCAAGACCTCCACCACTCACTACACCCCCGGCCTTGAATTACATACAGGTTGATGTTGTCTGTGAGATAGTGAGACAAACATCTATCTCAAAACTCAATAGTCTATAAGGACATATTAGAACAAGGCCGCATGCCCCATGACACATATGAAAATGCTACAAGATCACACAGGTTAGGCATGTGCTGACTTTAAATAAGAATATTTTTACATGGCTGCTTATCAGGACACTGGCATGGACCAGACTGAAGGAAGCCATGGGTTTGCTTGGGCTCCTGCTGTTTTCCCTCTGTGTGTTGTACAGCTATCTAATCTATCCCAGAGTCAGCCAGCCTGGATCCACTCCCTGGCAAAGTGACCCCGAGAAAGCCCTTTTACCTCTCTGCCACTTACCTATGACAGAAGCAATTGCATTCCATAATAATATAGGGGTTAAAGGCATTATTGCTATATTGTGTATGTAGCAGTCCCAAGTCCAGCGGCTGCTGTGGGGTTGTGTGTTTGCTTATATTGTTGAGCAGGGAACCAAGCAACCAACCAAACAAACAAAAAACCTGAACATACTTGAAAGTGTATCCGCTGGTACTGAGAAATAGGTATACGTCTAAGAGATTGAGTTTAAGAATAACTAATGTGTCATCTGCTATGAAAGGACAGAGAGACAGGACAGAGAGACAGCCAAGAGACAGCCGAGGGCCCTCAGTCAGCAGGCAGAAAATCAAAATCGCCCAAACTGCTGCTGTACCTTGGGTTCTCACACTGCATGGCTGATTTTATGGGTTTGTCAGTAATGGGAATAACCATCCTACCATAGTTCTTTGGTCTGTGAACAATTTCTGTACATGAAAAATAAAGACTACAAATATTTAGCCAGGCAGTGGTGGCACACACCTTTAATCCCAGCACTTGGGAGGCAGAGGCAGGCAGATTTCTGAGTTTGAGGCCAGCCTGGTCTACAGAGTGCGTTCCAGGACAGCCAGGGCTACACAGAGAAACCCTGTCTCGAAAAAAAATATAATAATACAAATATTTATTTATTTGTTTGAGGCAAGGACTCGATGTGTATCTCTGCCTGGCATGGAGCTCTGAGCTTGTTATGTAAACTAGGCTGTCCTTGAACTCAGAGATCTGCTTCTACCTCCCAGGTACTAGGATTAAAGTCATGCATCATCACACCCAAATAAATGCAAATATTTAAAGACCAGTGAGCATGACATGTCACCATGTCTTGGACCATTTTATTTATGTGCGCATTAAATAGTTCTTTGATTCTGGTGACTTAGTTACATTGTGTCAGGCCTCAGAGATTTGCTCTTGACTGTGTATCCCAGATACTTTGACTCTGCCACAAACTCATACATAAAACCTGTTAAAAACTGAACCACTGTCCTCTCTATTAGACCCCAATATATTATATATCCGGAGATCTGTGTTTATATAAAATGATTCAGAGTAAATAACTTCTTTCATCCAGGCTACTATGCAATTCACTGTGTAGCACAGGCTAGCTTTAAACTTGGAGGGAATCCTCCTGCCTGAGCATCCCAGATGCTGGGATTTGGGTGGGAGCCCCTGCAGTTGTCCTAGTTAATTCTTTCATGGGTGCCTTTATGACTTCCAGGTCCGCTGGATGATGTACTGGATAGTCTTTGCCCTCTACACTGTCATTGAAACGGTGGCCGATCAGACACTTGCCTGGTAAGTTCCACAGCTCCAAGGGACTCGGGTGCTTTCAGGTGTCCTAAGTTCCTATCCCAATCTTGCCACCCCCACCCCCCCCACACACACACACCCGTGAAAAGTAGATCAAGCAGTTTAATTCCCCATCTTTTTCTTCCCTGGTTTTCCCCGTGACAACAGCACTTTCTGTGGAGCCCGCCCTCACGAAGAAGGCAGCTCACTGTGCTAATCCCTGCCCACCTCCCACTCCCACCAGAGTCTTAAAATAGAGAACCTGGTTGTCGTCATCTGCTTTCCACACTCATGACTTCAGACTGTTTTTCTCGAGGGCTTCCGAAATGACTCTTCTTCCAATCCACAGCATCTGGTCGTAGCCCTCCCTCCCTGCCCAGCCCTGAAGCTCTGAGACACGAACATTGAGACGTCACGTCAGCAGCCACGGGGACACCCACCCACTCCACAGCAGCTCCCTGGCGGCTCTATCCAAGCAACAGGACACATAATTACAACATGTTCCTTCCCTCATTTCCCTCATTGAGTTCACAGTTTATAAAGGACCCATACGCAAGGACTCGGATCTCCTCACGTGGGACGTTTCCGAGTACCTTTGCATCCAGCCACGCCCGTGGAGAAGTCTCGGTAGCCTAACTTTGGCTACTTTGTGGGTTCTTCTCTCTTCTACCCTTCTCCACCCTCTTTCACCCTTTCAGCCCCATAACACTAGATAGGAGAGAAAAATGGGTAGAGGGGAAAGGGGGCGGAGTTATCGTTAGACTACTTCCTGATAATTAGAGGCGATGAGTTCCTTGGGACAAGTTTGATCTTTGTCATCCCAATATCTGATTTCTTCTTTCTTCTTCTTTGCACACGACTACTTAACAAACCGAGACCAACAGCAACCAGCCAGCAACCCACACCCCTCTCAGGACCCTAGCGTTTATACGCTCTCTGTAAAGTCCCCAGAATTCCAAATGTCACACAATGGCAGAAATTCCCCTGCTAGAGCACAGGGCAAGTCCTAGTCGGCTGCTGTGAACAATCTGGAGTAACCCCATATCTCACACCTGGGATTAAAATAAAAACATATTCTTACATAATATTACTGTGTTTTTTTAAAGGAACCAAAATTCTCACTACGTCTTCTTATTAAATATGAGAACCAGAGACTTTGCCAGTGTTTCCAACTTCCCATGCATCATAGACTGGAACTGCAGTTAACCAAGCTCTTTTCTTTACCTGGGATACTAAATGCAAATGGATGGATGGGTAGATAGAGGATGGATGGGTGGGTGGGTGTGTGGACAGACAGACAGACAGATGTTAGACTGCAATACCTGTAGGTAACCACTTGAACTCAATAGTCCCTTTCTGTTGCCTCCTGTACCTGCGTTACACCACTTCTGGTGTCATATTCTCATAGACAATGCATCCCGTTGTCACATAGAGGGAAAGTACACACCATCAGACTTCAATATTCTTTTTTTCCCCCTTATTTTTATGAAACAAGGTCTCCTGGGATTGCTCGAATCCCAGGAGCCTCGAATTTCACGGAGGTCTGCCTGCATCTGACTCCTGAGTGCTGAAATTAAATGCAGGGTTCACCATACTTGGCCAGACTTAAACATTCTTAACCTGTTCTCATTTATGAGTTGGTGCTAAACAAACTCTCCCTCCCTCCTTTCTTCCCTCCCTTCTCCTCTCCCTTCCTCCCTCCCTCCTTCCCTTCCCCCTCTGTTTCCCTCTTTCCCCCACCCTACCTTCTTCCTCTCCCTGCCTCCTCCTCTCTCTCTCCTCCCCCACCACCTCCTCCAGGACTCCCTACATGCTTAGCATATACTCAGAGCCAGACTCCACCCTCTTCCATTTTCTCATTTGAAGTATTCACCTTGAGGCTGGAGAAATGGCTCCGTTATCTGTGATTTCAATTCTAGGAGACATGATGTCCTTTTCAGGTCTCCACAGGCAGGCACACACGGCACACACACACAGACACATACATACACACACAGACACATACATACACATATACACATACATACACACACACAAAACACACACACACACACACACAGCACATGCATAAATGTTTCCTCCCCTCTATCCCTATTCCCTGTTTCCCCGTTGATTTTGGAGGAGATGTACAAGGAGAATTTTCTCTTGGTTTTTAACAGACAGAGCAAAGATTCTCAACCATTCCAAGGATCTCAGTTTTAAAAGCCTTCCTTCCTCTCCCTCTTTATTTATTCATCTATTTTGAGATATGATCTCATATGGCCAAATCTGTCCTTGAACTCCTGATCCTCCTGCCTCTAACCCTTCTGAGTGCTAGGATTCCAGTCGTGTGCCACCACACTTGTTAGTTTCTTGGCGCGTTGCTAGGTATCAGACTTTCAAGTCTTAGTAGGCAGGCCCTTTACCAACTGAACGACATCCCTAGCCCTGACAGTTTTTTTTTTTTAAGACTTTTTTTTAAAAATCTAATTTCAAATATAGCTTATGTGCATTATTGGAAAATATAGAACGTGTTGGATGTTAAAAGCTGGGCTGGCCAGATGGCTTATTCTCAGACGATGCCTGCCGCGCAAGTCTTACAATCAGAGTTCGATCTGGATGGAGAGAGCTGACCCCTGAAAGTTGTCCTCTGACCTCCATGCATGTGCCATGGGGCTCACGCCCAACCATATGTCATACGCACACTTGCACGATCACACACGATTGTAGGGTTTTATTCTGTGTTTTTTAGTAGTGAGAGTCTGTGCCCTCCATAAAGGTGCACTGTGGCGGGGAATCTTTGCTGACTACGCAGTGGTCACTCCTCACTGACCTCCTAAGCTGTCTGCCTTACTACAAGAACTCAGACTTGGGGCTTTTTGTATCCTGGTGCTGCATGGTTCTCTCACACTGTATGACTTAGCCCTCAGTGTGGCAGCAGGCAGCCTGGTGAAGCACAGTGGGTTAGAACAGCAGACACCGGTGTCTTCCATAAGTGACCTCAAGGCAGGTGTTTGGTTGCAGCAGTGTTGGGCTCAGCCCCAGTAAGCTTCAGAAACAAGGCAGAAGAAGGAAGGATTTGCATGTCAGAAACTTAAAGCAAGAGGTTGGGGGAACTGGAAGAGTGTCAGAGAGCAGTCACATTCTGTCATGTTCGCTTGTATTAGCCAGTCAGTTTACATGATTCAGGGTTGGGGAAGTAACTCCACACACAGAAAAGGCACTTAACTGGCTTCCAGTCTCCCTCGGTGATAATTCCCACACTCGCCCGTCTGCAACTGGAATTTGGAGAGAAAATTGTCAGGGAGTTCTGAGAAAGCCGAGGGAATGTGTGCCTGGGACAGATGGAGTTGTCCCTTGGGGTCGGTGAGTCATATACCTCTGAGACTTCCTAGCTGCAATGTCTAGACGGCAGTTTGTCCTTTCTGAGCCACTGTAGTCAGTATAGGTGCAGTCCCTGGCAAGATGTCTGCAAGGGTGGCTGGGTTCTTTTGTCAACTTATCTATGATTGAATGAGATGAACACATCTGTAAATTCCACCATGAGATAGATAGATAGATAGATAGATAGATAGATAGATAGATAGATAGATAGATAGATAGATAGATTCCGCCGTGATTGTCTCCCTTGCAACTTCGACATGTGGAAACTGGCGCAGGGACCTTGAGATTTCCTTGTTGTTATTTTTGTTTCTTACCAAGATTTGTTTCTTTGTTTTGTTTCTTCTTCTTAGGTTTCCCCTGTACTATGAGCTAAAGATTGCCTTTGTCATTTGGCTGCTGTCACCCTACACTCGAGGGGCCAGTTTAATCTATAGAAAGTTCCTTCATCCCCTGCTGTCATCAAAGGAAAGGGTAAGGATTACTAGTTACTCCCACACTGTCTCTAAGTAGTCTGTGTCAGCATGTGTTAATGACTAGAGGTTTAACAATATTCTAAATAAATCTAACAGGGGGAGGTGGCGCACAACTTGGTAGGCAGAGAAAGGTAAATCTGAGTTGGAGACTAGCTAGCCTGATCTACATATTCAGTTCCAGGCCTAGCCTGATCTACATATCCAGTTCCAGGCCAACCAGGACTACATAGTAAGACCCTGTCTCATAAACTTGAATAAACTAACTTCTATTGGTGTGTTGTTGCTACTCTATGCCAGTTTTGTTTTTAAGACAGGATCTTACTCTATAGTCCTGGCAGGTCTGGAACACCCTATGTAGACCAGACTGGCCTCAAACTTACACAAAGATCTGGTTACCTACAGTGCTAGGATTAAGGCATGCACTACCATACCTAGCTTAATTTATTTTTTTCCTCAGTGCCCCCTGTAGCCCAGGCTGGCTTTGAACTTACTGTGTAGCTGAAGATAACTTTGAACTTCTGCTCTAACTGCCCATACGTCTCTTCAGGGATTCCAGAGGTGTGCTACCACCCCTAATTTTACTGTTAATTTTTCTGCCCCCCACCCCCAACCCCAGGAAATTGATGATTATATTGTCCAAGCCAAAGAAAGAGGCTACGAGACAATGGTGAATTTTGGACGGCAGGGTTTGAATTTAGCAGCCGCGGCAGCTGTCACCGCAGCAGTGAAGGTGAGTTGGCCTTTGTCTGTTTAGCTGGGGTCTTCTCCTCAGCAGAGGCAGAGAGGCAGCCAGTTTTATTTTAGATCATTGTAGGATTTTGTTTCATATTTATTCTAACACTGGAATAAACCAGTTGGTCATTTTAATGATAGTTTGACACCTCATTTTCTATGCTTCTTGGGAATCCAAAGCTCTTAATTAATTATGAAATTAGAAGTAGCTAATAAAACATACCTGCAAATGTTGTTTGGGGGTACAAGACTCCCCTTTTAACCTTGCATAGTCTTGATAAATCACCTTAAGTAAAGATGACCATTCTTTTCTCTGTGTCTTTGATGTTTCTCTCTCTCCCTCTCTCTCTCTCTCTCTCTCTCTCTCTCTCTCTCTCTCTTTCTCCCTCTCTCTCTCTCTTTCTCCCTCTCTCTCTCTTTCTCTCTCTGGCACTGCCTTGCTAGGATTTCTGGCTTACTTCTGCATCTCTACTTCCACCAGTTTGAGGTAACTGCTTATTCAAAATAAAGCATGCAAAAAGTGTGTCCTTAGAACTGAGAGTTTACTTGGTGGGTCACTAATGCGGCAGCTCTTCTTTCAAGCCAAGTAACAGATTGAACGTCTTCTCTGGAAACTGTCCCTCTGACTTTCGGGTTTCTTTGCATGGCGTCACTGGTGTGGCTTATTTTCAGTAGCACAGCATAACTGATTTTAGTGTGTGGCGTATGGGAAATAAAGAGAAAAGAAGAACAGACTTCACAGTTACCATGAGCAGTTTGCTAATGTGTGTGTAGCTGGGGAGCTTTGTGTGTAAAGGAGGGTATGAGGGTGATGTGTCTGTGAGCGTACGTGATGGCACTGCACTTACTCACAGTGGGAACCCGGGAATCTTAATATCATGCGAATGGTTTACTAATATGAAATAAGATGGGGGTATTAGTGTTCTGCTTTCCTACGGAGCTCTTTTGTTGTTTCTTGTTGTTTTAAGATTTATTTTTATTTTAATTGTGTGTGTGTGTCTGTGTTTGTGTGGGTATGCTTGTGAGCGCAGGTGCCCATGGAGACCAGAGAAGCTTGTCTGTATGTGTGTATGTGTGTGTGTGTGTGTATGCATGTGAGCACAGATGCCCGTAGAGACCAGAAACTTGTCTGAGTGTGTATGTTGTGTCTGTGTTTGTGTGAACATGTATGTGAGGGCAGGTGCCATGGAGACTAGAAGCTTATGTGTGTGTGTGTCTGTGTATCTGTGTGTCTCTGTGTGTGTATGTATATATCTGTGTGTGTTTGTATGGGTATGTATGTGAGCGCAGGTGCCCATGGAGACTAGAAGCTTGTCTGTGTGTGTGTGTGTGTGTGTGTGTGTGTGTGTCTGTGTGTGTGTGTCTGTGTGTGTCTGTGTGTGTGTGTGTCTGTGTGTGTGTGTGTGTGTCTGTGTGTGTGTGTCTGTGTGTGTCTGTGTGTGTGTGTGTCTGTGTGTGTATGTGTGTGTGTGTGTGTGTGTCTGTGTGTGTCTGTGTGTGTGTGTGTCTGTGTGTGTCTGTGTGTGTGTGTGTCTGTGTGTGTGTGTGTGTCTGTGTGTGTGTGTGTTGTGTGTGTCTGTGTGTCTGTGTGTGTCTGTGTGTCTGTGTGTGTGTCTGTGTGTGTGTGTGTGTGTTGTTGTGTGTGTGTGTGTGTGTGTGTGTTGCATGTGAGCTCCGAGACCGATGGAAACCAGAAGCATAGGATTCCCTGGAGCTAGCGTTACAGACAGCTGTGAGCCTCCAATGTGGATGCTGGGAACTGAAGCTGGTCGTCTGTGTTCTTAACTGCTGCGCCATCTCTACAACTCGAGTCAGACTCTTCTTAACTCACCTATGCAATGGAAAGATATAGTTCAGTTATGCAGCAGTGAGGGCCTTTCCCCCGAGGGCGCTTTCCGTGTGCAGAGGCCTTTGCTCACCTATCAGAGTTAATATAATCAAAAGGTGAGAGATCCGCTTGCTGTTCCTAGCAGTGTGTAGTGAGGGCTAAGTGGAGATTCACTAACAGGACATATGTAGATAACTATATTGATAATGGTTATAGATTATAGTCGTATGTTTCAATGTTTCCTACTGTATAGTTTTCCTCTCACTGGGCTTGTAAGGGGGTTTTCTTTCTTTAAAATAGATGGATAAACACTAACACGGCAACATTTTGAGCTTATTGAAGCTTATTGGGTTTCGTTTCTTGCTTCATGAAAACACATTGCTGATCACACATCCAACAAAGAAGACCACCCAAGAAATCACCCTTCCAGCTAGACTTTGTGAAAGGAGAGGACTGATGTGATCATCAAAGAAAAATAAATCGTACAGTATGTTGAGGGCACTGAACCTCCAGATTCAAAGGGCCCATATACCACCCAGCACCACAGGGAAAGAAGGACCGTCTCCAAGCTGGGCTGTCGCCACCCCCATCCCAAACCCCACCTCCAAACACCAGCAAGGAAGCTAGAATTCTTAGATTTCAGACATTAAAAGCACATCATGTTCAAATGACCCAGCATCAGGACAGCAGTAAATTTCTAATTAGTGACAGTGAGATCATGAGGCTGGTGTGACGTCACCCTGATGACGTCACCCATGATCCCATCGTGTAGCTCATGCCCAAGTTCTATAATAGGCAAGCCTGTCAAGCAGGCACGAACTTAAAATAATTGAAAAGGAATAAATTTTCTTTTTAAGTTATGCAAGCAAACTCATACAATGTACCAACTGCACATACTTTGTCGGGGTGGATATGTTCTGTCAAAGCTAAAGAGGAAAAGAAAAAAGAAAGAATGTAAACCGGTGGGATCTGGGAAATAGGTTATCCAGCACAGAAGGGAGACGGCACAATTCCTCAGAAGGAAACTGTGCATCAAGTCCAAGTGCAGACAGTTGGAAATGCATTCTGTGGATCAAAAGTTCCAAGAGAGATGCTTCTGGAAGAAGTCCAAAATCGAAGCATAGAGGAGAGAGTGAAGTAAGCTTGATCCTGTGCACGGGAGATACTTATCCCAGCTCTGTGTGTGGTGTGACCCACCAAAGAACTCACAGGGTGCAGACAGACGTCCCCCTGAGCACCATGAACATGTGTTTTGGTGACTATGCGCACAGTAGGACCACTAAGCAAATGGAAACCGAAATGGCAATTATTAACACTGTGAGAGGAAGCAGCATAAATTCAATTAGAATCAATGTCCAGTGATACAACTTGGTCCGGCTCCGCAGTAAGAAGAACACAAAGGATTTAATGACTGTGATCTTGCTGTGCTGAGAAACTGGGGGTGGGGGTGGGGAGGAAGGGAGGTAGAAGGGAGAGATTGAACTCTTGTAGCACAAGTCAGCAGGTTTAGAGTAGTGAGTTCATCCACAGGGTGTGATAACAAATGGCTTGCCGCCTCCCCTTTAAGCTTAGCATGGTTCGACCTTGCAGGCCATGTGATTTATTTATTTACACCTCAAGGACATTTCTGAACTTGTCGTATTTAAAAGCTTCAACGTGATCCTGTGGAGGGAACTGCAAATTCAGTTTCAACTTTAAATGTACTTTAAGAACACATAGGAGGCCACTGTTTTAGTCAATACAGAAAGATATCCCAGTGGTTCTCAGTTTGACACTTAGAGATCCTTTCTAGTGTGTTTGCTCCTTGTAAATATGTGAACCGTGTGTGTGCCTGTTACCCACAGAGGACAGAAGCAGGGATTAGATCCCTGGAACTAGAGTTAGAGATTGTTGTGAACTGCTGTGTGGGTGCTGGGAACCAAGCCCATGTCTTCTGTAGGAACAGCAAGAGTTCTTAGCCACTGAGCCATCCCTCCAGCTCCTGAGACAGAGACACCACGTTATATAGTATAACTGCTTTGTAGAGCATTCACCCTATCTTGACGTGTATTTACTAATCCTGTCATTGCTTCGTGGGACGCCAGCAACCTCATGGTGTTATTGTATTCTTGTTCCCTCATTCCATCTCATAGTTTGCTCTCACCAGTTTTGACAATTCCCCCAGCCTGTATGTGGCACATTTAACATCTCTCTCTGTTTAATGTCTAGTCTAAGACAGGAGGAGCTGATGCAGCAGCAGATGAGACAGTTACTGCCTGTAACCAATATAGCCAATGTCTGGATTGCTAACTGAAATATGTAACCTGTCTTTTGTCTGTTAAGACCTTCTATTATCAAATAATAATATCTCACAGAGAGATTTTTCTATAAAAATGTCCCAAAAGATAGTCCTGCATTTTGCTTCCACCTTTGTGATTCATGGATTTTTTTTTTTTTACTTCTATATTTAACAACTCAAAGTCACCTCTCCACCTCCCAGGCAGGAAACAGAGGCTACAAAACCATCAGAGTCAGGGCTATGAAACAGGCCCACCCCTGAAGTTCACTTCCCTATTGATGTGGGATGCTGTGGGTCTTCAAGTAAAAAGTATCATTGGGGAGGGTGATGTCATGGTCGCATGATGACTCCAGGAGTACCGGACACTTGATTAGTCATTGGTTCTTTTGTGTCCGTTAAGAATAGTCAGTAATTGTTAAGTACTACATAATATTAGCTCTGTTGGCCTCAGGTTATACTGTGCATATTTTAAAGTGACTGAAATTAGTTTCATCTGTGGAGAGTTTATATCTATTATACAAGTCTTAGTACAGAAGAACTTACCGAAGCAGGCATTTCAAATAATTCAAGCAAATTGGAACCAAACTAAGAAATAGGTCAGGATTGAGGAGAAACTGGGAGAAAAATGATGGCAAAATTTGTGCGTTATTATTATTTTTTTTTTTAATAACATGTAGTTTGTTAGAAAATATCTTTTAGGGGTAAAAACTCTTGGACTCTTCGTATGATATTCAGAGAACAGTAATTTCCTCCTAGGATCCCCAGGTTGAATCACCTGAGCATGTCAAAAAATGAAAACAGGAATCTAATCGGGCCATTTATTACGCCGTAAAGCGGTTTTCTGGATATGCTGCTCAGTCCCGTGGCCTCATTACCAGGCATCTGTTCACAAGGTCGGTGCACAAGTTTAGTTTGGCTGAGCGAAGCAGAAATACATGAAGGACCTTCAAGGATTCTGCTGAGGATGCTCAACATCCCTGTCGTCCACGTGGGAGACGCCGGTGGCGTTGATGTAGCTGGACCGCTGTCCATCCGTGCAATGAAGGGCGGGTCAAGAGCAGAGCATTGGTGGCCCTTTTGGCCAGCTCAGGATTCACTCTGATGGCCTCTTCTTCTTACACCTCTCTAAGAGACCACCCCCTGGTTCTTTCTATATAAATCAGAGGCTCTGTGGTAAAATTGCTGAAATCTAATTGGCTTTTTAAACCACCGACCGTTAGGTTCCATTTCCTGACCTCTTGCTATCTGTTTTTTAATGACTTTCTGTTGTGAAGGATTTTGAGATTATTCAGCTATGAGTCTTTTTTTTTTTTTTTTTTTTGGTTTTTCGAGACAGGGTTTCTCTGTGTAGCCCGGGCTGTCCTGGAACTCACTCTGTAGACCAGGCTGGCCTCGAACTCAGAAATCCGCCTGCCTCTGCCTCCCAAGTGCTGGGATTAAAGGCGTGCGCCACCACCGCCCGGCTTTTTGTTTTTTTTTTCAGCTATTGAGTCTTATCCTCTTATGCACCACAGGACATTTTCCTCCATCAATAAATGACAAGGAGCCACTCCTGGCACCTCCTTAGCTGGGGACAGGGATGCAGATTTCTGTCCTACCAGGCAGAAAACACTGCAAAGCTTTTCCAGCTCAAAAGGGCAATGTTGTTAAGGCTGAAAGGCCTTGCTTCAAAGGGGTGATGATTCCTGAAAAGAAATAAATTAAAAAGCATACACGTGTGTATAGGAATTCCCGTGGTGGTGTTGATGGGGGCACAGACCATGTCCGTTTGAGAGCTACCATTCTGGAGATGTGGCGAGTTTTAGAGGTTCGATGTCAACCCCTTTATAGGTGGGAAGAATATTTAATCCTTAAGTCAGTGTAGATGATTTGCCTTACAATCTTATGGCTGTTAAATGGCAGAATCCAAACTTAAGAGAGAGAGAAGAAAAAAAAAAATCCAGAACAAAATTGAGTGTTCTGGAATCCAGTGTCTGTTACACCAATCTGTTCTGTGGACTCTAGGAAAATAGGCTGAATTTTCTTCCCTCTGCCCCCCTCCCCACCTCCCATCCCCCAAAGAAAAGAGGAGAAGTCACTTTGTAGCTGAGGGGGGCTGTAAACTTCCGATCCTCCTGCCTCCTGTCCTGACTGCTGGGATGGCTGGCATGTGCCACCAGGCCCTGTTTATTCAGTGTTGGGAACGGAGCCCAGGGCTTCCTGCTCGCTCATGCTGAGCAAGCACTCTGACCAACTGAGCTACGCCCTTAGCCCCACTTTCTCTGTACAGTAATTTCACTTCCTGGAAGCCTAGATGGTGTTGATAAAGTTTAGCTACTGATAATAGTAACTCAAGAGCTAGATTACAATCCAGGCCTTAAGTGAGTCCCCAGATACCTGAGTTGGGGCTGCTCTGAGTTGAAGCCTGAGGCTACCTCCTAGTAGGTGAATGTGGTGCTCCTTTGAGATGCCTGGGAGACTCCTTTGTTCACACGGAAACACTGCTCTCTATGAAGAAGTCTTTAGCAGTCACAACTGATTAAGCTTCTACTGTGATAAAAAGTGCCGAGCAGTAGCAACATGGGGGAGGGGAGGATTATCTCACAGCTCCTCCCTGAGGGAAGTCAGGGCAGGAACTCAAGGAAGGAACTGAAGCAGGGGCCATTGAGGGGTGCTGCTTGTGGCTTGCTTCCCATTGTTGGCTCAGCCTGCTGTCTTACACAACAGGACCACATGCCCAGGGTAGCACCACCCACAGTGGGCCGGTCCCTGCCGCGTCACTCTTTAATCAGGAAAATGCACTACAGAGGTGCCTACAGGCAATATGGAGGCACTTCCTCAACTGAGAATTCCTCTTCTCAGATAACTCTGGCTTGTGTCAGGTTGTGGGAGAAAAGAAAAGACAGGCATAAATTAAATACATACTTAGTTTGCATATCAATGACCTGCTTGATATAAGATCATCCTAGGTGCACTAGTAGAGCAGAAGCCTAAGACTCACCCCGTCTTCTGGTTTCGTAGCATCTTGCTCCGGTAGCAAACACATCACCACAACAGAAATCTAGTTCATTTGTGAGGTAGGTGTTATCTACTGAGTGCACCAGTTAAAAGCACCACAGCTTGCAAGGGTGTACAATTACTAATCTAGTCAATATTTAGGGCCACTTCAGCTCATTAAAAGCAGCTCTAGAAATTGCACTCAGGGGACCAGAGAGGTGGCTGAGGTATTAAGAGCGCCAGCTGCTCTAAAGGACCGCAGGTTGCTTCCCAGTACCCACATGGTAGCTTACAACTGCCTGTAATTCCCATTCCAGGGGCTCTGATACACCTTCCGGCCTCCACAAGCATGGCATGCACATGCTGCACAGACATACATTCAGATAAAGCACCCAGACACATAAAAGAAAACAGTACATCTTAGAAGGAATTGTACTCCAAACAGGTACCTTCTGGTAACAAAATGTGTTAATCACCTTCCTGAGAAGTGTGCATATTGACTCAGGAGTTAGAAGAGGTTTTAGTCCATCGCTGGTGGACGCTGGTGCTTGGACCTCCGTCAGATCGGCATATGGTAATAGAGCAGTGTGCTCACCTCCTGACAGCAGGAAGGTTGGGTCCCCAAGATCTCCTTCAGGGCTACATCAAATGGTCTTTCATTGGTCACCACCTCTTAAAGACCTGCCAATAGCAATACAGGCTGGGGACATAGGCCTTTGAAGAAACATTTAAGACACAAGTCATACTATGTGGATTTCCACGACATTTGTGTGTAATTATGGGATGAATAAAAGCCATGAATTATTGAGAGGAGTCACAGACAGAGAAAGGCACAGAGAATGACTGCACTGAGGAAGGAAGCCATCTTTGAGATGGACGCAGGCACTTCCTTGCCCTATGCCTCCGAAGTGTCTTGTTCCCACCTTTGTAAATGCTATCTGGTCTAGAGAACACAAATATGATAAGCTGAATTGGTCGAGAATCATTTTAAAAGTTTTATTGTGTATGCATGAAAGAGGGGAGGCATGTGTGTCAGAGGACAACTTTGTGGAATGCATTCTCTCTTTCGCTTCTTTTTTTTTTTTTTTTTTTTTTTGTTTTTGTTTTTGTTTTTTTGTTTTTTTCGAGACAGGGTTTTTCTGTATAGCCTTGGCTGTCCTGGAACTCTCTATGTAGACCAGGCTGGCCTCGAACTCAGAGATCCACCTGCCTCTGCCTCCCAAGTACTGGGATTAAGGGCATGGGCCACCATACCTGACTCCAAAAAATAATTTTTAAATGTGTGAAATCCACTTATTTTCTTGAAGAAGTGGACTTTAAAGATTCTTTTTTTTTTTTTTTTTTTAAGATAATTTTATTTATTTTGTGTAAGAGTGTTTTGCCTTTAGGTATGTATAAGTATGTATATGCACCACATGAATGTTTGGTTGCTGCCCAAAGAGGTTCAGAAAGGTTATCAGAGCCCCTGGAATTGGAGTTACAGATGATCTACTATGTGGGTGCTAGGAATTGAACCCGGATCCTCAACAAGAGCAGTGATTACTCTCAGCCATTGGGCTTTCTCTCCAGTCCCAACTTTACACATTCTTCTGGCAACTCGGAACATATGGTAGAACTACAGCTGCTTACCTGGGGAGTGAGAACGGCGTGTGGTGTGACATAGTAGGTTATCGGTGGAGGGGAACACCCAAATGTTTGTAACACCTTTAACTTGGAAGTTTAGAGGCGAACCATTATGGACAGGTTTCCATGGCGATGTTATAAGTAGAGGCAATCGTAAATTCACATGCCTGAGAAGAGATAATCAGCGCTGGAACCTTGAGACACGTATTTTTAGTCTAGCTATAAATAAAACAATGAATCAACCGTATGCTGTGCAGATTTAAAGTGGGTAAATGCAGATTTTTTTTTTCTTTTTTTCAAAGCTTCATAGTTTAGGGAGGTATATCGTAAAGGTTCAGATACATGTCCCCATGAAAGCAGCGGAGTCATGGGAACGGTTGAATGCAGTGTGTGTGGTGGGGGAAGCGCTCTTCACATGGCCAAACTGTAAACTCTGCAGTTGCAACAGCCGTTAACATCTCAGGTGTGGCCAGTGCAAGGAAAGAACTGAGTTTTCATTTGATTTCATTTTAATTAGTTTACGTTTAAATGTTTGCCTGTACCTGTCATATTGGTAAGACCAAAACAGGAGCTGGAGAGCCAGCTCTGTGGTTAAGAGCATTAAGTGCTCTTTCAGAAGACCTGGTTCACTTTCTTTTTTTTTTTTTTTTTTTGTTTGTTTTTCGAGACAGGGTTTTCTGTGTGGCCCTGGCTGTCCTGGAACTCACTCTGTAGACCAGGCTGGCCTCGAACTCAGAAATCCACCTGCCTCTGCCTCCCAAGTGCTGGGATTAAAGGCGTGCGCCACCACCACCTGGCCCTGGTTCACTTTCTGACACCCACATGATACCCACATGATGGGTCGATGCCTTTACCTCCGGGTCCAGGGAATCAGACAGCCCCTTCTGCCCTCTGAAGGAACTGTACCATATAGTGCATGTTCATACACGGAGGCACATAAACTAAAAATAAATAAATAAATAAACCTTGTATGAAGACAAAATGAAATATACATGATAAATGTTAAGCCCCAACTGGCTAGTTTTACTCTTACTAACCCAGAATACTGAACCACAGCTCAGAATTACGGATGCTATTTTCTCTGAAGTTAATCTCATTATACTTTAAAAAAAAATAGATCTTAAGGTTTAGCATAATGCTAAAATGCTTAGAATAAATTGTATTAATGTAAATGGCATGCTTTGAAATGCATGAAAAAGCAAAATGGGTTAGTGTTTATATAGATGGCAGCCGTGTCATAAAGAAAACATACATAATTTGCGGTACTGAAGAAATATAAACAATGTGTGGTCTTTGCGGTAGAAGGTGGTAGGGGTGTTATTTATTTAGCAAAATGTCACTGTGTTTCACAGCAAAAGAACTTGTATGATAAATTAAGCATACTAAGTATTTGAGAGTATCTTTTTTCTCAGACCTTATCACGTCTCTATTAAATAGAGCCAAGGAGCAATAACGGAGCGTTTGCGAAGTTTCAGCATGCATGATCTGACAGCTATCCAAGGGGACGAGCCCGTGGGACACAGACCGTACCAGACTTTGCCAGAAGCAAAGAGGAAAGGCAAACAAGCCACAGAGTCACCAGGTATGCCTGTTTGTCGTGATGCAAGGCATCCTTTCATAAATGGGCCAAGGGTCAGGAGGAATGCCAAAGAATACACAGTACTGGACACAGAACTGGCGTGGCTTTGTTGTCCGCTATTGTTGACACAGTGGATCATGTAGCCTGTGCTGGTCTCAGACTTGCTGTATAGGTAAAACTGTCTTCAACGTCTTTGGTTTTTTAGTTTTTCAGGACAAGCTTTCTTCTGCGTAGCCCTGGCTGTCCTGGAACTCGCTCTGTAGACCAGGCTGGCCTCAAACTCACAGAGATCTGCCTTCCTCTGCTTCCCCAAGTGCTGGGATTAAAGATGTGCAACACCAATGTCCTTTAATCTCCCTAGCCTCCTACCCCCCACTCCCCTGCCAGAGTTAATGGGACCCAAGAAGAAGAAAAGTCAATCTTCTGGCCTTACATACATAATGCGTGCGTACTCGAACACACACACACCACCACACCACACACACACACACTCGAACATGCGCATGCGCTCGGCGCACACACCCGCATCTGCATACACACAGAACAGCAAAGCTTCTGTAATGAACCATGAGCACAAACCCTTGAATGCCACTGCCTGGCTTCTCTTTAATTCTAATCCTCCTGCTCTACCCCCCAGTGCTAGGACTGCGGGTGTGAGCTACCAAGACACAGCAAATTGACCTATTTTATAGCATAATGCTTTGGGGTTATTTGGTGTGTTGTCTGTTCTCCAGACAGAGTTGTCATAGCCGATGCTGGCCATGGGTGGACGCAGAGAACTTCTGTATCTGCTCCTACCTCCCAAGTGTCAAGTTCCAGTGTGCAGCACCACACTTGGCATAATCCAAGGTTAGGGATGGAATCCAGAGTTCTGCGATGCTAGACAAGCATCCTACCAGCTGAACTACCCCCAGCCCAAGCATATATGTCTTTGAGTTTCCATTTTACCTGTAGCCCCTCCTCTCCAATTTTCTCTTAAGTCAGACTTAAGCTACTTGCCCGTGGCTGCGCACAAAAACTGCGTAGCTGAGAGCCAAGCCTCTTATGCATTTTTGAGTTTTTAGGAGCTGTGCATATGGGTCCCAGTTCACCCCTGCTTTGGTTCTGACTGGTCATCAGCACTCTCTGTTCAGATTGTGGGCTGACATTTGCAGGTCAGAGAGGAGTCTTATAAGCAGATGACACATGCTAATTCAAGAGCTAACGTGTAGGCCTCTTCTGCAGAAATGCTGCCCATGGCATAGTTGCTGTGTTTTGTGCTCTTATTGAACTATGGCGAGTGGCCTTGGACAGCATTGCCCCATAAACCAAGTCGGCCTTTTATCCTGTTTTCTTGTTCCGGGTTTCATTGTGTGCCCCACTGAAATACTCTGTAGATGCTGAGTGCTTTTTTTTTATTATTATTATTATAGTGTTAATCATCTTTTCAAAAACTTAAGTTCTCCTTAGAGAGAGACTGAAAATCATCATTTATAACTCAAGCTAATTTTAAAAATAAAAACACCACGGGCGGTGGTGGCGCAGCCTTTAATCCCAGCACTTGGGACGCAGAAGAGGCAGATTTCTAAGTTCAAGACCAGCCTGGTCTACAGAGTGAGTTCCAGGACAGCCAGGACTATACAGAGAAACCCTGTCTGAAAAAAACAAAAAAATAAAATAAATAATAAATAAATAAATAAAAAGCACCTCCTTTTTTCTTTCTTTTTAAAAGACCAAGTGTTGTAATGTAGCCCAGACTGGCCTTCAGCTCTTGGCAATCCTCCTGCTTCAGCTTCCCAGATGTTAGCTTCCACACCTAGTAAAATCTCCTCTTCACCAAGTGAAGGTTGGGGCTGGAGAGATGGCTCATTGATTAAGAGTGCACACTGCTCTTTGAAAGAACCCAAGTTCAGTTCCCAGCATCATTCCCAGCTGCCTTAGCTCCAACTCAGGGGGATGCAACACCTCTGGCCTCAGTGGGCACCGAACTACTTGCACATACCCATACACAGATACATATATGTAATCAAAAATATAAAATTAAATCTCTCACTTTCTCCCAAGAATGAATAATGCTTAAAATAGTGGCCACTGTCTGAAAGGTTATACTCAAACCAACCATTGATTAAAAATAATGCTTTTAAGAATGAAGTCCTGAGGCGGGCGTGTGGCCACTGCTTAATCCCAGCATACTGGGATGCAGAGGCAGGGGATTTCTGAGTTCGAGGTCAGCCTGGTCTACATAGAGAGTTCCAGGACAGTCAGGGGTACATACTGAGATCCTTAAAATAAAAGGAGAAAAAGGAGAAGGAAGGAAATAGGTAGGTGATAGATACATAGATAGATAGATAGATAGATAGATACATACATACATACATACATACATACATACATACAGACTACATAGGCATCAATAAACAAACCAGAAAGAGCCCCTTGTAAATTGCAGAGAAGGGGTTCAGATTTCCAAGAGTCTCTCTAGGCAAGAAATACATGGAGTAGATTTTTGTCTCCAAAGATATTCCAAATTAAAATAGTAAATTAATAATAATTTTTTTTCTTCCCAGAACGTTCTTATAACAGCTCTAATATATTACAATGTAACAAAATGCCCCCAACCAGTTGTCTAAAACAATCAGAGTCTCTTTTTGGCACAGCATGTAGGGTAACTGGCCTTTGCAAAGTAGTTCTGTCTAGGGTCTCATGCAGCTGTGCTCAGACAGCAACTGGGGCTGGGGCCACACACCCAAAGAAGAGCTCACACGTGTCAGGGCTTGGAAAAGCCAAGCAGCAGGTGTCTAAAGCAAGGAAGCCTCTTAGAGAAGCCTGTATGTCTGCTCTGTATGGCCCTCAGACTCTGGGGTGAGCTGGACTCACCTGGCAGCTGTAGTTCTCACGGCCAGTGTCCAACAAGACGCTGGCAGAAGTCCCACTGTACGCCTTCACTGCATTATTGGTGGTGATTTGTGAAGGCTGCTCCAAAAGCCTGGGAAGCTGAGGGGAGGGAGGAAGTCATGGACCAGCCTCTGGGGCTTTGTATGAGTTTAAAATGAACTAGCTATTTCGGATGACAGTCTGCCAGACAAGCGTTCAGAGCTGTATATAAGAGGGCTTTTCCTCCCGTTCGTAATAGCAACAGCCAATTGCCTACAAGAACTGGTAAACAAAATGGCAATTTATTAGCTAAGAAAACTAATAATGTTAGATTCTGAAGGGGGAAAAAATTCAGATACTATACCTCAGTGCCTTTTTTGAGCTTGCATTATAGAGGCACAGTAGACAGTGGTAAGGATTAAGATTTGTTTGTTTTGTTTGTTTGTGCATGTACGTGTGTGTGTGTTTTCTGTTGTGTGGTTGGGGTGGAAATTATTGTTTGTTTAGTTCTAATTTATTATTCAACCAGAAATAACAGAATACCCTTATTTTGAAAAATTAAATAATACAATGGAAAACTCTCTAGAAACGGCAGCCTCTAATTTTTTTTTTTTCTGATTTGTTTTCTTTACACAAGAATAATTTTTTTAAATAAATATTTGGCAGTTAAAGAAAAAAATTAAAGTCACGTAAAAGTGCTTTCCGTCACAGTCATATAGTTGTCTGGGGACTGTGAACAAGGAGCAGAGGAACCTGGCACCAAGCGTAATGAGTTACACGGTGGAGAGGAAGACCCACCTCTTGCAGTATATGTCCTTGACTGTCACACGTGGCCAGCCATGGCCATGCACACCCTTAAAGAAATATAACTTTTTTAAAGAGGGGACAGATAACACTGGAAGGATGAGTTTATGATTAAGAGCAAATACACTCTCCCCAAGGACCCCGGTTTATTTCCCAGCACCACTTTGCTCAGCTTATGACTTCCTGTAACTCCTGCTCCAGGGGATCTGCGCCCTCCTCTGGCTTCTGCAGGCACCTGCACTCACATGCACATGCACATGCCCACACAAAGACACACGTACACATAATAAACTTAAAATAATCTTGCCAGGCGATGGTGGCGCACGCCTTTAATCCCAGCACTTGGGAGGCAGAGAGAGGCAGGCGGATTTCTGAGTTCAAGGCCAGCCTGGTCTACAGAGTGAGTTCCAGGACAGCCAGGACTACACAGAGAAACAAAAAAAAAAAAAACAGCCTGGTGATGATGACGGCTGAGGCTGCACACGCCTTTAGTCACAGCGCTTGGGAGACAGGGGCAGGCAGGTGTCTACAGAGTGAGTTCTAGGACAGCCAGGGCTACACAGAGAAACCCTGTCTTGAAAAACCAATAAATGAATAAATAAAATAATAAGGTAATAATAATAATAGTTATCTTTTAAAAGAAAATAAACCCATTCACACACATTCTGACACTTCTTATAGAGAATATGGCTTCATCTTACCATAGACAGGCCATCTTCTTGACTTCCTGAACTTCCTCCCATCAGTTCTGCTGCCCCTCCACATCCAGGCTTGCTCCTCCCTGGGATGCACAGTTCTGACTGCCGGAGGAAAACAAGGGATTCCAGCCAAAATAATGCCTGGTCCTGCTTCCAAATCCTTCCTGACTTCTAGCCTAGATGCTTGGCAGGCCTAAAATTGTACTTGCCTGATGTATAATTAAAGTCATTTATGTCATTATGAGAGTAAAAGGTGTATTACCAACTGTTCACAGTTTGGATTGTAAGACCCAGATTATTTGTGTCCCGGGAGAGCTGACATTTACCCCATGTCATTTTCTTGACAGAAAAATCCATCTCTGCTTCCTCCTGGGCCCTTATCTTCTGTTCCTTATCTTTATTAGAAAGGGATTTAAAACCTCTCCAGGCCATGTAACTGCACAGGTCTCCACAGCCTCAGACTGGCCCCTGTCTGGCTTCCCCTCCCCCTCAGCCTCAGGTTTTGGTTGTCTGCACTAATCATCCCCCAGGGCTTGGTAGAGAGGCTCATCTAGGCCCACCCCAGGGCCGTGAATCCCAAGCTCCAGGGTGGAGCCCAGCTAATGTACTGACTAGTTACTGACAGGACAAGCTAGTATCTGAGGCCCTCACCTTCAGCAGTGGGGTGCTCTTGCTCCTGACTCCAAGCCTGGATGCTTCTAGACCTCTGACAGTGGTCAGCCTTCCTGGATGTTTGCATAGCAGTCAGACATAATAATTAAAGGTCTTCATAACAGCCGGTCTGCTGGCCCTGTGGTCCTGGCTGACACTGGTGCTGGGTGTCTCCTCTAAGGTCTGTCTTATGGCTTGTGGTTTCTTCCAACTGAAACCTCCCAGGCCTCATCAGCACTGTCAGTGTCCCAGTGAACTCACTCTCCCAACTTTAGCCCCTTCGGTCTTTCTTAGGTTCCCCTGTCATTCCAAGTTGATCAACAATGTGAGTGGGGGAGGGCTTTGGTCTTAAAGTCAAAGGCACAAATGATAGCCTAAACCACATCGTGGGGGGGGGGGGGTTTGCTTACAACGAGAAACTTCACAACATATCTAATTCTTTTCTCTGGGTTTTTGTTGTTTTTCTTGTTTTTGTTTTCTTTTTAACAGAGTATAGGTATTATCCACATTGTTTGGGAGTTTTTAGGAGATTCAGTGGTTTTTGTTGTTGTTCGGTTTAGTTTTTGGTGTTGGTGTGTGTGTGTTAGTGGTCGTGCGTGTGTCTATCTTTGTGTGTGTCTGCTTCTGTCCTGTGTGTGTTTGCTTTGTTCTGATCATGTGCTCAGTTGACATTTTGTTTTGCTTTGTTTTTCTAAGCAGGCTTACTCTGTACAGCCTGGCTGTCCTGAATCCTATGTAGCAGGCTAGCTGAATTCAGGATTCCCTGCTCTGCTCCAGCTGAGACGAATTGTAACACCACCCCACACCACTGGCTGAGTTTAGCTTTTAAATTTATTATTTAGACAGGGCTTTGGCGCATGCTTTAATCCGCACTTGGAACACAGAGGGCCAGGCGTACTTCGATTCGAGCAGCTGTCTACGATGTGTTCCGAGCCAGGACACATCGACACATCCCGTCCAAAACCATGAATATAACTTTTAAAATCTTATATATTATTATTTTCAGTGTTTGTGCACTTAGAGGTCAAAGGACAACTTTGGAGTCATCCTCTCCTACCTTTACCCGTGACATCTCAAACTCAGGTTGAGTCATCTCGCAGGTCTGGTTTTGTTTTAACACAGGATCTGACCTTGTAGCTCAGGCTGACCTTCAACACACATCAGTCGTCCTGTTTCCGAGTCCTTAATGCTACAGGTGTGCATCACACCCGCCTGTGAACTGTGTGTTCCTCTATGGATCTCTACTGTTTTCCTTTGAGGCAGGGTCTCTCTCTCAACCTGGGGCTCATGTATTTCTGCTAGGCTGCCAACCTGGAAGCCCCCAGACATCCTCTTGCCTCTTGTCTCTATCTGTGCACGATTCCCACAGATACACACAGGACAGTGAAGTTGTGGGAATCCAGTGGACCATGCTCAGACTTTTACATGAATGCTAGGATCTGAACCCAGCTCCTTTTGCTCTTACCCACTCTTATCCTCAGCCCTCTCTGGTTATTTTTTTTAAATATAAATATATAACAACACACTACATCACATATTCATAGTGAAATGAGAATGGGCTGCTGGATATGGTACCATCGCTGTGAATTCCAGCCCAGCCTGGGCTACAGAACGAAACCCGAGCTCCAAACTGTATTAAGCAATGAGTAAAACAATCAGAGAGAAGTTCACGGAGGAAATGAGTCTTCTGATCTTTATCTAGAACAGTGCACAGAGCAAAAGTTCACCTGGAAGGGCCAGGAACACTTTCCAGATGGGAGGGAGGCGAGACCTTAGACAGACCCTCAGTGCCCAGCAGAGGAAGAAGCAGACTCAGTGGTGCTCTCTGACTAAAACACTGGTCCTGTCCATTTATTTAGCCTATGGGATTCCACGGAAAGATGGAAGTGAGCAAACCGACGAAGAAGCGAGGGCCGTTCTCAGATGACGAGATGGTGACTCACAAGGGCTGAGGCGATCCCAGAGCATGAAGTCTGTCAAGACCATCAAAGGCCGCAAAGAGGTCAGTGTGACGGGTCAAGCTCTTCCTGAGATGTGTTCGAGGGATTGCCTCCTGCTTTGCCATCACAGCTGTGAGATGATGAGCGAGTGAAGGATTCAAATGAGAGTGTAGCGTTATAGTTAAAACTCTTTATTAAAAGCAGGTGTCTTAGGGACCGCTAGGGACATTTCTTTTTTTCTTGGAAATTTTGAAATGGAAACTTTTGTATCTTGTGCTCTACATAGAAAGTGGCATTCCCACGTAGCAAACCCCACAGTTATTGTGAATCTCAGCTGCTGCCCTGTACCTAAACAAGGAAAGCTGCTGCAGAATTTACTGCATAGTTTTTTTGCTTTCAAGAAGTCCTACGTGATGATTAAATAGTAGCCACTTACTGTAACCATATGATGTCACTGGGCTAAGAAAATGGAGGTTCATTGACTGACTTTGTACTCAGCAAAACATAAGTATTAACTCGGTGTCTTTATCTGTGATTGATAATGTTATGTGCTACATCACATCACAAGCTACATGTCTATGGGCGTTCTTAGTAAGGAGGTTGCTTGCCGGGAGTTGCTTTGATGATTGGCTGACTGGTTGGTTGGTTGGTTGGTTAGTTGGTTGGTTGGTCGGTCGGTTGATTTTTGATTGTTTAATTGGTTAGTTGGTTAATTGATTTCGGTGCTGTATTAGCAATTGAACGAAGGACCCCATGCAGGCTATGCAAGAACTATACTTCCAAGCAGGACATTTTATTTTGAGATAAGAACACAATAAGTTGTCCATACTGGCCCTGAGCTCATTCTGTGACCCAGGTAGATCACAGTCCTCCTGCCTGGGCCTCCCAAGCAGCTGACAAGGAAGTTGATTCTTCTTTTTTTTGTTGTTGTTTTTTTTTTGTTTTTTTTTGTTTTTCGAGACAGGGTTTCTCTGTGTAGCCCGGGCTGTCCTGGAACTCACTCTGTAGACCAGGCTGGCCTCGAACTCAGAAATCCGCCTGCCTCTGCCTCCCAAGTGCTGGGATTAAAGGTGTCGCCACCAACGCCCGCAGGAAGTTGATTCTTTATGTTGGATGAGTAAAACTCTTTAATATTTCGATGAACTAGCCTTTAAAATTAGCCTGCCTAATTTTAAAAAGTTATCAGTCCATTTGCTTTCATTTGTTTTAGTTTAGTTTAGTTAGTTTTACAGAGTAACATATCCTTATGGCATCTCCAGCCGTAGTTCTTTTGGGTTATCTGTTGTTAACACTAACTTTTCTTTCTTCAGGTGCGGTATGGTTCACTAAAATATAAAGTGAAGAAGAGACCACAGGTGTATTTTTAGTATCTACACCTCGCCCATCCCAAGACAAATAAACGTTAACAAATCAACTTCATTTTCTAACACTATGTATTCAGGATTTACACTTTAAATCTTCAGATTGTGGCAGTGACGGGATTTACATAATGACTTTAAATGGTTTGTGTTCCTTTAACAATTACTTTTAGATGTTTTAACTGCTAAACGTAGTTATATAAGGTTTGTTAATGTACCTGTAGATAACAGAAGTGACAGAGAATCACGTTCCTGATGTCAACAGCAACACTGAGTGCCTAGGATGTAAGGATAAAGCATAGACCCAGGGTATACTTAAAACGTCTCTGCTTCAGGATACACCTGCCGATCTGGCGGTGTTGCGTTCTGTTTACGTCATCTGTGCCGCATTTATCACAGGAGAGTGGTGGCAGCCGCTGAGGAGCCAGCGTCCTTACCTTAGGATGGTGCTGTGTCCTTTCCTGAAGTCCTAGAAGCAGTCACCATGAGCTGACAGCTTTTCAAACAGATTATTTGAAAACCCAGGTGTCCACGTAGCACTTTTCCTGGCTAGTTTTGCACACTTGAAAATTGTTTACTTATTTTACGACTGTACATTTACTTTACATTGTACCGATGCTGTCTGTTTTGTGGTCTGTCATATTCTGACATGTCAAAATTATGCCTTGAAACCGTGTTATCTCCTTTTCCTATGGGTTTGTTTCATTTGTTAAATTCATTCAGCCTATATAGAAACATATAACTGTTAAATTTTTACTCCTTTTTTGTTTTGTTTTGTTGAGATAAGGTGTCTTATAGCCCAAGAGTGGCCTTGAACTCCCAATCCTCTGCCTGCTTCTGCCTCAAAATTGCTGGGATATAACAGGTGTTATCACACCTGGCTAATTTTAACTGTCTTTCAATTATATTTTTGACGTCTGATAAGTTATCTTAAACATTAACCAGTTTTCATAGTTGAATTCGATGTGGGTTTTTTTTTTTTTTTTTTTTTATCAATCAGAAACTTACATTATTCTAGGGTTCAAAAAAATAGCTTTTGGGGGCTGGAGAGGTGGTTGAGAGGTTAGGAGCACTGGCTGCTCTTCCAGAGGACCATGGTTCAATTCCCAGCACCCACATGGCAGCTCACAACTGATTTGACACCTTCACACAGATAATGCGTACAGGCAAAACACCAGTGCACATTAGATAGATAGAAGATAGATAGATAGATAGATAGATAGATAGATAGATAGATTGCTTTTTTTTTTTTTTTTTCCGAGACAGGGTTTCTCTGTGTAGCCCGGGCTGTCCTGGAACTCACTCTGTAGACCAGGCTGGCCTCAAACTTAGAAATCCAGCTGCCTCTGCCTCCCAAGTGCTGGGATTAAAGGTGTGCACCACCACCACCCGGCTGATAGATTGCTTTCTTTTGTGGAAGAGTCACAGACCAATGTAGCACTTAGTATTTTTTAACTTATGGCACTCCCAGTGCTCACATTCCATTCCTAGGCTTGGCAGAGGTGCATCCTGCCTTACAGATCTGGCAGTGACTAACATCTTTTAGATCTTTTTCTGCCTGAGATTATTCTCTGAAGATGAGTGTCATGGTAAAACACAAACATCATTGATGCTTCGTAACACAGGCTTCCAGAGAAAGGCTATCTTTTTTTTTTTTTTTGGTTTTTCAAGACAGGGTTTCTCTGTGTAGTCTTGGCTGTCCTGGAACTCACTCTGTAGACCAGGCTGGCCTCAAACTCAGAAATCCGCCTGCTTCTGCCTCCCAAGTGCTGGGATTACCATCTTTTTAATCTAAGAGATTTAGAGGGATTGAACTCTGGCTCTTTTTAAGTTGCCCTACTAACTGGGCATTGTGGACACTAAATCATATTAGGGGTGATGAATAATCAAAATTTCAGTATCAAACAATATTTACGTGGGGGTGCCTGAGTGGCATCCACACACAACCTCCTCTTGATGCCACGAATATTTTCTAAACTGAATCATATTGTTAATATTTTTAACACCTAATAAAACTTGAATTTTTTCCTCCCAAATTTAATCTTGTATCTCCATCTACCTTGCTCTAATAGCCTCGTTAGAGGATTTCTAGAAGGATTCTGTAATTTCTATTCAAACATCTATAAAGTCCCATAATAAATTATTGGACAGAATGTTATTCAGTTCGCCTGGACCAGACATGCTCTGAACCAGTGCTGTGTGGGCATGGGTGGTTTTCCCTGCAGAGGCTCTGTTACCTGATAAGGCAATTTGATAAGTAGAGTAAGTTACTTTGTCTCCATGGGGACAGATTGTATCTTTTTCAAGTCCAGTCTCAGTATTAAACTTACCCTTTGGAACTATGGATAGATACCGTACTTGGGGTACACAAGGCCTTGAGTTCAATCCCAAAACCAAAAAAAAAAAAAACCTAGTTAAAACAAACTTACCTATTATTCAAAAGAATTTGTGTAGTATTATTTTGTTTCTTATTTTGATTTTTTTGGGGGGTGGAGGGTGTTTTGTTTTGTGAGTCAGTCTCACTGTGTAGCCCTGGCTGTCCTGGAATTCACTCTGTAGACCAGGCTGGCCTCGAACTCACAAAGCTCTACCTGCCGCTGCCTCCCAGACGCTGGCATTAAAGATGTACAACCATCATACCCAAGTTGTTTTGAGACAAAGTCTTACTCTAGCCAGCCTGAAAATGCACTATGTAGCCCAGGCTTGCCTCCAGTATAAGGACACTCTGAATGCTTCAGCCATCTAAGTGCTGAGATTATAGGTGTGTGGCTCCATACCCTACTAAAAGGCTTTATACATTGCAAGAATTCTCACATTGTAGAATCCAAATGCTCAAGCAAAGATATCTCCTGGCTGATCTGCTCATTCTCCCTCCCAGTCCCTGCTCGGGCTTGCCCCTGCTGTAGACATGCTCATATGCACTTGATGACTGTCCTACCCCGCTTTGTTTCTGTCCCCACGGTCTCATGTCATAGCATGCCCTTTTTTTGAACTTTGTATACTGAGCTAAAGTGCTTTTTGGTTCTGTTTCTCTTAAAGTGGATCGGGTCACACTGTTTGTTTCTGCTTTTGAGCTTGCTGATTTTTTTTTTTAGACATGTAAATTTATTCAGACCACAGTGCCTTGACATACCCACACTGCCAATGGGAGCACCAGCATGTGATGCACGCACCTGTCTAAGGTCCTTTTCTCTGCCTTTTGACATTTATCCAAAAATTATAGCCTACTAGTATTTCATCTTCGTATCCAGTCACTCAGTGTGATCACTAATAATAAACATTCCCCGTACTTAACTGTTATTTAAGTATAAAAATTGATGTAAGTCTATACTGTATCTGTCCTTTTCTCCTTTCTGGTATTGAAAGGAGCTGTAAGTATAGCTGGAGAGATGGCTCAGTGTTTTAAGAACACCATACTGCTCTTGCAGAGGACGTGGGTTCAGTTCTTAGCGCCTAGGCCAGACATTTAGCTCACAACTGCCTGCAGTGCAAACTCCAGGGGATGCGAGATGCGACACTTTCCTTTGTGAGCATAGCTTCTCACCGATACATATATACACATCATTTGAAATTTAAAAAAAAAAAAAAATTCTGTGAAAAACAAAAAAGAACCAGAAATAAGCTGATCACTAAATAAACAATTATCTAAAGCCACCTGAGTCCCCCCATAGGTCCCCTCCACACACACTGTATGTGTTTTATAGGGCTAAAAAAAAAAAAATGAGATCTTGCTATTGTTGCCAGCAATAAACCCTGCACATGGAGGGAACAGAACTAACTCCTCGTGTGTCTTCAGGGATCTTGTTTCATGTGTCACCACCAAAGACTTCCACAGTGTTATAAAGCATGTAAATACTCTAAAATTATGTCAAACCTTGGCTACGTGTATCTTCTTTCTTTTTTTGTACTTTTGGAGATAATGCCTAAACCTTTGTGGTATTATTGTAATGCCGTCTTATGTTAACTATAAGTCTTTTATTGGAATATTGTCTGCCATTTGGAAAAACTAAGGTGATCTAAATAGATCTAAATATAGAAATCTGAACACTGATTCCAAAGCTGATTCCTCTGACCTCTCCCTTTTCGGTTGATTTATTTGTGAAACAGGTAAATTTTTGAGAGGGTCCTTGCTTTGTGGTTAGTAGTATTTCTTAAGAAACATACCCTAAGATTAAAGTTTTCTGAAAAGGAAGTATCTTTTTCCCTAAGTACTTCTAAGTCTTTTAGCGGTAATTCTGCAGATTAACCTTGACTTAATATTTTTTTTCTTCTAATATTTTTTAACTCTGTGTACTTTAATACTTTAAGCGGAAATAATTTTGTAAAATCTCTGTTAAAGCTGTCCTCAGGCCCATATGTGGGTGGCTCTGCATGTGTGTTTTGGGAAACTTTTACAATAAACTCATTTTATTAGTGACAGTTGAGTATTTTTTTTTTCTTTATGTGTCTGAATATGTATGTTGAACTCCATGAATTGATGTTCTGTATTGTTACTTTCTGTAAAGCTTGATGTGGGCTGAGGCAGGAGTCCTGGGTTGTGAAGTCTGGATGCTAGACAGAGAGGCAGAGCAAACACCGCAGGAACTCCGGCACATTGATTGACAAGATCTTCAGCATTAATGTAACAGAAAATTCAGGCTTATAGAGGCCTGTTTAAGTATTCTGGAGCTCTGTCTGTCTGAGAGTCAGAGGTTTGTCTGCATGGGTTTTAACTTTGAAGATACAGCCTGTTCTAAAAGCTCCCTTGTGATAGGCGGTGGTGTGCACTTGGGAGGCAGAGGCAGGCAGATCTCTGAGTTCGAGGTCAGCCTGGTCTACAGAGTGAGTTCCAGGACAGCCAGGGCTATACAGAGACACCCTGTCTCCCGGAAAAGAAAAAAACAATCCTTTCTTATATTGCTTTATTATGCTATGCAGTGTATGTTAGTTTTCAGATAGCATTGAAAATGGAGTTGTAAGTTACAGTTCTTAGTCTTTTATGAGACTTATCCTTGCCGTGACCCAACAGGGCTATAAATTTAAATAGAAATTCAAAAGAACACAGTGAACTTGTGAAGTACTTCAATGATGGTTGTTTCTTCCTTGGAGTTTTATTTTCCCTTGAAGTAGTTAACTGTCCTTACAGAGATGTGTGGAAAAACCACATTAGAGACACGTTGTTCCCGGAAAATACTGTTCTCAGTTACCTGCTCATCAATATAACTTTGTCTTGAAGCTTCCTCTGAATGGCCTAGAACAGGTAATGTTTTTAAATCCCTTTTTAAAGTGGCATGGGTTCTTTAATGCCATCGCTGGAGGCAGAAACAGGGGGATCTTTGAGTTCGAGGCCAGCCTGGTCTACGGAGCGAGTTTCAGGACAGCCAGGGCTACACAGAGAAACCCTGTCTAAAGAAATAAATTGCTTTGAATTGGAATTTTAATTACCTGCTCTGTAGACTACTAAAGAACTGTTCTCAGCAACAGGAATGACAGGCTCTGGGCATACATGTGGTATGTGTATGTAAATGCAGGCAAGGTACTCATATACTTTTTTTTGGGGGGGGGGTAGTTTTTGGAGAAAGAAGACTAAGAAAATATATTTACCCAAGGGTGCCATATTAAAAAGTGGTCATGAACATCTTTAATCCTAGCACTGGAAAAGCAAAACCAAGCTGATCTCTGAACTCAGGGCCAGCCAAGTCTCCGTATATAAAGGATGATGTTTAGTCATTTTATGCTTATCAAGTTATCAGCACTTTTCATACATCCAGCAGCACGCAGGCATCGGCTGCCCAGTTTGTACAATAGTATAGTTATGTCTCAGCACAGAGCCTGCATCCACAAGGCAGAATAACAGTTTAAAGGAATTAATTCTTGCTTTGAGAGAATGAATTCACTGTTATCAAATCAATGTCTATTATTCTAGGGTTTCTTGTAGGTCCTTGAATAATTCATTTGATTCTCTTAGAACAGATTTTTTTTTTTTTTAAAGCAATACTTAGGTCCCTTCTTGCCTTTACCTTTGGAGGGTCAGGGGTGGAGTTCAAGACAAGATTTCTCTGGTATTTTTGCCTGTCCTAGAACTCTCTCTGTAGCCCAGGCTGGCCTTGAACTCCCTGGGATGGATCTGTCTGCCTCTGCCATCTGAGTGTTGGGGATATAAAGGCATATGTCACCAATGCCTAGCTTTGCCTTTTCCTCTTAACTTCCAGCACAGCGGTGAGTCCTTTGGCTCCAAAGCATATTCTGAATCTGAGCAACTCACTCAGGTCTTTGTAACTTCCTAAGTTCAGGCCAGTGTGCGAGCGTGTGTGTGTGTGTGTGGTGTGTGTGTGTGTGTGTGTGTGTGTGTGTTTGTGTGTGCGCATGCACGTGTGAACGTGTGAGTGTGCACGCATGCATCCGTCCATCCATCTGTCTCTCTGTGTGTATATGTGTGTGTGTGTCTGTCTGTCTGTCTCTCTGTGTGTGTCTGTATATGTATCTGTGTGTGTATGTGTGTGTCTCTCTGTGTATGTCTGTATATGTATCTTTGTGTGTGTGTGTGTGTCTGTGTGTGTCTCTCTGTGTGTGTTCTGTATATGTATCTCATGTGTGTGTGTTGTGTGTATGTGTGTGTCTCTCTGTGTGTGTCTGTATATGTATCTCTGTGTGTGTGTGTGTCTCTCTGTGTGTGTCTGTATATGTATCTCTTTCTGTGTGTGTGTGTGTCTGTATTGTATACTGTGTGTGTGTGTGGTGTGTGAGTCTGTCTGTCTGTCTGTCTGTCTGTCTGTCTCTGTCTGTAGTTTATGAGACTCTGTTCTCTCAACCATGTGCTGCTGACCATAGGACTCTGGTCCTCAGGCTCAGAGACAACCACATTCACTCACTGAGCCATCTCTGATCCAGGATCAGAGGAAACATCACTACCTTTTTAGTAAGTGCAGATTTTCATCATGACGTTCAACAGTCAAGTCCTCTGGTGCTGTGAGTTTTATGTTTTCCCGGCTCCTTTGGAGAATGCCAACAGAGAAAGCTGGGGCGTGAGGAGGTGAAGATCAGGGATAGGTTTGGGGTGCCATGGTGGGGAAAGAGTTTCTTTCCCTCCAACTGCCAAGGTCTAGAGAAGATACAGAGGATACAGATGGATTATTTTCTACTGTGATTCGCCATCTCAAACGACTTGAGACAGGTTAGGGTCATCATCAGTGCCGGGCCTGATCTACATTGTCAAATCTGAGAGATGTAGGTGGTCATGGAATCAATAGTAGGTACACTGGATTAATTAGAGTTCACCAGAAAAACACTAGCATTAGAGAAAGAAACAAAGGAAGGAAGGAATAGATGATAGATAGATAGATAGATAGATAGATAGATAGGAAGGATAAATCATATATACATACATACATATATACATTATAAGTAATTGGCTAACGTGATTCTAGATGCTGACAAGATCGAACTTCACAAGGCAGCCTAGTGCGCTGGAGGGTAATGGAAGAGTTAATGTTTGGAGTGCAGGTACATGGCGCTGATCCATTCCCTTTCCTTATGATTTGGATGAGGTCCACCCACAGTATGGAGTAGAATCTGAGAGTCTACTGATTCATGACGTCATTTTGAAAATGAGGATGAAAGCCAAGAGTAGTGGTACATACTTTTAATTCCAGCACTCAAGATGCACAAACAGGTGGATCTTTCTGAGTTCCAGGCAAACCTGATCTATGTTGTGAGTACAAGGCCAGCTAGGGATACTTATTGAGACCCTGCCTCTTAAAAACAGAAATTAAGACAGGCAGTGGTTTAAAGCACGCCTTTAATCCCAGCACTTGGGAGGCAGAGGCAGGCGGTTTTCTGAAGTTTGAGGCCAGCCTGGTCTACAGAGTGAGTTCCAGGACAGCCAGAGATATACAGAGAAACCCTGTGGGGGGTGGGGTGGGGGACAGAAATGAAAGAAAAAAAGAGGGAGGAGGGAAGGAAGAGGAAGAGATGGACAGAAAGAGAAAGGAAACATTATTAATCTTAAATCAGTAGAATGGCCTAGTCAAGTTGACATGTACGCAGCCATCACAATATTCTTAAAAATTAAAATTTCAAAAGAACTCCGCCTCAAAATAAAGCCGTTTTACTGTCTCAGGATATAGAAACTGCAAGTCTTAGCGCTTGTTATCTTACATAGAAGGGGATGCTATAGCTACGTGGGAAAAGAACAAGTACACTCCAGCCTCCGGTGCCCCTTCGTGTTTCTTTTTCTTCTTCTTTTTTTGGTTTTTTGAGACAGGGTTTCTCTGTGTAGCCCTGGCTGTCCTGGAACTCACTCTGTAGACCAGGCTGGCCTCAAACTCAGAGATCCGCCTGCCTCTGCCTCCCAAGTGCTGGTATTAAGGGCGTGTGCCACCACTGCCCTGCCCCTTCGTGTTTCTTGCTGACGCTGTACCATCCCTGCTTTGCAAACCAACCAACCAGTCAACCCAGAGAATAATCCCCGGTCCTATTATTGGGAACTTTGGACTTTGGTTCATTTCATTATACTTAGGGAATTGCAATCCTGGGGTGGGGGGAGGCTAACCTAAAAATGAGTTTATAAATATGACCGAAGTTTCAGACGTTTATTGGGAGATTAAGTGGAATCAACTGTTGTGTGCAATCATTGATCTGGCTTTTAGCTTCAGAGAAGAGAGAGGAGATGCTTTTAAACTGAATAGAAAAACTAATTCGCCCATCCATTATTGGCTGAGACCAAACAGGAAGCGTTTGAAGAGAGGATGTGGCTACCGAGAGAAGCATCCCCTCAGGAAGAGGCTTCCCTTCCTCCAAGCCCTCCCACCAGCATTAGTTCCTGGCCTCGCCCTCCCCACCCCTACATCCCGCCCCCTTCAAACTGCACCTTGTAAACCCCTTTTATGTGCTCTGTTCCCAACTCCAAAAATTCCTGGTGTTCCTCCATACCCGGTTTCAACTAATAAAATACACACGCAAACGGCCCGACACCGTTTCACACAGGGGATTAACTTTATTCAGTCTTTAAATTGAAACTACAGTTGGGACGTACCGCAGACGACAGTTTCCATATGCTATGTTCTAGGAAAGTAGAGCTGTATTATTTATAGTTTACAACATGCTGTATAAAATTAAAGCTAGCAGAGAAGCTCCCAGGCAGAGAAATTAGACAAAGACAGGAAGACAAAGAGCCCCATTTTGCAATATTCTGAGAAGACGCCTGTGAATCCGCACAAAAGTTTAATATTTACCCTTAAGCAACATGCAGAGGTATTGTGTTTACTTTAGAAAAACGTATAAGGATGTTAAAGAGTAAGAAGGGGGAAATGTAACAGGGGGAGGGAAAAAAAAAAAAACATTTCAGAAAAGCAAAGCGGAGTAATTGTCCGGGTAAGAGTTGATCTTTCACAAGTGCGGAGTAAGGTCACGTGACAGCAGGTTGATCTTTGACCCAACTGTCTCCAAGCTCGTCTGACAGCAGGGAGGAATAATTGCTTCCTCATTTAGATTAGACAATGTGCTCTCTGCAAGCCGCAGTCCTCTAAATAGATTGGAGGGAGTAATGGAAGCAAGTTATACTGAGAAGCCGGGTGACCCAGTCCTCCTGGTGTGAGGCTCGGTAACCCCTTCAGCCCGGCCTTCATCCTGTTCCTATTTAGGGAACCCGCAGGGTAGCGGTGCTGGGTGCCTGCAGGCTAGCCTGCCTTTATTGTTTAGACTTGGGGGAGAAGGTCACATGCCCTCTTTGACAGAGAGGTTTATAGACTCTCTCTAATTAGCTGCGCCCTCCATACGACAGACAGTTGGCCACCTTCCAAGAACCGGGATTTGGTAGCGGCCACTGCTGAAGGAGAAAACAAGGTTATTTACCCCTCTGACTGGAGTTCTTGGCACAAGCTCACCCTTTACACTCAGACACGTTTGCCTTTGTTCCAACTTGCGTTTGGAATTCTCAGTTAGGGCGTGGAGGGAAACGTGGCTATCTATGTAGTGCTATACAACACGTATGTTGGCCTTAGACCTCCTCTCACTATTCCAAGGCCTCTTACAAAAAGAAGGGTGACAGAGCCGTGTTTGCACATGTCCACCCACCAGCTCTGAAAAGGAAGTTAAATTCACAGTATCTATAAACGAACGACAGTTGTATGTTGGGGCAGTTGGAAGCCCCAACGGTAAAACGTGATTGGGTTTAGCTATTGCTGGAGTGCCGGAATATATTTGGTTTGTCCTGTTCTGTCGAGTCTGCAGGATGGTGGATTAAGCCGATAGAAATGTTCTGGGGCTGATTCAAACCAGATGCTTCAGGGCGCAGCCCAGCGTTAGGCAAGGCTGCCCCCTCGGCCGTCTGCCAGCGCAACCGAACCCGCTTGGTCTCCACCAGATACCTCGGCCGTAAAAAGCTTTCAAGTTCCCATTGTTATTCCAGGCACATTCCAGGGGGATTGAATCACAGCGCTCAACAGGACTCTCGCTCTCGGCTTGAACAGCCAGTTTAGGGTGGATCAGACCCCCAACTTCAAATGTGGAATCTACTTCGGGTTAAAGATGCTTTAGGGAAAACCCCAGAGAAAAACCCTTCTCCTCTCCACCCATCCATATGGGACTCTCTGGGGCCCAGCTGGAGTCCCAGGGCAAGCTCCAGGGGTCGTCAGATGAAAATACTGGATTGATCTTCAGGAATAAGTTTCCTGTGCTGGTTTGAGACGCTCCAAAGGATGCCAGGGGGCTGGACTGGAAACTTCTACGTTAGACCGAGCGTGCGAGAGCCAGTAGGTCCATACTGGGAGCTGGACTTGAGATTCCTCTGGTTTTAAAGTCAGCTCACAAGGAAAAGTCCCAGCCCCTCCCACGTGTCCACCCAGACTCGCGGGCCGCCAGCCCAGGACCGGGAGCGCGCACAGCTGGCGGTCGGCGAGCCACATCAGGATTGCTAACCTCCGCACCCAGATGTTCCAGGGCGGGGGCGGGGCTCCCTCAGAGGCGGTCCCTCCCTTTCACAGCCCGGTTCCAGATGCCAGAGGCGCTGGACATCCCACCTCAGGGAGAGAGCTGGATCTGTGGGGGGCCCTGGGGAGGGAAGTAACTGGAGCTTCCCTGGGGAAGTTAGGGTGATGGCGTCCTGCCAGTAAGCTGCCATTGTGATAAACCCACTGCGTGGGATTTAACAGTCCTGGTTCCCCAGGAGGTAATGGCAGAAGGAGGGCCCCCCAAGCCCTGGAGAAGAAATGAGGGGGAAAGCACGCTGTTGGTGGGTTGAGACCAGAACGGAATCCCCCACTCCCCCCTCCACCTCTGTTCCAGTTTCGAATGCAGACCTTTCTGGTTCCTGGTGTCTACTGGTCCTTCCATCACCCAAAGTGGGAGGGGCTACAAGTACCCTCTTCATTTTCTCCAAAACCTGAGAGTGTCTGGAGAAGTGTGCCTTGGGAGGGTGGCCTTTCCCCTGTGACGTTTGTGAGCAGTTTTGGCGACCTGCTCAGCGAACTGTATCTGCCAAGGATTCAAGGCTACTCCGGAGAGCCTGCGTCTGTTGGATGCTCCGATAAGAACATATCGTTTCCTTTCGACTTGTTTAAGCTGCCCTTCATCAAGCTGTCCTTAGATTTTATTTAAGGGTGTCATAACACCCCTGGTCATTGCGCAAATGTGACAGCCAGAAGATCAGAGGAGCCCCGAGGGGTAGGAGTGGATATCTATCGTAAAGGCAAAAATGAAATCACAACCAGGATGATAAAGGGTGGTCCTTTTTAATTCAGACAGACGGCCGTCTTAAGACCAGGCCTTCCCTCAACCCCCACCCCTTCAGGGAAACTCGCATAAATAGGCCCTGTCACCTCACCTAGTTACTGACACTAAACACTGATCGTCTAATTGGCACTAAACAAACCTTAGTGTGCCTCTCCCAAGCCGCCCTGGCTTCTCTGAGACTAAGAAACCCGAGTGTTGAGTACAGGGGCTACGTATTAGAATGCTTGAGTAACACTTCCATTTGTAATACGGGATTGGCGAGGGACCGGGGCAATGTGGCTCAGTTGGTAGAGGGCTTAGCTAGCATCCATGAATCCCTGAATTCTGTACTATGAACTGTATAATCCCGACTCGATGGCACAGGCCCGTAATGTCAGCACACCCTAGTTAGAGGCAGAGGGATCAGTTCAAATCATCTCTGGCTACATAGAGACTTCCTGGCCATTTTAGACTTACAATGGGTGGAGGAAGGAGAAAAGGAATCACATTTGACAGTACTTAAGTTTCATACAAAAAAAAATAATAGCCGGGCGGTGGTGGCGCACGCCTTTAATCCCAGCACTTGGGAGGCAGAGACAGGCAGATTTCTGAGTTCGAGGCCAGCCTGGTCTACCAAGCGAGTTCCAGGACAGCCCGGACTACACAGAGAAACCCTGTCTCGGAAAAAAAAAAAAAAAAAAAATAATAATAATAATAATTCAGCACCTTGTGTATAGGGTGTATGTGGAGTTAGGGCCCCAGCTGGACCTGGGGTTCCAGGAACTAGGTTTTTTGTTTAGCCAGCAGTAACTTTACCCTCTTGATGACTTTATGGCTTGAGGGGTTTTCCTTTGTTTTTCCAAGACAGGGTTGCTCTGTGTAGCCCTAGCTTTCCTAGAATTTGCTCTGAGGACCAGGCTGACCTTATACTCAGAGATCTGCCTCCCAAGTACTGGGATTAAAGGATTGTGCCACTACCACCCCAATTATAACTTGAGGGTTGTTTTTATATGTCATTCCTATGTGATTGGTGTTTTTATATCCTTCCAAACCATCTCACTTTTAGCACCAAGAACAATAGTTACTTTATAGCTATTTCTAATCTAGCATGTATGCTTAACACTAAATTCCATTTAGGCTAAAATATCCCAAAATTGGAAAAAGAGGAGAGAAAAAAAAAAAAAAAAAGCAGCCAGATTTTCAAGAGATCACCACTTTATGCCAACCGAACAAAGGACGCTTCTTACTTTTTAGTTTTGAAAGCTTGTCTTGGCCAGAGTCTCTGTAACACAATATTATTGTCTGGTAGTTGAACGTTGGCTCCACAAAAAAATATAGATAAATAAAAATAAATAAATAAATAGTAGCACTTTTCCTGAACCTATGTGCTAAGTCATCCCTGGGGAGTGGGGCCAAATAACCTCAGGAACATTCTCCAGCTCTGAGTTACTGTGGCTTTGCATAACAGCTCAGAAGCAAGAGGTTCAGAATTTAGCACTGTGCCCACCAGGTGTCAGCTACCCTTGAATCTGTAGCATTTTTTTTTGCAAAGGTTCACGTTTATGTTCGACCAGAATAAAACTGGTTTGAACTCTTGGCAAGCTGCTGCCCCCACTCTTCTCAGCTTTCTCCCATTCTTTCTAAGACCAGAATCACTGTAGCCCCAGGCTAGCTTTGAACTTGCAATCTATCTAGTTTGAGCTTTTGCTTTTTCTGCCTCTACCTCAGGAGCCCCGTGAGTACAGATGAATGTGGTGCTGGGTATCCAGCTCAGATCCTATTGTATGCTAAGCAGGAGTGATCAACACGGGGAAATGGAAAAAAGATAAATACAAGAAACCAGCTGGTGGCCGGGCGGTGGTGGCTTACGCCTTTAATCCCAGCACTTGGGAGGCAGAGGCAGGCAGATTTCTGAGTTCGAGGCCAGCCTGATCTACATAGTAAGTTCCAGGACAGCCAGGACTACATAGAGAGACAAGGTTTAAAACCGTCATCATCATCATCATCATCATCACATGGCTTCTGTGCTAGAGAGGCACACACCTTTAGGAGGTACAGGCAGGCAGATCTCTGTTGAGTTCTAGGCCAGACAGGGCTATACAGTGAGACTCTGTCTCTAACCTTTTTGCAGTCTTCATTTAGTTATGGAAGCATCTTTTTTTTTTTTTTTTTTTTTTTGGTTTTTTCGAGACAGGGTTTCTCTGTGTAGCCCTGGCTGTCCTGGAACTCACTCTGTAGACCAGGCTGGCCTCGAACTCAGAAATCCGCCTGCCTCTGCCTCCCAAGTGCTGGGATTAAAGGCGTGCGCCACCACCGCCCGGCTGATGGAAGCATCTTATATTCATCCAAAAATATTCACTGAGGGCTTCATTCATGCTACAAGTGGCAACAGGTGACAAACAGGTGTTCACCCAATTCTTCAAGCAAGAACCATCATCAGTCATTACATTGGGACCAATATTATATTCTTTGTTTGTTTTTGTTTTTCGAGACAGGGTTTCTCTGTATAGCCCTGGCCGTCCTGGAACTCACTCTGTAGACCAGGCTGGTCTCGAACTCAGAAATCCGGGGACCAATATTATATTCTAAGTATCTAGTTTCCTATTACCTGTGACCCCCACCGTGGTATCCCTGTGTTTGAGAAGGTGGTCTAAATTCCACTGTTGTGAAATGCAGAAGGTGAGAAACCATACCAAGGAGATATAAGCCTGGATGGTTAGAACAAAGAGAGAGGAAGAAAGGAATAAGGGGATGACTGCAGAAAGATTTGTTGCCACCACCTGCAGCGGTCGTAGAGTCACCCAGCAGGTCACTCAGCAGTCCTGGGATTTCCCTAGAAGGATCACAAAGAGGAAATGAAACTCAGACTAGTCACAAGAGATTGAAGGGTATGTGTCTGACTGTCTCTTGGCTGCCTCAGTTTGCCGTCGATGAAGTTTGACCTCAGAGAGAACAGATAAATGTCTCTGAACTTGGTGCTAACACTCCTTTGCCCTAGATATGATGACACCTCATCTCATTTCAGATGAGGTGGGGCACTTTCAGGGTGGGGTGGCCATCATCAACTTGGCACGGGTCGTGCTCTGGCTTAGAGAAAAGGAGGTAACCAGGGACCTGAGACATTGTCTCCCTGGGCACAAAATAATCGTAGTCGTGAATTCCCTTCAGAGCTCAACAAGGACCTCAGCCTCGGTGGACTGGGTGCCTCTCATTCAGTTGCCTCTGCTCGATGTGCCGATGGGGTGACCTGTGTTAGCATCATGACTAGATGGCGTAACTTTTTTTTTTTAGAATTTATGTGTATGAGCGTTTTGCCTGCATGTGTGTACATGCATTCCTGGGTCCTGCAGGGCTCAGCTTCCCTAGAACTGGAGTTGTAAGCGTTTCAAAACCACCATGTGGGTGCTGGGAGTCAAACCCTGGTCCTCTGCAAAAGCAACAAGTATCCATAACCACAGAGCATAGCCCCAGCCCATATCATTCTTTTTTTTTTTTGTTTTTTGTTGTTGTTTTCGAGACAGGGTTTCTCTGTGTAGTCCTGGCTCTCCTAGAACTCACTCTGTAGACCAGGCTGACCTTGAACTCAGAAATCCGCCTGCCTCTGCCTCCCAAGTGCTGGGATTAAAGGCGTGCGCCACCACTGCCTGGCTTCAGCATACCATTCTTAACTAGTATTATAAGAAATAATGTAAGCTGTAGGTAAGTGGTTATTCTTTTAAATCAGGTTTTCAGAAAATTGTTTTCAATGAAATGGCACACTATTGAGATACTAGCCCTGAATCAGGATTTCATGGTATCAATTTGGAATATTTTTTTAAGTGCATTTGTTTGGGCAAGAGATGAAGGTACCACTATGCAGGTGTCAGAAGTCAACTTATTTCCTCCTCACACCTGGTGGGTTAACAGGTCTGCAGGGTTAGCAGCAAGTACCTTTACCTGCTGAGTCATTTCTCTAGTCCCCCTGTCTTTGAAACCGTGACTCATGTGGTCCAGGGTGAACTATATTCCAACACCTGTTCTTCTCTGTGAACAGAGAGGTTGAATTTGGTCCCCAGCACAGAGACAGCGGAGGGGGGTGTGGTAGAGGCTAGTTATCAACATCTCTGAAACGTGAACAGATCCGAAAACATACAAACCAGGTTAGTTGTCGTGGCTCATGTCTTTTATCTGAGCATTTGGAAGGCAGAGGGAGTTTGAGGTCAGCACAGTCTGTGTATCAAGATCCAGGCCAGCCAGGACTAGGACTACATAGTGAGTGAGACCCAGTCTCAAAACAACAACAAAGCCGCTGGCGGTGGTGGCGCACGTCTTTTTTTTTTTTTTTTTTTTTTAATTTTTATTTTCAGCAAATCAAAAAAATTTAAAAAGCATTCAAACAGAATAAAATGAAACGAAACAAACAAGCAAAATACCAAGGGTCAGATATACTTATACAAGAATTCTATAGAGCCTTCAAACAAGCAATACTTTTTGAGTTATGTTTAAAAAAATTCAGAACCACAATAAGCTCCTTCACAAAGCAAATAATATTGAAATAGTGAAATCAAGTGTAAACCCAACAAAAATATATAAGTTATAGTCCAGTATCCCTCATGAATATACATACAAAAATTCTCAATGAAGTAGTTGCAAACTGAATACTAGAGATATAAAAAAAATAATATTCCATGAATAACTGAACAACTGTTTTTTTTTAGAAGACCATACTCCATATACAGGCTGCATGTTTTGGGATAGCCCCCACTCCGGATGTTTGAGACCTGCATGAAAACCAAGCTGCACATTTACAACATATGTGCAGGGAGGCCTAGGTTCAGCCCATGGAGGTAGATCTGTGTAGACTAGGTATGCTCCACGGTTGGTGATTCAGTCTCTGAGAGCTCCAAGGGTTCAGGTTCGTTTACTCTGTTGATCTTCCTGTGCAGTTCCTATCTCCTTAGGGCCCACAATCCTTCCACCTATTCTTCTTTAAGAGTCCTCAAGCTCCATCCACTGTTTGGCTCTGGATGTCTGTATCTGTCTGAGTCAGCTGCTGGTTAGAGCCTCTCAGAGGACAGCTTGCCCCTGTCTGTTCTCAGGCTGGAGGTTTAGATCCTGGGAGTTCTGGTTGAATCTTTTGATACTCGTTCTAAAAAGGACAAAAGCACCCTCACGTCTTTAATCCCAGCACTTGGGAGGCAGAGGTAGGCGGATTTCTGAGTTCAAGGCCAGCTTGTTCTACAGAGTGAGTTCCAGGACAGCCAAGGCTACACAGAGAAACCCTATCTCAACAAAAACAAAACAAAAAAAAACCAACAACAACAACAAAACCATATAAATCACTTCATACTTATTTATGAATCCTGGTTTTTACTAATTACTTTTGAAATAAACCGTGTTTAATACCGCTTGCCTTTCCTCCTCCCTGACCAATCCATCTCCTGGGCTGGTTTTGCTGCTCTCACAGAATTCTACCTCGCCCCTCCTTCCGCAGCAGACCCTACCCTCACATCCTGTTCTCTAGTGTGTTGGCAGAAGGAGAGGCGTGCATGTGCTTCCCAGTGCCTGTCAGACAGCAGCCAAATAAATATAAGGCATACCAACTAGGCTCCTATGTCTGGGCTCCTTTCTGGGAACAGTTGACCATTGTTTCTAGCCACAAGATGGGGAAAGGACTTTCTTTTATCCTCCAGCCTCCCTCTGCCTTCCCAGAGGACCCACCTGCTAGTCCTGAAGTTCCTAGTTTCCTGTGTGGGTGTTTTCATCATTTCCCAACATAGATTGAATGCCCAGAAGGGGAAAGTATAGAGGCGGACACCAAGCTCCTTTGCGCATGGTGGGGGCAGGGAAGGGGAGGGGGGGGGAACAGGATAGTAGAATGGCTATGGAGGATAATTCTCATTATACTGTGGTAAACAGTATCCAACATTGCCTCTAACTCCAGCTTTCAAAGCACTTCTTATCTGCTATCTTGTCCTCACGTTACAACAGGATGGGTCTGTTCCAAGAAAACAGACTCTAAGGCAGAATCTTCGAGAAGTTTCTCAGAAACAGCCTCTGGAAGGCAGGAAGGGAACAAGACTGGGCAGAGAGAGCCGTTGGACCCCAGTGCAGCTCTATTCAAAGGCTCAGCCTTCTGCCAAGGAGCCTTGGGCTGAGATAACCTGCCTCCATTTCCCTTAAGTGAGCCAAGAGGCACCGGGCAGTGATGGCTCACATCTTTAATCCCAGCACTTGGGAGGCAGAGGCAGGCGGATTTCTGAGTTCGAGGCCAGCCTGGTCTACAGAGTGAGTTCCAGGACAGCCAGGGCTATACAGAGAAACCCTGTCTCAAAAAAAAAAAAAAAAAAAACAAAAATAAAAATAAATGTGAGGCAAGAGGCCTGTCCTTCTCAGCCACACGCTGACAGCTATATCTGGAGCTGCCTTCTGGGCAAAGAACTTGGTCTTGGGCCAGCTGTCTAAAGCTGCAAGCCCCAGGCAGCTGAAGGGGTCCAGGGGGCAAACCACAGCACCTGCTGTTCTTCACCAAGGTCAAACTCTACCTTGGCCGTTCATGCAAGGGAGTCGGGGCTCAGGACCCATAAGCGATTTACATGCCCTGCTCCAATTACTTGTAATAAAATATTTTCAGCTGAGAGAGACCACAGAAAACCATCTGCCCCTCACCTCAGAAAACAGCCCACCTCTCACCTCAGAACAAAGGTCTACGCCTCTTGTTTTCTGATAGATTTAGTAACTTTTCAAGTTGTTCAAAGAGACTCTTGCTTACTTTTCTCAGCCACTAAAATGGGACGGACGATATGCCTACGGGTTTTAAGAATCACACAAAAAAAATGAAATGAATTTGAATGAACTGAGATGTCCTTAACCATTCAGAAAATGGCTCAGTGGATAAACGCTCTTGCTGTGTAAACCTCAAGACTTTAGTTAAATCCCTAGACCCCACCTTGAAAAGAGAGCTGAAAATTGTTCTCTGTCCTTCACCGGAGCCATGACACATGCATGCATCCACACACACTGTTTAGACGTCCCTGCGCAGCTTAAAACACCAGACCAAACGGTTCCGGGGTGGGGGTGGGTTATTCAGGGCAAAGGTGGGGGGAGAGAAATAGAAGAAGATGGTGGAGGAAGAGAGAGGGAGAGGAGAGAAGTGGAGGCCGCCACAACCACGTGGAGAGAGGGGGAAGGGAAGGGGGGAGGGGCGAGAGGACAAAATTGTTCACTGTGTTGAAAGACTCCTTAACTATCATTGTTGGTTTGTTTTTTGTTCGGTTTAGAGACGGGTCTTACTAAGTACCCTCAGTTGGCCAGGAACTCTCTTTCTGTAAACCAGGCTGGATTCAAACTTGCAGAGAGCCACCTGCCTCTGCCCCACCCCCACCCCAGTGCTGATAGGGGTGTATGGACACTATGTGGTCGGGGCAAGATGTCTCAACTATGCCAACAGGAAGATCATATATCTTTGGGTGCTCGCACAGAAAATTAGTTTATGATTTAAATGCTGTTAGTTTGGGATCCTGTTAAAGGTAAGAAAATATCTATCACAGGCAGGGTCACAAAACTTTCTTTCTGTCACATAGTGATTAGACATTAATTCATTTATTTTTATTTATTTTTATTTTTTGTACATTAGGTCCTAGGAGGCTTAGGCTGTTTATATTCTGCTATTTGAATTCATAATCACATAACTTCCTTTTCTCAGACAAATAAAGCGGCAGTGTTCAGGGTTTTTGGTGTAAAGAAAACACCAACCTTCCTGCCACGAGCTTCAGAACTGTTCTGTAGGCAAACAAAAGATACAAAGTATTTCTTGTGTTCCGCCATAAAGGCTGACTTCTGAAAAACACCATACAGTGACTAATGTAAATGATTCTTCATCTACAAACAATCTTAACCTCTGTTTTTTCAGGGTCTTAACACAGAGATTGGGAATTCCGTGAGTTGTTTGTTTAAAATGTTTTTCTAAAGACTGGAGAGATGTCTCCTCAGTTAACAGTTTAAAAAAAAAAAAAGACAAAAAACTGCCGGGCAGTGGAGGCGCAAGCCTTTAATCCCAGCACTTCTGAGGCCAGCCTGGTCTACAGAATGAATTCCAGTGGGACAGCCAGGGCTATACAGAGAAGCCCTGTCTCAAACAACAACAACAAATAAGTTGATATTTCTCCTACCTGACCAGCTCCAGAGAGAGCCAACAGCGTTGGTCTCCTCAGGGACCCGCACATCCTTCAAGCCACCCACGCATACACACGTGATTCAAAATAAAATAAATCTTTCATCTGGTCAAACTAAGTTACCAGTCAGGGCCAGATCCAGGGGTTTGAGTTAGCTCACCCCAACATCTACTCCATCTATAAATTGCTGGAGTTGTGAAGGGGTCAGTCCTACAGAACCAAAGCTGCAGAATCTCCATGACACAGGGCAACGACGGGCTATCCTGGGCTATCCTAGAGGAGTTCCAGTGAGGATCCAGTATTAACAGCCTAGCGGAAGCCAGAGGTCTCGAACCACACCAATGACTCACTGCAATGAACATTTGCAAGTAAAGCTGCTTGGGCAAAAGGGCATACTGCGGGACACCACATGACACGCCGCAGTTTAAAAAAAAGGAGTCTGATAAATAAATAAATAAATCTCTTCTGGGAAACGCCCAAAGAACCAACTCTCTCTCTCTCTCTCTCTCTCTCTCTCTCTCTCTCTCTCTCTCTCTCTCATTTTTAAGGATTTATTTTCTCCTGTGGGCACTCTTGTGTTTATAAAAAGATAAAGAGAGGAGGAATAGGTTTTGGTGATGTGTGGGGGATGGGGGTACCTCCGCAAGCCCATACTGAGGCATCCTTTCCCCCTGAGGGACCAGCCACACGGAGGTATAGTATAGAATAGAGCTTATTCAGGGCATGGGGAGGGAAGTTGAGAGGGTAGCAGAGGCAGAGAAAGGCAGAGAGAGTAGAGGAGTAGAGGCCAGCCATGAGCATATGGAGAAAAAGGGGAGAAGGGACTGGGGAGAGAGGGGGAAGGGGAGAGGGGACAGAGAGGGAGCAAGAAGGCAAGATCAAGAGAGAGTGGAGACGGCAAGCAGCCCCTTTTATAGAGAGTCGGACTTACCTGGCTGTTGCCAGGTAACTGTGGGGTGGAGCACACCTGATTGTTGCCAGATAACTGTGGGCGGAGCTTAGACAAAATGCTAACAGGCACCACTGGCGATCCCGGTCACTCAAGTTACTGTACTAGACCTGAGCCTACTGAACTGTAATCATAAGATGGTGGGGGTTGGGGATAATGAATGCAATGAATTCCAGCGGCAGGCTTGGTTTGGTTTTTAACAGGCTGTCAGCCCAAACTTACTATTAGCTTACCAAGGGTGTGGATCGCTCCACCTCCCAGGTGAGTCAGTAGATTATGGGTGTGTCAGTAGTGGTCTTGCTTGTGCTTTAACTCTAAAGGGCCTGTTGGGTTTTTTGTTTGTTTGTTTGTTTGTTTTTGTTTTTTAAGATGGGGTTTCTCCATGTACCCTTGGCTGTCCTGGTACTCACTCTATAGACAAGGCTAGCCTCAAACTCAAAGATCCTCCACCCTCCCTCTGCCTCCCAAGTGCTGAGATTAAAGGTGTGTGCCACCACCTCCAACTTTTTAAATTTTATTTCTTTAAAGATTTATTTGTTTTATGTATGAGTACACTGTGGGCTTAAGAGAATGGAACTCAGTCAATCAGTAACTGTATCTCTGACCGAGGTCTAGGACATCCAGGGCTACACAGAGAAAATAGAAACAAAGCAACAGAGAGAGAGAGAGAGAGAGAGGAGAGAGAGAGAGAGAGAGAGAGAGAGAGACTGAACTCAGGTCATCAGCTTGATAGCAAGTTTACCCATTGAGCTATCTTGCCAGCTTTGAGCAAATTTATTTTGGATTCTTTTATATCCTCAAACAGGAACAACTAGCAATAAAGTTGTTCATAGGCACAGTATCTCTCTCTTTAAGGATGAATTAGCTATGAATTGGTATACAGTAAATCATCCGGAGTATAGAGACACTCATTCATCTTTGGTTTTTGTTTTTTTGTTTTGTTTTTTGTGTTTTTTTTTTTTTCCTCAAGACAGGGTTTCTCTGTATAGCCCTGGCTGTCCTGGAACTCACTCTGTAGACCAGGCTGGCCTTGAACTCAGAAATCGCCTGCCTCTGCCTCCCAACTGCTGGGATTAAAGGCATGCGACACCACCGGCCTGGCTTCATCTTAGTTTCTTATTTTTTAAAACCTTTTTGTTTTGCAGGCAGTGTCTCAGAATGAGCTCCTTTCCACAATCTTTTTCTTTGTTTGTTTTTGTTTTGTTTTGTTTGAGACAAAGTTTCTCTGTGTAACAACCCTGGTTGTCTTTTTTTTTTTTTTTTTTTTTTCTTCTTTTTTTCGAGACAGGTTTCTCTGTGTAGCCCTGGCTGTCCTGGAACTCACTCTGTACCAGGCTGGCCTTGAACTCAGAATCCGCCTGCCTCTGCCTCCCAAGTGCTGGGATTAAAGGCTTGCGCCACCACCGCCCAGCCCTGGTTGTCTTCTAAGGAGGCTGACCCAGAACTCACGAAGATCCCAAGATCTGACTGCCTCCTGAGTGCTGGAATTAAAATGATGCACCACCACACCCTGCCCACACAATCACTTTTCAAAATAGCTTGAGTGATCTCACAATATGGTGTCCTGCTTTGGTCAAAGTGCAAGATGAGGTAAATGGCTCAAGGCAGCAGGGCCCCTAGAAGTCACCCATGTATGCCTCTGGGATGTTTCATAGCAGCTGTGGCCATGATATAAAGTGCAAGTAGACTACACAAAAGCATAGATGGAGATGATGCTGACCGGAGGTAATCTTGCATGAGGAGTCGGCCAGTGTGTGAATTTATTATTCATGCATTGCAGTGAGAGTGATTTGCCTTCCAGCAGACGAGGAGATGCACAGACAGGGACTCGTTATGAAAAACCTAAGCTCTCAGGATATTTACACAGCACCTAGAGCCTCCATCAACCAAGTCGGGGACGGATCTGGGTGCCCTCCTGCAGTCAGACTGAGCCACCCTTGGAATTCCCAGACAAGTGTTTCCAAGAGGTCCTGGGTTTGCAAGCAAGAAAACACTGTCAGAAACAGGAAATACCAGCCTGGCTGTCTGCACTCCAAACTTTCAGGTGTGAGGGACTCTTATCCTGCAGATACCTTAACTCTCCTAGAGCCACAAGGGCATAGATAAGGATTCTAGTCGTGTACTGAGAGTCTGCATGTTCAAAGGACCTGAGCCCTCAGTCCCCAGTTCTGATTCTCAGAGCCAACTCCAGCTGGAAGGCTTACAGGTATCTTAAAAAGCATCATGCATAAAACAGAGTTAGAGGCTGGGAGTATGACTCGAGGGCGAGTACTTGGTTAGTATGTATGCAGCCCTGAGTTTAACCCCCGGCAGACACACTATGGACAGAGAACCTAGGAGGTGGGAGCCAGGAGGCCAAGAGTTCAAGGTTACCTTCTCTTCCGTATCGAATTTGAAGCCAAAGCCAATCTGGGTTACATGAGATCCTATCTCAACAAGAAGGGGGAAGGGAGGGTTGGGGAGAAAAGGAAAGAAAAGAGAAAAAAAAAGAAAAAAGAAAGAAAAATCTAGCTCTCTCATATGCTAATACTGCTTCTCTAAGTCTTTCTCCTTAGCTTAGTTGAAGACCCAAAGAATGTCTTTGTGGAGCTGGAGAAATTACTCAGTGGTTAAGAGCATTGACTGCTCTTCCAGAGGTCCTGAGTTCAATTCCCAGCAACCACATGGTGGCTCACAACCATCTGTAATGGGATCTGATGCCCTCTTCTGGTATGTCTGAAGACAGCACAGTGTGCTCATATACATAAATAAATGTTTAAAAAAAAAAAAAAAAAAAGAATGTCTTTGTTAGCATTCTGTCTAAACGCCACCCCACCCGTTACCTGGCAACAGCCAAGTGTGTTGCCAGTATGCTCCTTCCCCTATAAAAGTGCTGCTTGCCACACCCTCTCTCTCTTGCACTCTTGCTCACTTGATCTCCTGCTCTCTTGCCTTCTTGCTTCCCTTCTGTCCCCTAGCCCCTTCCATTCTCCCTCTCTCCACGTGCTCATGGTGACCTCTCTCTCTCCCTTTCTTTGCCTCTACTACCCTCTTAACTCCCCTCCCCATGCCCTGAATAAACTCTATTCTATACTATACCGTCCTGTGGCTGGTCCCTCTGGGGGAAGGGATGCCTCCGCATGGGCCGGCTGAGACATCCCCTTCTCCAACACCTAACTACACCTCCAGCAAACATATTCCTTCTCTCTTTTTATAACAACCACTATCGCTAGCATCTTCACCATACCATTGGTCTCTACCTGAATGACACAAGAGTCTTCTCTCCCAGGACCTAGTTTCTCCTCTTGGAGCTTTCTCTATTTCCCACCATGCAATGTAGTATCTCAGGAAACCAGCAGAACTGGAGAGATTTTTCAGCAGTAAAGAGCACTGGCCGTTCTTCCAAAGGACCCTGAGGGTTCAATGCCCAGCACCGGTATGTAGGTCATGACTATCTATAATTCCAGTTCCAGGGGATCTGATCTCCAAAGACACTAGGTACACACGTGAGACACATATGTACACACAGGGAAAAGACTTTTATACACATTAAAAACTAATCTTTTCTTTTTGCTGCTGTTGGTTTTGTTTTGTTGTTGTTTTCTTTTTTTTTTTTTTTTTTTGTTTTTCGAGACAGGGTTTCTCTGTGTAGCCCTGGCTGTCCTGGAACTCACCTGTAGACCGGCTGGCCTTAGACCAATCACCTGCCCTTCTCCCAAGTGCTGGATTTAAAGCTGCGCACCAGGCCCGATGTTGTTTTTCTTGGACAGGGTTTCTCTGTGTAGTCTTTGGCTGTCCTGGAACTTGCTCTATAGACCAACTTATAGATCTCAAATAACAGAGATCTGCTTCCTATCTCCTGAGTGATGGATTAAAGCAGCCATTACTGCCTATTAATAAATTTCTCTCTCATTTTCTCTTCTCTCTCTTGTTTTGTTTGTCTGTCTGTTTTGTTTGTTTGTTTTTCTTAGATAAAGTTTCTCTGTGTAGCCCTGGCTATCCTGGAACTCACTCTGTAGACCAGGTTGGCCTCCAATTTACAGAGATCTGTCTGCCTGCCTCTGCCTCCCAAATCTTGGATTAAAGGCATGACCATCAGGCCTGGCCTTAAATAAATATTCCTAAAAAAAAAAAAAAAAGAAAGAAAGAAGAAAGAAGAAGAAAGAAGAAAAAAGAAGAAAGAAAGAAGAAGAGGAAAGGGAGGGAAGGTGAGGGGGGCAGGGAGAGAGAAACAGCAAATACCACCTTGTCCCTAAGCCTTGAGATGTGGCTTATCTATCAAACAGAATGGGCCTCCTTCCCTGTTTTAACCAAAATAGCCTAAACAATGTGCCCCAAATACTAGTATAACCTTTTTTTTAAATATGGATTTTATTCATTCATTTATTTTTGGAGACAGTCTTTACTATGTAGCCCTGAGTGGCCTGGAACTTGCAATATAGACCAGGCTATCCTCTACCTCACAGGATTTACCTGTCTCTGCCTCCTTCACAGCCGTGTACCACCACACTTAGCCGAGAGAAAGGTTCTTTATAAAGGTTGTGGAGCTGGGTCCAGCTCTTTCCCTTCATTACTAAGAAATATTCCTTCCGTGGAATAAATTTAAATCAAATTCACACTAAATGATTTAAGGTTCCTTCTTATGTTTTCCCCTCTGAATTCTGAATTTCTCACCTTGCGTGTCGAGAAAGGTCATTAAAGTTGTTAAGGAGGCCTGACCCAAATCCAGGAATGAATCAGGGCTGGTAAGGAGAACAGCTTTTCCCGTTTGTATTCTTAGGTATTTATTCACTGACCTACATAGGGATGTGTCATGGAGTTTACTTTTTAAATAGCCTTTAATTTTTAATGTGTCCTCTGAGCTAACAAAGTGAGACCTTATCACAGGCCAGTAATGATGCTATGCCTCAATTATCCCAACCCTCAAGGCTAACCGCAATCACACAAGGGTCCCCCATCCAAGCTTCAAGGTGCTCTGTGATGGAATGTCGAGCTACTTCCAGAGAGGTTATGAAATCCCAGAACAAACTAATTAAAAAGGAGACCTCCCAATGAACTTGATTTCCCTTTAATCTTACAGGCTTTGACACACTCTTGGAAGGAAAAGCCTCTTCAGCTCAATAACAATATTGTCTCAACCTTCAACAGGTTTGGGCATTGCCGGACCATAGTGTAAAAGGGAGATGTCTCACTGACTGATCAATGCCTTAATGCATTCTATTGGAAGGTTTTAAAGGACCAGGGTAACCAAAAGGGTCAGGTCTCTTTTATCTCTAGAGCTGCCATTTTCCCACTGGGTGATGTGTATACAGCACACGTCACAGACCATCTCTGAGTTTCATTGTCTTCAAAATGGAAAAGACTTCATCAACCACATGACATTGCTCTCAGACTAATCAAGATAATGGAGCTGAAAGAACACTGTCTGTGCAAATACAACTCCCTCCCCGTCCCCTTTATGGTAAGTCATGGTCTCACACTGTAGCTCTGGTTGTCCTGGAATTCCCTATGTAGCCCAGGGTAGCCTTAAAAATGTCACAGATCTCTACTTGCCCGCCTATGTCTCCTAAGTGCTGGTAAGAGGCCAACTATTTTAAGTTCAGACTCCATTTTAGAGAACCTGACCTAAGTTTGAACTCAGGTAAACTAACAGGTTGGTACCTTGCATTAGTTTCCAAGTTGTCCCCTAATAAAACCCAAGTCATGTACCACTACATCCCAAGACTCTTTCTTTCTTCTTCTCCTTTCTCTCTCTCCTCTCTCTCTCTCTCTCTCTCTCTCTCTCTCTCTCTCTCTTTCTTCCTTCCTTCCTTCCTTCCTTTTGTCTGTTCTTTTCTTAAAACAGGCTCCCATGTAAACTTGGCTAGCCTTTAACTTGCTATGTACCCTGTTGTAGGACATTTGATCGCATTGTGAAACCAATTGTGCTACTTACTGAAAAAAGCTGTTTCTGTTTGTGGTATGGCTCAGCCTTAGCACATACTTTTATTCCCTCTGGCTGGGATACAGACATGTCCTTAGTACACACCTATTCATCCCAAACAATGAAGGTAAATTTAGTTTGTAGAAGGAGGCACCCATGTTTGAAAGTGGTGGTTAATTGAGTGGCAGACAAAGTGACGAATCAGAGAAAGATTTGACAGATTAGGATATGCCCACCTCTCAGGAGAAGAGAGATGAAAAGAAAGCTGCTGAAAGGGGCAGTGCAGAGAGAAAGAAAGAGGAAGGAGAAGAAGGCAGATTTACCAGGACAGTTGTACAGAGACAATTTTCAGAGAGAGAGCAAGCTAGACACAGGTGAAGACAGAATGAGCCATTGAATGACTAGGCTCCAGAAAGTTAGAACAAATTGCCCAAAGTTAGTATGAGGTCAAGCAGACGGATTCAGGAGAAGCCAAGAGAAACCAAATTGAACCAGTAAGCTTGGAAAGGAGGCTGAACCAGAACAGCTGAGTTGAACCAGCAAGCCAGAGATGAGAAAGAACTAGAAAGAGGTGAGTTTACTCACAGTAAATCTCAGAGGCTGAAAATATTCTAGGCCTAGATTAGACTGAGGCAGTAAGCCTCGGAGACAATAATTACATAAACCAAGGATGACCTTGTAGTTCTGATCCTCTTGCCTCTAACTCCCCCAGGACTGGATGACAGGATTGTAGCACTGAAGAGTTCAGCTCAGGAACTTTGGAAAGGTCATGAGACTTTTGCCGGATGGAGAGGCTAATTAACATTCCTCAGACCAAAGTGGACAGAACCCACCTACAGGTGGGGAAGGCCCAGACCACATAGACACATTCTGCAGGATGGACCAACCCTTGCCACCTGTAGACAAGGAAGTCTTGCCACATCATTTCCTAAAGACCAATCAGTTTAAAAAGTCACACTGTTCTGCCAATCACACTGTGTCTAATGGCTGGCTGCCCTAAAACCTGTATAAAAACTGGCCAAACAGGCTGCCCAGGCCACGCCTCTCCTTCAGGTGCAGATGAGACGACCCCAACGACCCCAAGGCATTGAAACAATAAATTCCTCTTGCTTTTTGCATCAATTCCTGGCTCCCAGTGTTTCACTCAGCAGGTCCCCGGTAAGCTAAGGCTCACTAGAGTCTTACAGCACCATGCCTTGCTTTAGACTGGGGATTAAAAACCAGGGTTTAATGGCTTGTCTACAACTAAGGTAAGGAGGGGAAGAGCTCAACTACTTGGTTGTATAGATGCTGCTGCTAGTTCTTTATGTCACTTTGGAGTTAGCTAGAGTCATTTTGGAAGAGGGAACAGCAGTTGAGAAAGTGTCCTTGATAGATTGACCTTTGGGAAGCCTAAACCTATGTTGCATTATCTTGATTTATAATTGGGGGGGGGGGGCAGGCATGTCACCTGTGATCAGTGCTATCTCTGGGTGGATGGTCCTGGGTGCTATGAGCAAAGCGGGTTGAGAAAACCATGGGGAGCCAGCCAGCAAGCAGTACTCCTCTGTGGCTTCTGCATCCGCTCCTGCTTCCAGGTTCCTGATCTGCTTGAGTTCCTTGCCCAACTTCTCTTAGTGATAGACTGTAGCACAAGAATTTAAGCTGAAATATATTCTTTCCCAATTTGTTTTTATTGACTGTCATTTTCTTTTCTTCTCCTCCCCTCCTCTCCTCTTCTCTCTCTCTCTCTCTCTCTCTCTCTCTCTCTCTCTCTCTCTCTAGTGTTTTGAGACAAGGTTTCTCTGTATAGCCCTGACTATCCCAGAACTAGCTCTGTAGACCAGGTTGGTCTTGAACTCACAGAGATCTGCCTGTTTCTGCTGAGATTGAAGGTGTGCCATACCACCTCCCAGCCAGTCATGGTGTTTTATACAGCAATAGAAACCATAACTAAGAAAGATATCCATTCTGTGTCAGTTCCTGTGATACAGCGTTTGTGCTCAGGACAAGCATGCCACTGCAGATTGATGCAACCCAGTGTTTAGGAGACTTCCTCCCTTTCCAGCACTGTGTATGTGTGCTTGAGGAGTTAGGATTGATAGTGTGTTTATCATGACTGCCAATATAAATCAGGAAAGTTTCTCAAAGACCTCATCACCAGTCATGTGGTTCCAGGAAAGACTAGTGAACCAATGCACATGTCTTTGTTTTAAATGAAAGTAAAATGTTTGATACATGTATCTTCTTTTTTCCCATTTTTCAGAGACAGGGTTTCTCTGTAGCCCTGGCTGTCCTGGAACTTATTCTGTAGACCAGGCTGGCCTCAAACTCAGAAATCCACCTGCCCCTGTCTCCTAAGTATTGGGATTAAAAGCAGGTACCACCACCACAACCCAGCTTAACATGTATTTTTAAAAACATGACCTTTTATTATTTATTTATGCTTTTTTAGGCAGGGTCTTATATAACTCAGGCTGGCATCAAAACTGCTATGTGGCCAGGCGGTGGTGCCTCCCAAGTGCTGGGACTAAAGGCGTGCGCCACCACTGCCCGGTTGCAGAGTCCCCTTCTTGATACTGTTGGAATCGGGATTAGATTTGTAGAGCAGGAACTTCAGAGGACACTTTCAAGCCATTGGAAGCATCAACTGTATGTTCAGTATATAGTTGCTATCTCAAGACCTGGGTTTGAGAGGTGGAGGAGGTGAGGCAAATTGGGGATGAACACAGGGTTGTCTTGCAATAAATATTCATTGAATTACTCAATGAATATAGAAAAAAAAATCCTTTTTTTTTATCTAGTTACGGTAGTATAACAATGTGTTCCCAGCATCTGAAAGCCAGAGGCAGGAGCTCAAGGCTATCCTCAGCTAAGTAGTAAGTTAAGGACTAGCCTGGACTACATGAGACCTTGTCTCAAGCAATGAAATAAGATAAAAATAAAATGAGATCACTTTTTTTTTTTCCTTGAAAATTTAACTCCATTAGCTTAGAAAGCTACAGGCAATTGCAATTTATCCAAACAGAACAAAGACCAAACAGGCTTTAGATTTTGCACAAGTCAAGTAATTGAGGAAAAGAGTAAGATTTCCTTGGTAACTGAGTATCTGCCTTGTGCTCTGTGACCTCAATCTGACCGCAGGTATGGCTGCAAGATGCTTCTTGCTGCTAAGTGGATGACATCATCGAAGTAGTCACCCTCCTTTAAAATCCCCAACAGCTCTATTAATCAGCTGCAAGCCTGTAAAGAGAGCTGGTGTCATCTTGCCCTTTGCTGCCTTCCTGATCGGAAGGCTCCCCCTTGGCCTATGGTCACATCCATTTGGCAGGAAGTCCACTCATCTGATACGAAGGGCATTGACGTGTTTCTTTCTTGGTAGGCTTGATCCAGCCTTCTACAGAAATACAATATAAATGGAATTGAAGTCCTGCAGATAATATTGATCCTCCTCTTCCAAATGCTATCCCAGATCTTGTCTGCAGTGGGTAGACAAGAAAACCGGCATCAAATATGGCATCAGGGAACTGATCACTGTTTCCCATTGGCTGATAAGATGCACTTTCTGTCCCTTCCTCCTCCTCAGTGACATACAGGGTAGTGTTTTTGAGAATAAGTCCATTGTTTTCTTCCCTTTCCATAATTTTGTTCACACATATGAAGATTGCCTGGTAGATTTACACTATTACTAATTAGCCCTATGAAGGGGTTTGGGTTTCATGGAAGAGTGTTCTATATAATACGAAATTTGCACCCTAAAAAAAAAAGAAGCCGGGAGGTGGTGGCGCACGCCTTTAATCCCAGCACTTGGGAGGCAGAGACAAGGAGGATTTCTGAGTTTGAGGCCAGCCTGGTCTACAGAGTGAGTTCCAGGACAGCCAAGGCTATACAGAGAAACCCTGTCTCGAAAAACCAAAAAAAAAAAAAAAAAAAGAGTTCTACATCTTGATCTGAAGGCAGCCAGGAAAAAGGCTATCTCCCCCACAGAGGGTGGAGCTTGAGCACTAAGTGCCTTCAAAGCCCACCCCCACAGTGCCACACTTCCTCCAACCAGGCCACACCTCCTAATAGTACTTCTCATGAGCCAAGTGTATTCAAACCACCACATGCTCTCACAAAAGGACCGAAAAACAAAACAGAACAAAAAACCCAACCAAACAACAACAACAAAAGAACCCCTTTGCTGTTGGGTTAGCAACGTATTAAACAAGGTTGTGTGAGTTTAGTCTCTTCTTCTTTAGCTCTTAAGGTTGGGGTGTCATCTGAGAAAAAGAGGAAATTAGCTTACACCCGTTTTTATAGTTCATACTCTAGTCAAACCTTTATTTGAGGGGTTCAGAAAGCATAAGGTCACATGGTTAGTACGTGTTAAAGTCTAATTAACATTTAAATCTGTTGTATTCATCACCAGTACTGTGCGTATGTATGATGGGTGTGTGTGGACATACATGACCTGACGACGCACATGTGAAGGTCAGAGGACAACTTTGTGTAGTCAGTTTTCTCTCTCCATCGTTAAGTGGGTCCTAGAGATTGGACTCAGGTCATCCGGCTGTCTCTGCGAATGTTTCCCCCACACAGCCATCTTGTTGGCTTCAGCATCAAAACTTTAAAATTATTTCTCTTTCTCCTGATCTTAATTTTTAATGTATGCCTGCTGTTCACAACCTCTGATCTAGAATTGACCACTGGTCACTGTAGCTGCCTGTGGCCACGAACCAACCAGGTTCTCCTGAAAGTGGGGCTGGAAATGAAGAAAGGGACAGAGGGGGAGAAAAGATGAAGCCAAGACAAAGTATTCTGATCAAGGCTCGAAGTTTAAGTTTCAGCTCTTAATTTAAAGAGAAAGCCCCACTGAACCCCTTCTTGCTTCAGCCGGAAATGGGTGGGGGAACCCATCCTTGGTCACTGTGGGAGATGATCCTGTGTCACAGTTGGAGATATCTCAAGGCAAGCTCAGCGGGCAGTTATTCTCCTAAGTTCCTGTAGCAGGTGGTACGTGCAACCAAGGTGGGTAACTCCACCTAGGTCCTATTATTTGGTCTATTGTGGTAAACAAGGTCTTTCAGGCCTGCTCAAGGCTGGGGGCAGGGCACAGTTCATTATATGCAGGTCTTAGAGATCATTCCTTAACTATTGCCTCAAGAGTCAACTGCCTGAATAATGTGGGATCCTAACGTCCCATCTAGTGAGAAAGCTCCATAATGTGTCCTTGTGATCATGGCATGATTTGACCTTGGAAGGCTGTCTTTGTTAGCATCTTCAGACTGAGTTTAAGAACTGAGTTCATCCTTGAGTCCTTAGTAATAATAAAAATAGAAGAGTTTTTTTTTTTTTAATCAATGTGGTGCTTTTTTCTTTACATTTTGACTTATTCAGGGGTATGGGTAAATATGCATGTGTGTGTGTATGCCTATGTGTGCTTCTGTGTGTGTGTGTGTGTGTGTGTGTGTGCCTGTGTGTATGTCAGAAGATAGTTTGTGAGAGTCTGTCCTCTCTACCATGTGGGTGTTGGGAATAGAACTCAGGTCATCAGCTTGCAAGCAGGTATCTTAACCTGCTGTGCCATCTCCCTGGCCCAAGCCTCAGGGAGTAATTTTTAATGTGTCAGGAAAATGAAGAGTGTTCTCTAGTCTGCAAAAGGTTGCAGTCTAAGGGCTGAATTTTAAAGTTCCTTTTGAATTCTAATGAGTCGGTTTACTTAGAAATATGTTTGAAAACTAAAATGATGATACTTTTTTTTGGTTTTGTTTTTAATTTCTCCCAAGTCCTTTAACCATCCTTAAATGTCAGGCAGTGATACAGTGAAATGACACCCAGAGGCTTTTGTGAATTCACTGCCAGAAAATTCAGTAATAAAACTTAAATTTATATTCCCTAGTACCAGAACTCTCTTATCACCAAAGGACTCTGAAAGTCATGGAGAGAGATATCCACTTCTGGGTCAGGACACCAAGGAGACACAACTCTTTGGGTGGTTGATTAATGGAATTATCTCCTATCTCCAATCCCACAGCCATAACATGGAAACAAGCTTGCTTGTAACTTATTTATCTATTCTACCATCTGGTATTGGGCACTAGAGGAAAGAAGTTTATTATTTACCCACCACTGAACTCACAGCGTACTTACTGTACCCATATTTGCAATGTTTATTTGGGCTGATTCTGTTGCCTGAGAAGTCTCACTCTTTGTTCAGACAGCAGTCACTGGGTCTTGGCTACTGACAGAGGCCAAGTCCCCAGTCACTCGGGACCATCTCCTTACCCTAGGGAATGGAATGTAGGGAAAGACCCTCCAACCCTACTCCAGCTGTGCACCATCTGCCAGAAGAGACATTTGCCGACGATCGTGTCATAAGAGCTCTGTAAAGTCATAAGCAGGTCTCAGTGTCCGCGGAGAAGGGAAAAGAGTATCTGTGTTCCCTTCTCCAGCGGGGCACCCAGGCCAGTTCTGTTGGCGGGAGGGAAGCTTAGTCATGTGCGCGGATGGATACAGAGCCGGATCTCAGTCTGTGATGACTGTCCCGACAAAGAACACACCCAGGAACAGCTTTGGGGGAACTGGTTCGTTTATTGGCGGGGAGAAATGGGTATTTATGCCCATGGGGAGTAGCCAGGGTCTTTGGGACAATGTGTATGTGGCCATGTACCATTTGCTAGGGTAGGGGTGTTGGAAAAAACTTCATCTACTTACCCAGGACCTGGGTGGAGGGACCTTATAAAGTCAAACAAGGAGAGAAGCTTTGTAACTGTCAGGGAAAATAAATTGCTGCCAGGGTTGATGGTGGGAGAGCTGGCTTTATGGAACCAGGTTATGAAGAGGGCGATAGCCAACTCCTGCCATCCTCCTGTTGAAGTATTCGGAGTTGAAGCTCCCTCTACCCTTCTTCCATAACTCTGGGTCACTACTGTTCCACAAGTATTCATGCTGGAATATATCCGGTGATGCTTATAAGTCTTTGTGTTGGTCACCTTTGGTATCCTATTTGTAACCCTACTGTGAACGTCATAATTCAATGGATTGGAAAATTCTATTGTGGTGGTTTGAATAGGAATGGCCCCCTCATTCATAGAGTCATACGTTTGAACGCTTGGCCCATTAGGGACTGGCACTATAGGGAGGTGAGGCCTTGTTGGAGGAGATAGGTCAAGGTGGAATTGGGCATTGAGGTTCTCCTATGCTCAAGCTACACTCAGGGTGGTACAGTCTTCTTCTGCTGCCTGGGGATCAAGCTGTAGAACTGTCAGCTCCTTCTTAGCACCATGTCTGCCTGTATGCCTTTCACCTCCTGTCATGACGATAATGGACTGAACCTCTGAACCTGTAAGCCAACACCAATGAGATGTTTTTCTTTATCAGAGTTGCCGTGGTCATGGTGTCTCTTCACAGCAACACAACCCTAACTAAGACACCCCTCCTTAGAGAAATAAGCCTTCCATCTCGCTCCTATGCTTTTATGGATTCTCTTGGTTCTTGGACCCTCCCCCGGCATAGTTATTTGCCTGTATCCAAGTCCTGCCCCACTGATTTCTAAATATTTCCAAGGGACAGTGCAAGTGACTCTCCACAGGCCAAAGTCCTTAAAGCCCGAGCACTTCTATGACCCAATGGGCTTTGTGCTGTTCATCTTTCCACGCCTCATGAATCTGTAGTAGGCTCCAAGGAGAACGCTAAAGAAAACGCTAGTTGGAAAACATTTCCAGAAGGTGAGAATCATTTTGTTACATGCGGAAAAACTGGTTGAAGATCAGGGTGGAGGAGGGAGAGGCTGGAACAGGACCTCTGAGCAGCCTTTCTCTTCCCTTCCAATTCCAGGCACTTTGGGAGCTGCAGGATACAGTGCTATAAAGATGTGAGCTGGCTTCTTCGAGAAACAATGCCACCTGGACAGAAGCTTCACACATGGTGGACGGATTCTGTTGTTCTCTTTGTTTTCATCACATCTACATGGCATCACCGCTTGAGGTCTCAGCTAAAAATGCCCAGGGGTTGGTGGTACACGCCTTTGATTCCAACTCTTGGCCCAGCTGCTCTGCATATTGAATTTTAGGCCAGGCAGAGCTAAATAGTGAGACTCTCTCAAACAAACAAAACAAATAAACAGGGGGCTGGAAAGATGGCTCAGTGGTTAAGAGCACTGGCTGCTTTTCCACAGGACCCAGGTTTGATTCCCTGCGCCAGAATGATAGCTGCAACTGTCAGTAACTCCAGTCTCAGGGGACTGGCCTCCTTCAGCACCAGGAATTCATGTCAGTCATAGACAAATAGGCAGGGGAAACAACCACACACGTAAACATAATTAAATAAGAAAACAAAGAAATTCGAGTGTGCACCGCCTCTAGGCAATAGAGGTAGGCTGATACTTGCAACTTCAAGGCAACCTGGTCTACAATGGGAATTCCAGGCCAGTTAGGGCTACACAGTAACAACTTGTCAGAGAGATAGAGAGAGAGACAGAGAGACAGAGAGAGACAGAGAGAGACAGAGAGATACAGAGAGAGACAGAGAGAGACAGAGAGGGAGAGAGAGACAGAGAGGAGGGAGAGATCAAACAAATGCAAACGCACTTGTGGTCACCTCACACCTGTCAAGATTTTATCCAGAAATTCACCATCTACCATTCCCAGAATATAAGCGACATGCATCAATACTTCCTCCTCATTAGGTCCTTCTGTCCTTCCAGTCTGATCTGAAAGTCTACCTTGGCCTGATGCTGTGAGATTGTTCTCAGATGTCAGTGCTCCCTTGTTTGTTCGGTGTCTTTAGAAATGGCCCAGCAGACCAGGGCATTGGACACCTCCAGTGTTCCTCTTGTCTGTGCTAGGAATATGTTTCATCTTAAAAACATTTCTATCTCTGCCTGTTTTAAGGCCTAAAAATAATGTCCCAACTGGTGTCAGGGAACACGCAGTCATCAGCCTGTCATCTCCAATACTACTTCCTGTGGAAAGGGATTGGAAGTCCCTAGGATGATGGCCAAGTCCAAGTCCAAACTGAGACGTGATATGTTCAGAATGTCTTGCCACTTCAGATATAAACTATAAAGGCTTACTTACAGAAACCATGGCAGAAGGATTCAGTGGCCAGCCTGAAGCGCCTCCCACTGGCAAAAGATGAGTTGATTGGAACAAAGATGGTAACTAGAGTAGGTTGAAATGTATAAAATAATATATGTTATTTCATTATAATATCATATAAAAATTATGTATTTAAATTAAATATAGAGATTATTAAATGTATAATATAAATATTTATATAAGTATATAAATAAAGTTATATAAATATATTAAATATATAAATTAAAATATAAACATATGAGTATATAAAATATACTTTTATAATAAAATGTATTGACATATACATATATATTTTATGTGAATTCTTTTATTATTTTATGTGTGAGTGTGGGAGTTTGTGGAAGTCAGAGGAGGCTTCTGATCTGGAATTGGAGTTACAGATGGCTGTGAGCCACCATGTGGAAAAGCATCCAGTGCTGAACCATCTCTCTAATCCTCTCTTTCTTTTCCTTCCTTCTCTCCCTCTGTCTTTCTCTCCCTTTCTTCTTCCTTCTCCTTCTCCTCTTTCCTTCCTCTCTCTCTCTCTCTCTCTCTCTCTCTCTCTCTCTCTCTCCTTCCTTCCTTCCTCCCTTCTCTCTCTCTTTCTCTCTCTCTTTCTTTCTTTCTTTCTTTCTTTCTTTCTTTCTTTCTTTCTTTCTTTCTTTCTATCTTTCTTTCTTTCTCATTCTTGAAGTAGATATTCTGGTCTCCCTTGATGTTCCCTGAGTCGTTGGTCCACACCTAAGACTGTGGACTGTGTTATGGATACATCAGTTGGAATGGAAACTCATGGTCAGTTTTTTCTCTTCATTTTGGCCACTTCTGTTTAGGATTCTTGAAGCTGAGTGAAGATCAAAAGGATCATTTTCCATTATAAAAAGTATTTTTACTAATTTAATTTTTAAAACATCTAAGTCATGGGCTAGAGAGATGGCTTAGTGGTTAAGAGCACTGATTGCCCTTCCAGAGGTCCTGAGTTCAAGTCCCGGCACCCACATGGTGGCTCACAACCATCTGTAATGGGAACTGATGCCCTCTTCTGGTGTGTCTGAAGACAGTGACAGTGTACTCATACATAAAATAGATACATCATAAATAATAACAACAACAAAAAGTCTCTGGTTCCTACTGGAGAATTCATTTCACTATTAAATTAGTCATGGAATAAAAGCATGCAAATTTCTAAATTTTTCTACATTAACAAAGGAAAAAAAAAAAAAAGATTCTAGCCGGGCAGTGGTGGCACACGCCTTTAATCCCAGCACTTGGGAGACAGAGGCAGGCAGATTTCTGAGTTCGAGGCCAGCCTGGTCTGCAGAGTGAGTTCCAGGACAGCCAGGGCTACACAGAGAAACCCTGTCTCGAAAAACCTAAAAAAAAAAAGATTCCAACTCCCACAAGGTAACTCAAAGTCATCTCTACCTCTAGTTCCAGAGGATCTAACCTTCAAGGTCACCATGTAGGCATGTACTGCCCACACAATCATGCAGGCAAGACACTTATATGTACACATAGAAAGGTAAGATGAATATGTCTATTTAAAAAATATACAAATTCTGATAAAATTTCCAAAATAAGGAACAGAGGCAAAGATTGAAGGTGTAACCACTGTGAGTTCATGAACTCTGTTTTCTCATATAATTTTGCCATGAACTCTCTTTGTGGTTTTTAACAAGATCAGACTTTTCTGTCTTAATTTGGCTATTTTCCAAATGTGGTCAGAGGTTAAGATCCACATTACAGCTTGTCCAGACGGAAGAGTTCCAGCCAAGTAGGGCTCTGCCATTTGCATGAAGAAGACTCATTGCCCTTTATTAGGAAAACAATTTGGCTATATGTAATTATCAATGCAATAGGCGAGTTGGCAGACTGAAAAGGACAACCTTCACCAAAGTGGGGAAAGGTCACATTATGTGAGAGGGTGCTATTTAACACAGTAGAGGTGCTGTTTTGCTTTAATACAATATCCCATACTAGGAATCTCCTAAAAAAATATTATTTTTATATGTATTTTCCTTTCTACTCTTTGAAACATAACAACTTGCTGTGTATGATGGTAAATGCCTTTAATACCAGTGCATGAGAGGAAGAAGCCAGAGGATCACTCACTATAAGATCTAAACTGCTCTGGTCTACATAACAAGTTCAAGTCCAGGCAAGCCTACAGAGGGAGAACCCTGTCTCAAAGGGGAGGAGGCAGATCAAGGAAGGAGAGGAAAAGGTAGGTGGCTCAGTGGTTATGGTCAGTGGTTATGGAATGGATAGAACTTGCTGTCCATTCATGACTAAAGTTCAGATCCCAGTACCCATGTAGGACCATGAAAGGACAGCATGGTTTCTGGTTGAGCATCAGCTAGAAATCTCTGGAGACCCCAGGTGATCCTAAGGGATGGCGAGCATTTTGCCAAGCTCCCAGACTCCAGGCTCCTGACAGGAGACTGCAGACCTCCATAGAGTGAGGTCCTTTAGTCATGTAGGACAATGCCTACTAGCCCCTCCACAGGTAGAGGGTTGACTACAGGCCACAGAGCCTCAAGACAGATCTCCATATGAATGAGGTACCTAAAGTCCAGAGGGGTGTAGCCAATTAAACATTCCTTTCCAGACCCTCCTCCTTGCAAAAGGTATTTAACCTCAGGCCCACCCTGAAAATACCAGGGTATAGTTTCATCCATTTTCTGCCATGACAATAAATATCTTAAGACCATGAACTATTTTTCTTCTTGGTGTCCGCTGTGGGGAACAGTGGAGCAGGCCTCTATAGAGATGTTGCCTAATCTCCCACTGAAGAACTCTCTCTGTTTCCAGCCACAGAGACACCCAACCCAAGCAAGCAAGCTGAGCCAGCCATGAGCCAGCCAAGCGCCCAGCCAAGCAAGCAGCTGTGACCAAGAACTCTCCTCCTGTGGAACACAGCCAGAGCTTCTTCTCCTCCCCCCTTCAGCTGCTGGCAAATCCATTCTATACACCCCCACTTCGTTCTCAGTCCTGACCTAAGACTGTGCTCCCTCACCTGCGTGGAGTCCTGTGGCTTCACACAGCCTGATGTCCGCCCAGTGTGGAGTGAGCACAGTCAAATTCCCGAGCCTCTGTCCCCATGAGAGCTGTGTGGCGAGACAGGCAGAACCCACATAACAGGACCCATGCACACTGCAACCCAACATACCCACGATTCACAATTTGAACAATTTGAGTAACTGTCACTCTATCCCTGAGAGATCAGATTTCCTATTCTGACATCTTTGGGCACCACATACATATGGTGAGAATTCTGGAATTTTGGTTTCTTTAAAAAAGCACAGACATATTATGTAGGCATAATGTTATTGTGCACTGTGTAAAGATTATCCTTGTATTGTTCAAATGCTGATTTCTCTGTCTCTCCCCCCATTAATTGGTTGTAATCTGGGCATGGTATTGTAATGCGTATTCTAAGAATCTCCAGTCTAATTGTTGTGTAAACATTGCTCCCCATTCATTCTCTGATTTGTCAATAAAACCTGATCAACCAATGGCTGAGCAGAAAAGAGAATAGGGCTGGACTTCTGATCCCTTCTGGGCAGGGGAGGGGGAGATAGAATTTGCCAGGAGGAAAGTGTCCAGGAGAGCCAGATCAATACTAAGATGCAAGTATCTTGGGGATTTTGGCTGGGAGGTAGCTAGATTAGCTCAGAGGATTGTAATAGATTAGTAACTGCTCAGACATGGTGCCGCAAAGCTTGATTAAATAAACCCTATAGTCCGTGTCTCCTCTACTTGGAGCCAGCAGGGATAGAGGAAAAAAAATGACCACTTTAAAAACTGCTCTAACGAGAATAGTTTTCTGCAGGACATGGTGGCACATGCCTTTAATCTCAGCACTTGGGTTGTAGAAGTAGGTGGATTTCTATGAGTTCGAAGCCAGCCTGGTCTACAAAGCGAGTCCAGGACAGCCAAGGCTGATCACACCGAGAAACCCTGTCTCGAAAAACAAAAACAAAACTAATTAATAATAATAATGATAATAATAATGTATTTTCATTTTAATCCTAGGTGTGGGGATACGGGGCTGCTTCACAGCAGTTGACTATGTTTGCCTCATGTTCTAGTAGGGGTATGATTTTGCCAGCTGCGGATAGTTTCTGCAATTGTGTGACATTTGGAATTCTGGGAAATTTTCAGAGGGTGTATAAATGCGAGAACCCTGATAGGTGGGGTTGTGGTTATAGCAGGAAGAGGGGATTTGTGATTTGTTAGTAGTCGTGTTCAAAGAAGAAGGGAGACTTTAGGTTCAATGATCTCTCTACTTCTCTCTCCCCTCTATCCTTCTTTCTCTTCTATCTAGCTATAAGGGGTGAAATGGGGTGGGGGGGGGGTAAAGGATGGAAAAAGAAGAGCCCACAAAATAGCAAAGACTGGCTTCACATATACACAGGTACACATATTCATGTAGACAAACAAACATTTTAAAACAATCTGGTTTCTACACTGGTTCTGATGTATAGTTTACATTAATTTCTTGTAGAAAAGGCTACATACAATGTTCGGTCTTGAACCCGGCACTAACAGCTAACTGAGCTGCCTATTTAATATATGAAAGTGGACCTGGCCACCAGGTCCTCTGAGTATCCCTTGGTTCCTACCTGTTACAGCGTTAGATTGGCAGACCACGCCTTATCCTAAACTAAGGCTGCCCAGTTGTCCTGCTCTATATAATCCAGCTATTTGGTTACCTGACTCCTCTGTCATTTACCCCTTACTCTCCTGGCTCTCCCCTCTCCCCTCCCCTCTCTTTACATGACTCAGGGTCACGGTCTCTCTGGTCTCTCCCAGATGTCCCTGCCTCTGGCTATGCTCTCCGTCTTATCCACAATAAATCTTGTCCTCCACAGGAAGCTAGGAGCAGTCATGTCCTTCCTTTCTGTTCATCTCTTTTTCATTCATACACTTTCTCAGATTTTGAGATGTTTTTGATACCCATTATCCATGACAGCCTTGCTATCGAATGAAAAGACAAAGACCCCCTGTAGCTGAGACACGTGGACAAGTTTTACTTGCCTGACTTGCTCCAGAAATAAATGAGGTGGGAAAGCAAATGGAATCTATTTTTTTTTTTTTCTTTTACACATCTGGCCTCAATTATTTACAACTCTAGGTGTCTAGCGGAGGATATTCTGTAAGCCAAAGATGTTGAAGTTCATTCTAGGGGGTTATATCCAGATCCATCCACCATCTGCCATGACAATAAACCCTTTTGAAACCAATGACTTCCTTGTATCATTGGGGCCTGCGCCCTCCCCCCCGCCCCCAGTTTTTCCCACACCATGCCTGGGTTAATAAAGCTATTTGAAAAAAAAAAAAAAAAAAGAAGTTCATTCTAGAAGTCTCTGTCGCTTATGTAACCCTCTTCTGCTCACAAATAGTGGCCCCTTCACTATACCGTCTTGCCCCATGAGTTTGAACGGACATGCTTTTTAAAAACAGAAACATATGCTTGATCTAATACTCTCCCATACTTGCAAATTATTTTGCCTGTGATTTATCTGATTTATATTTAGGTAGCTTCCCTTAGTGTATACTTTAAGGTGACAGACATAGCTATTGCAAACAGTTTTTAAATGAAAAAAAAAAAAGTATAAGCCAGAGAATGATAGAGCAGAGCTATAAGATACTTTGAAAGGAGGAGGAAGGAGAGAGAGAAGAAGGAAACCAGAGTCCAGATGCCAGAAAGTTTGAAAACATACACAACTCATAAAAACCAACGGTGAACAGGCTTATAAAATCCCCTGTTCTAGAAATTTGATAGGAAATGCTAAGACTCAAACAAAATGAGCATCTTGAACTTAGGTTGGCCAATAATAGTACAGGAAGAAAGCATGATGTGTTTTGTTTTTGGTTTGGTTTGGTTTGGTTTGGTTTGGTTTGGTTTTGAGACAGGGTTCCTTGGTGTAGTCCTGGCTGTCCTGGAACTCTCTGTAAAACAAGCTGGTAAACGAGGCTGGCTTCGTACGCATAGATCTGAGTGTATTGCCCCTGTTCCAAAATGGTTTTGTTTACATGGAGGGGTGGACTCCATATTGTGGTCTAGTATCTCTTTCTCCTAGGCTCACCATAAATGGAAGAAAATTAAGCCAGTATTATAATGCTATTAGATTATATAATGTTATATGATGTTAGAATCATCAATAGCTGGTTAATTCCATAACGGGCTGGGCTGTTTGGCAACCCTTTTGCTTCCAATCCCATAGACCTACAAACTCTGTTGTCCTCTAAGTTTTCTACCAGCCCTCTGTAAGCCAGTTTGACAGGACCTCAAAGTGAGCCCAGTGTCCACGTTTCCATGACTTCCTCACTGAAGACAGTCCCCACATAGCCTAGCTCTGACCTTGCCACATGCCCCTCAGGTCTTAGGACAGACTGGAGATGAACTGCTGCAGACATTCACCTAGGACCCAAACAGAGACCAGATCTCAGACCCACTCTGGGTCCTGGATCTGAGAGTCTAGATTGCAGGAGACATAAGTTCTCAACCTGTGGGTTGTGACCCTTTGGGAGTCACAGATTAGATATTTACATTACGAGTCATAACAGTAGCAAAATTACAGTTATGAAGTACCAATGAAATAACTTTATGGTTGGCAGTCACCACAACACAAAGTTATATTAAAGGGTTATAGCATTAGGAAGGTAGAGAACCACTGTCCTATTAGACCCTGGGCTTTCAGGGATTCTATTCTCTGTGTGATATTGTATATGGTGCCTATATGTATGCTGTTATATGTGGTGTATGTGCGTATGTGTACACATACATAAGGAGACCAGAGGAGACTAGAGGTCAATGTCATGTGTCTTCCACGATCGTTTTTCCATCTTAAATTTTGAGATAGGTTCTCTCGCTGAATGTGGAGCTCATCAATTTGGGTAGGCTAACTGACTAGTGAGGTCTAGGGACGCACCTGTGTCCACCCATCCAGTGCTTAGGTTACACATTCATGACACCACACTTGGCTTCTCTCTGAGTGCCTAGGATTTGAACTCATGTCCTCAGACTTGCACTGCAAGCGCTTTACTGAATGAGCTATCTCCCCAGTCCCAGCGGATGTGTTTATGAAAAGCTAAGGAGGGCAGGGGTATGTTCTATGGAGGTGTAGTCAGGTATGGGGAAGGGGTGCCTCTGCCTGCCCATGCTGAGGCGTCCCTTCCCCTGTCCAGCCACAGGACGGTATCGTATAGAATAGAGTTTATTCAGGACATGGGGAGGGGAGTTAAGAGGATAGTAGAGGCAGAGAGAGAAAGAGAGAGAGGAGAGAGAGAGAGAGAGAGAGAGAGAGCTGGTCATGAGCCAAGTGGAGAGAGGAGGGGAAGGGAATGGGGAGGGGGGAAGGGAAAAACAAGGAACAAGAGAGCAAGGAAGGGGCAAGAACCCCCTTTATAGTGGGTCAGGCCTACCTGGCTGTTGCCAGGTAACTACCACCTGTCAGGATTCTGATGACTATTCTGATGACAAAGACTATTAGGTTCTGGAGAACAGCTAGAGGTAGTAACCAGATGTCAAGTGATCCATTGAACATGCTTTGAGGGTACAGTACCACGTCATATGAAAACAAGGTCAGCTCAAAACAAACCTCATGACAGCTTGGTTCTGGCCACATGAGGACTTTCTTTCTCAGGACGCTGGCACTTGCTTTCTGATTCGCTTACAGCTCTCTGAAGCTCCGAGACTCCAGCCTTGGCGAGGGGCCTCTGTGCATGACCTACCCTGCCTGTTATGTAGCCTTAGCGTTGCCTCTTGAGATCCGTTTCTTATATTGTTCTAGGAAATCATTCAAAGTTCCGGATCACTGAGAATGGGGTGCGGCAGAAATTATTTCTATATCCAGTTTCTTTCCCCTTCCAGGCGCAACGGACACAGCACTTCTCCACCTCCAGCGGTTGGAAGGCGCCAAGGGATTCATCCTGACGGATGAATACGAGCCAAAGTGGTGCATATGAGGATTTCCCAGCGTCCCCTTCTCCTTTCACCACCATCCCTGGCCTTGAGTTTTAGACAAGGCAGCTGTGCGGTGGTGCCGATTTCAGTAGCCTAGCCCTTCGGTAGCTGGGTGGGGCAGAGTTGCCGATTCAATGAGCACCTTGTATGAGCAATAAACGAAAACCGTGTTGTTTTTCTTATGTGAACAAGAACACCTGGAAAGAAGCCGTGTGCGCAATGAGAACATCAGTGATGCGGACAGGTCGCAGTGCTGACGACCTTGTCTCAGGCAAGCTTTAGCTCCCTGAAACAGCCATCCCTTGCCCATCTATGTTTTGGAATCAACATCTAGTAACTAACACATAAAAACCCTTTGGAACCTATTAACTTAACGGCCACCAGCCGGAACGAAAGCTGAGAACGTCGTCATCACGTGGCATCTGAGCTCTCTCTGGGAGATTCACCATTTTGCTGTAAATGCCTCTCTGATTCCCTTGATTACCCGCAGAGAGAAAGAGAAAGAAAAGAAAAGAAAGAAAGAAAGAAAGAAAGAAAGAAAGAAAAGAAAGAAAGAAAGAAGGAAAAGAAAGAAAGAAAGAAGCTCTCTATGGGAGATTCACCATTTTGCTGTAAATGCCTCTCTGATTCCCTTGATTACCCGCAGAGAGAAAGAGAAAGAAAGAAAGAAAGAAAGAGAGAGAGAGAGAGAGAGAGAGAGAGAGAGAGAGAGAGAGAAGGAGGGGAAGGAAGAAGGAAGGAAGGAAGGAAGGAAGGAAGGAAAGGAAGGAAGAAAGAGGACAGGAAAGGACATGACTGCTCTTGGGTATGGTGGAAGAGAAAGTTTACTATAGATCGTGAGAGAGCAGAGCCAGAGGCAGACACATCTGGGAGCGTCCAGAGTGGACATGGCCTGGCTCTGATGGGGTGGAGAATAGAGGAGGAAAGGGAATGAGGGAAAAAGTAAAGCCAGGGTCAATAGTCAGGAGACCACGGGGGAGGGGGAGGGGGAAAGGGTGGGTAATCAAATGTCTGGATTATACAGGGAAGAGCCTCTGAGCGAAAGGGCAGTCCAGCTCCTGCGCTGGAAAGTTTAGGGTAGGGGACAGGGTATACCAGCCTTACTCTGTAACAGGTAGGGAGTGAGGGATTCTGGGAGACCCAGGCAGCCGGGTCCACTTTGATATGTTAAATAGATACCTCAGCCCTTTGTCGTGGGTTTGAAACTTAACACCAACTAAAAATTTAAATTGCCTTAATTTATGACTTTTTTTTGTTCTGCTACTGTAAAACCTCATGAAAATGCTTTCACGGGGGTGGGGGGGTGATAGTGGGGGTGGGGGTGGAGGAACAAGGAACCTGGGGCAACCTAGCTCTGCCATTCCTTGGCCATGGTCATTCAAGTTTGATTGTAAAATAAACTGTCTCTTACTCCCTTTGAGGTAAGTGGTATGTTTTTTGTTGTTGTTGTTTGTTTGTTTTTTTTTGTTTTGTTTTGTTTTGCATTGACAGTCATCACAAAAAACAAAAACAAAAAACCTGAGTCCCATTTTTACTAACATAAAGTTAGTTGTATTGTACTTCATATGTATGTATTCATGTGTGTAGAGGCCAGAGGTCAACCTTGGTTGTGTCATTCCTCAGACACCATTCAAAAAATATTTTATATTTGCATATTTGTTTATTTTGATTTTTGTTTTCCAAACAGGGTATCTTATTAGTCCTGACTGTCCTGGAATTCACTCTGAAGACCAGGATGTCGAAAAAACAAACAAACAAAAAAACAACAACAAGAAGAAAAAAAAAAAAAAAAAAAAAGACCAGGATGGCCTCAAACTCACAGAGATCTATCTGCCTTTCCCTGTTTTCCCCAGTGCTGGGGTTAAAGGTGTGCACCACTATAGCCCGGCCTTTTCTTTTCTTTTCTTTTCTTTTCTTTTCTTTTCTTTTTCTTTCTTATTTATTTGTTGGTTTGAGCAGGGTCTTACTATAGAGCCCTGGCTAGCCTGGAATGCACTAAGTAAAAATCAGATTGCCCTTGCATTCAAAGAGATCCACTTGTCTTTGCCTCCTAAATGCTGGGATTAAGGATTTGTGCCACTATCCCAAGTCCACCTTGGGTTTTGTGGGAGAGCTTAAAGCTAACTGATTAGGATAGGCTGACTGGTTAGCAAGCCACAAAGATCTTCAGCTTTCCTGAGCTCTGTGACAAGTACGCCTACACTCCCAGCTTTTGGCGTGGTACTGTCTTGTTTATATGACAAGCACTTTAGTGACTGAACAATCTCTCTACCTCAAGTGATACTGTGCTCAAGTGATGGTTTCTCCAAAGTCACCGGGGTCTTTAATTGATAGCTGGTGACTGCATCAGAACACAGAATTGCACTGTGAGGCAGGCAGTGTAAGTTAACTCCAGTGGTAACCATTACATGAGCATCCGTTCTGAAGTAACTGTCTCTTTAGTTTGAAAAGGAGATATTAAGTGGAATCTCCAGACCAAGGAGACTGTTAGTGTTGTCAATCCGATTAGCAGATTAGAGCCCATGGATTCTCATTATCTCTTGTAAAATGTTAGTCTAATGTAATGTAATTTAATTTAGTATGGACGGATGTTTTCCCTGCATGTATATGTATTTGTATGTTACATGTGTAAAGTGCCCATAGAGGCCAGAAGAGGACGCCAGACCCCCCTGGAACTGGAGTTACAGAGAGTTGTGGGCTGCCCCATGGGTACTGGGCATCCAAGCGAGGCCCTCTGGAAGAATAACCAGTGTTCTTAACTGTTGAGCCATCTCTCAGCCCTAATTATCTTTTAATAAATCTCAAATCTGAGATTTAAGATCAACTGCTTTAACGTGTGCTGGATTTAATCTGGAGTGAATTTTCTCTGTTATTTCTTTGTGTTTACAGTTGTGTAACGCAAAGCCCCTCATGTACTTCTCAAGTTCCAACTGACCGCAGATTCTGATGACGTGTAGCAAAAGGGCGGAGACAACTTTTTCCCTCTTAACATTCTGGATTTATCATGGAAGTCGGGGGCATTCACAGCCCCCAAGAGTCTACTACATCCAGCTGCTGTGGGTTTGCCGGGTCCTCCTTGAACATTCTCATTGCCCAGACAAGGCAAGCTGCTTTGTCCTGGTTGTCCTTTTTTGCCTGTGTTTGCTTGCAACGTGCAGCTGAAAGAATGGCCTCCCCACCCCCATCCCAATAGAATCGTCCACAGTGTCTGTGTCTGGTTCTTGGTCCACATAAGGATGCAAACTGGCAATTTTCTTTGTTCCTGCATTCTCCTCTCCCAGCCCCTTTCTAAGTCCTTAACTGCCTTTGAAACCTTTAAGTGTGTGTGTGTGTGTGTGTGTGTGTGTGTGTGTGTGTGTGGATGTGTATTTCTCTTTATTTGCACAAGTTTGGTTGACTTTCGGGCTCTGATCCAGCTGAGTTTAGTGTTGTTTACTGCCTCTCAGAGTCTTCTTGGGAGGCTGGTGTTTTAATTAAGACCATATTGATCTTAGATACTAGAAAATATCATCTGACCCAAAATCTCTCTCCACTGGAAACCTTCTTGCCAGACTTCCAAATGAACATTACTCAATAAAAAGGATAGCAATCTACTTTGAACGTGTGTGTGTGCAGAGAAGAGAGAGAGAGAGAGAGAGAGAGAGAGAGAGAGAGAGAACCTTTTTGTTCCCCTGGTTGGTACAAATTGTGGGCTCAAGCAATCTGTCCTTTTTAGTTGTGTTGGTTTGAAAGAGAATGGCCCTTATAAGTTCATGAGTTTGAATGCTTGGTCTCTAGTTTGTGGAACTGTTTGGGAAGGATTGGGGGGGTGTGGCCTTCCTGGATAAAGTGTGTCTGTGTCACTGAGGGTGGGCTGTGAGGTTTCAAAAGCCCCATGTCATTCTCAGCTCTTTTTCTGCTTCCTGTTTGTGGATGAGGACGGAAGCTCTCGGCCACTGCTCCAGTGTCACGCCTGCCTGCTTGCTGTTCCGTTCTCCACCATGAGAGTTGTGGGCTCCAACCCTCTGGAACTGTGAGCCTCAAAATAAATGCTTTCTTTTATAAGTTGCCTTGGTCATGATTTTTTGTCACAGCACTAGAAAAGTCGCTAAGATTTTCGTCTTCCCAATATTTATCCCTGCCTGGCTTTTGGATATAGATTTTCTTTTTTGTTTTTGTTTTGTTTTGTTTTGTTTTTCTCCCCAGGACAGAGTTTCTCTGTGTAGCCCTGGCTGTCCTGGAACTCACTCTGTAGACCAGGCTGGCCTCGAACTCAGAAATCTGCCTGCCTCTGCCTCCCAAGTGCCGGGATTAAAGGCGTGGGCCACCACTGCCTGGCACTTTGTATTTTTCATTTTCCCACCTTTTCATTAGTTTAATTTTCCAAGGGAATCTTTAGGTCAGTCTGGCACATCTGAAATCAAGAGCGAAGCTGTAGGTGCAACTCAGGTGGCAGATTGCTCGCCCACCATGCCCAAATTCCCGTATCTGAGCTCCAGCACCACATAAACTGGGAGTGATTATGCATACCTGTAACGGCAGGCAGGAGGTCTGAAGTTCAAGGTCACCTTCAGCTATACAGTAGGTTGAGGCTAGCCTGTGTAATGGAAGACTCTTGTCTTGAAAGCACTCAAGTGCGGGGGTGCAACACTGATGTTGGATGCAATAATTCTTAGCCACTTGAACTTGATAGTACCTGTAAGCCACGCCCCTCATCTGTGGTGGTTCAGAGTTGCCTTTATGAACACCTATTCCTTATTAATATTTTAAAATAAGTTTTTTTTTTTTTTTTGGTTTTTCGAGACAGGGTTTCTCTGTGTAGCCCGGGCTGTTCTGGAACTCACTCTGTAGACCAGGCTGGCCTCAAACTCAGAAATCCGCCTGCCTCTGCCTCCCAAGTGCTGGGATTAAAGCCGGGTGTGCCACCACCACCCGGCTTAAAATAAGTATTTTTAATATCAGTCTTAAATGGGAAAATATATGAACAATCAGATTCAATTGGGGAGGAGGAGGAAAACCATTTTGCTATGATTTAGCTTCCTTAGCCCAGAAAGAGACCTTAAAATGAGGATTTAAGTATAAGTAGATTTTCTTTGTATGTGTGTATGTGTATGTTACTTATGTGTGTGGTATATGTACACATATGTGTGTGTTGTATACAGGCTCCTGCTCATACACATGTGACCATCACATTCCACATTATTCCCTTGAGACAGAGTCTTTCCCTGAACCTAGCATCAGACTGTCAAGTATCAAATCCCAGAGATCCTCTTGTTTCCACCCTACCCGGTGTTGGGGTTACAAGCAAGTACATGGCCATGACCAGCTTTTAACATGTGCTCTGGGGATTTGAACTCAGGCCTTCATGCTTGCCTAGCAACCACTCTTACCCCTTGATCCATCATCCCAACCTTCAAGTAAGTTTAGCTGGGGTATGATCCTATGGGGAATCGGGGGCAAGGGATCTAATAGGGAAGGAGGGATGCAAAATACGGAGAAAGGAAGACACAAGAGAAATGCCATAGAGCATGACACTGTATGAAACTGAGACTTGGTCCTGATGGGGAACTCTGTCGGATGATACAGAGTATTCCTTGGGAGCATCTCACCTCACTAGGTGCTGTAGAGCTCTTGGGGAGTTCATTCTTGGTCACTGCTCGCTTGCTCTGCATAGCCTCCCCTGCTGCTATACTAAAGGAAAACCATCAGCAGACATAGATCCTCTGAGGAAGTAGCCATGACGACAGAGATACGGGGGCCCTGGTGGGAGTTCTGAGAGCATCCATAACTCAGAAGAAGACAACCCCACTAGCAATGGTACCCATGAAAATGAAAGGAACAGGGGACTATGATTTTTGACACATACTGGTATATTTCTGATGTTGTAGAGAATGGAAATGACTTTTTTTTTTTCACAAAGGAGAGGGTATTGGACAACTGGTTTTTGTGTTTTGCTGGCAAGAGTCAAAGTTGGTACAATCTTTCTTGGAAGGATAATTTTGAATAGAATCAGAAGTTTTCAAATTTGCTTCTCTTTGATCCACACACTCTGCTTCTAAGAACATGTTTGAAGTAGATGACTAGATTATCACTTAGATCTGGCTCTAAAGAGAAACAACCTGACAGACACAGAGGTCTAATGATAAAACATTGGCTAATCCCTTATCCATTTATCCATCCATTATCCATTTATCCATCCAGCCACTCACCTACTCATCTATCTACCCACCCATCCATCCACTCACCCATCCATCCATCCATCCATCCATCCATCCCATCCATCCATCCACCCTCCAGTTCTGTTAGTCATTTTCCCTGGCAGTGACTAAAATTCCTGACATAAAAGCTGAAGGGAAAGAATTATTCATTTCAGTTCAAGGTTTCAGAGGACTGGGTTCCTGGCTGCTGAGCCTTGTGTTCTAGAGTCATGGTGACTCAGCATGTAGTACAGCCTGTTAGTCCTTTCTTGGTGGCTGAAAGGCAAAGCATGAATACAGAAAGAAGTCATTGCAAGCTACCTCCCAGGAAACATCCACAGCTACTTACTTCCTCCAGTTAAGCCCTACTTCCTACCTTCCCCAGCCATCAACTGAGAAATCCAATTACTGGGTTACAACTGAAACACCTCTAGAAAGGTAACTTTTCTTCCCTCCTCTTTCTTTTTTTAAAAAAGAATTGTTTTATTGTGTGTATATGTGCACATGTGCCTGTGGAGGCCAGAAGAAGGTGCTGGGTCCCCTAGAAGTAAGGATGAAGGCAGTCGTGATGTGCCCAGTGTGGATGCTGGGAATCGAACTCTGGTCCTCTGCAAGAGCAGCAACTGCTTTAACCTCAGAGTCATCTCCCCAGTCCAACCTCTGTTGGGAATCGGTTCTAACGCTTTGTCGTCGTAATTCTGCTCCCCAAAGCTGTGCTTAGACCTGAGGGTCCCTAACCTGAGCTGACTTCAATTGGTAATTTAAAAAAATTGCTGTACAGCCAATGGCTGGGCAGGGAGATGAAGGTGGGACTTTTAGATTGTGTGGGCAAGGGACCAAGGGAGAAGAGAAATCGCCTAGGAAGGAGAGGGATCAGATTTAAGAACTGCAGGAGAAAAGTCATCCAGCAATGTAGAAGAAAAGGGAAAGTGGTCCTAGGGGTGGGGGTATGGGTGGGGGTGGGGGTGTGGGTGGGGGCTGCCCAGAAAGTTATAGGGCAGCAAAGATCAGTCATTGAGCTAGTCAAGACATATCAAAATTAGCTGGTGTGTGTGTGTGTGTTTTCATTCAAGAATCCAGAGAGCTCTTGAGCGGGACAGTGCATTCTCGACCTGCTGGGAGCCAAAGCAATTTAATCCACCAACATAAACCTCTGCTTCTATCTTTTACTTTCCTCCCTCCCTTTCTTTCTTTCTTTCTTTCTTTCTTTCTTTCTTTCTTTCTTTCTTTCTCTCTCTCTCTCTCTCTCTCTCTCTCTCTCTCTCTCTCTCTCTCTCTTTCTTTCTTTCTTTCTTTCTTTTTAAGATGAAAAATCTAGTATGTAGTCCAGGCTGGCCTTGAACTTATTATATAGCCCAGGCTGTCCTTGAACCCATGGTAGTTGTAACTCAGTTTTCCAAGTGTTGAGGTTTCAAGTATATGCCATCTTGACTTGCTGTTTATTATTATTACTATTTTATTCAATATAATGTTTTTTGAGAGGGAAGACATTGAAATAGGTCTTCCCGAGACAAGATGAAGCTGACTATTGAGCTCAGTGGCTACCCAGGCCCCCCAAAATTTAAGAATTAGATTAAGGACTAAAGATTTCTGATATTACTTAGCCCCTTACTTTGACAGAGAACCAGAGAGCAAAACAGCCTTAAGGGAGATCTGTAATTCTCTCCGGACAATGGGATCCACAAACTTACACACCTTTTGTCTTTCCTGGTGAAAATCTTTTTTTTTTTTTTTTTTTTTTTTTTTCCTGGTGACAGGGTTTCTCTGCGTAGCTCTAGCTGGCCTGGAACTCATTCTGTAGAGCAGGCTGGCCTCGAACTCAGAAATCCACCTGCCTCTGCCTCCCAAGTGCTGGGATTAAAGGCGTGTGCCACCACCGCCCGGTGAAAACCACTTTGGTATCTGTGCCTTCTGCATCTGCCCTTTTCCGATCCTCTGTGCACAGTCCTTTGGCTCCATCTCTTCAGCTTTGGTCTGAAACAGCTGGCGAAGGAGTCGAGTCTTGAAATCATCTGACTGAGCCCTTTCATTCCTTGAAGTCATTTTTAGCATTCTACATTAATCAAAGTTGTCTCACTTGCTTCCTCTCTGTATTTATATGGCTTCTCTCTCTCTTTCTCTCTCTCTCTCTCTCTTTCTCGCTCTCTCTGTCTCTCTCTCTCTCTTTCTCGCTCTGTCTCTCTGTCTCTCTGTCTCTCTGTCTCTCTGTCTCTCTGTCTCTCTCTCTCTCTCTCTCTCTCTCTCCACACACACACACACACACACACACACACACACACACACACACTCTTCGGTCTATCTCTTGCACAAAGAGCCAAGTAAAAATCCCACATTAAAAATTAGTTTGGACCCATGACAATGATAGAAATGTTAGGACAATATGGGATTTACTTCTAAGCTTTCTGATCTAAAATAAGACTAGTTCAGATTTTCATGTCGCAGCTCAAGGCGCTGCCACTGATAGTCATCTCCTCATAATTCTCAGGAGGGAGGAACGTTTCTTACAACTCCAGTTTTGTAAGCAGAGCACACAACGTTCGTCCATAGCATTGATGTTACCGGAAGCAGCGATGGAGCCAAGGCTTGGTGTTTCTTATGCTTCTCCTCTGTCCTTTGCAGTGGGTTTTTATCGCACTAATTGCAAGAACGTGCTTTTAGAAAAGAACGGCAGACGCTTTAAGGAAGCAGGACAACATGCAGTGCAACGGTGCACGTTGCTTTTGAATACTACGTGAAACATTTCCTTATCAATTTCAGTTGGGTTTGGGGTGTGCTTTGGGCTCGTGCTGGCTAGTCTTATGTCAGCTTGACGCAAGTTGAAGTCATGAGAGGAGGGAACCTCCTCCTTAAGGAAAATGTCTCCTTAAGATGGGGCTGTAGTCTCGAAAAACCAAAAAAAAAAAAAAAAAAAAAAAAAAAAAAAAAAAAAAAGATGGGGCTGTAGGCAGGTCTATAGAAAGCCCCGCCCATTGTGGGTGGTGTCATTCCTGGGCTGGTGTTCCTGCTGGTATTCTACCAGAAAGGAGGCTGAGCAAGTCATATGGAGCAAGTCAGTAAGCAGCATCCCTCCATGACCTCTGCATCAGCTCCTGCCTCCAGGTCCCTGGTTTGTTCAAGTTCCTATCCTGGCTTCTATTGGTAGACTGTAATGAGGAAATATAAACCAAATAAACCCCTTGCTCCCCAACTTGCTTTTGGTCACAGTGTTTCATTGCTGCGATAAAATCCCTAACTAAGGTACGGCTTTAGGTTTGTTTGCAAAACTGCCGATGCAATGGGATTCTGCGCAGTGAGGTTGCAGCATCGGGATTCTGCGCAGTGAGGTTGCAGCATCGTGGCTGACCCTTCTCTGCAGAAGCGTCACACAATCAACAAAGATTTAAAAATCAAGCCTCCACAGTACAAAACTATAACAGGCCTGGCTAATAAAGCAAAAGAGGGGAGAAAGCTTGTTACCTGTAGCAGGTGAGGAGGTGCGGTGAGGAGGTACCGTGAGGAGGTGCAGTACTTATTTCTAAAGCATAGTCCTCCATGAACAAAGGGAGGCATGGGGGGTTTTATTCAGGGAGTTCAGAGGAGGGTGGCACATTCCCACGCATGCTCAGTTGAAGAAGAGGGCAGACTGGAATGTTAATGGACAGTCTTAGCTTGCATCATAAAGATGGTGCATGGTTCTAGAAGTGTCTCGGGATTCTTTGTTTTTGTTTTGCCAAAAAGGTTGTAGCTGTAGCTTAATGAAAAGACACTTTGAAGGTCTTTGTGAGACACTCACTATGTGAGTGTGCCCTGAAGGCAGACTGCATGCTCCACTCAACTGCGGAAGTTGGGCTTTCTCCCTTTTCAGGTCGTTGAAATGCACATAGGGATTACCTGGAAGTTTATCCGAATCTTTCCTGTGGTCCAGCCCCGGGAGGATAGTGATGAAACAGTTGACTTGACCAGCTTTTCCCACACTCTGAGTGTCCCCGTGAGTGTCCATGCATGATGTTTCCTTTTGAAGCTTTCAATATAAGATCTTGTTTTTAAACGATGATGCCCTAGGCCTGGGAGATGGCTTAATGGTCACTGTGACTGATAGCCAGCCTGCCTACCTGAGTTCCACGCCAGCACCCACACAGCAGAAAACTAACTGCTGCATGTTGTCCTATGACCTCCATTTACAGCCATGGTACCTTTAACTCCTAACTCCCACACGTATTTTTTAAAATGTTAATACATAAACTTTTTTTTAAAAGATAATAATTTGTCCCAAGTCCTTGTGCTTGCTAGGCAAGGTCTTTGTCACTGAGCCACATTCTCAGGTCTATGCTACGTTTTGTTTTTTGTTTTTCGTTTTCTTTTACTTTTCTTTTCATGAATTTAAAATTATTTTTTAATTAAAAATTTTCTCTCTCTATGTATATGTATATGTTTTATTTTTGTTTCTTCGAGACAGGGTTTCTCTGTATAGCACTGGCTGTCCTGGAACTCACTCTGTAGACCAGGCTGGCCTCGAACTCAGAAATCCGCCTGCCTTTGCCTCCCAAGTGCTGGGATCAAAGGCGTGCGCCACCACTGCCCGGCTCATATTATATATTTTTATCACATTTTTCTCTTCTCTAACTCCTCTTTGATCCTCCTCACCTCCCTAACCACCCAAATTTATGTTCTCTTTCTCTCTATAAAAAAAAAAAAAAGCATGAAACAAAACAACCTCCCCCAACACACACACAAAATGAAATAATAACAGGCAAAAGACAAAAAAAAAAAAAAAAAAAGCCCAAATAAGCAATATTGAAAACACCATAGAATCCCTTTCATGTTTCCCAACTACTTCAAGCCGTGGGGCTTACCCTGAAGTGTGACTAATAACTCCAGCGAGACGCAACTGAAAAAACATTGGTTTTCCCTTTGCCAGTGGGTATCAACTACAGTTAGCTACTTGGGTAAGGTTGGGAGCCCATGTCCACTTTCCCTCGCAGTGTGGGAACACTGGCTTGTAGATCATATACATGTCACCACAATCTCTGTGAGTTCATATATGTTAGGTTTTTTTTTTTTGTGTCTACAAAAAAACCAAAACAAAAAACCTGTCTCCTTGGAGTCATCTACCACCTCTGGCTCTGCGACTCTTTCTGCTTCTTTTTCTGCAGGGATCCCTGAGTGTGGAAGGAAGAGATTTGATGAAGATATTTCATTTAGGACTGAGTGCTCCAAAGTCTCTCAATCTTACTGTCCAGTTTTCTGTGCTGATTCCTGTCTGCTGCAAGAGGAAGAAGCTTCTTTGATGAGGGCTGTCTGAGGCCCTGGTCTATGGTACAGCAGCGTGTCGTTAGGAGTCCTTTGATTGCTACGTTCCGTTAGCAGACCAACAGTACTCGGTTTTCCCCTAAGCTCATGGCCTACCTGGTCTCATGTTCTCGGCCGATTTGGAAGTTTCAGATATGGTTTCTATCACATGGTGTGATAGAAAAAGCCACCAGCTTTCCTTTTTCTGTACTCTGTGTTTAAGGTTGCTATAAAAGCAATGCCCTCTCTAGTCCCAGGAGAAGGACGGAGTCTGGGGGCGTTGTGCTAAGCAGCACGCAGAGAAAGCACGGAACTCAGAATAGGTAGTATGCCCTGCTTGGGTTACTGATCTTCTTGACTTTTCTAGCTTTATGCTTAGCTCCAGTGCACGCGACATCTAACGGCTATTGACTCTCAGTAAAGAGCCCCCATCTGTGGGGGGCGGGGGACTGGAGAGATGGCTCAGCGGTTAAGAGCACTGGCTGCACTTCTAAAGGTCCTGAGTTCAATTCCCAGCAACCATATGGTGGCTCACAACCATCTGTAATGGGGTCTGATGCCTTCTTCAGGTGTGTCTAAAGATAGCTACTTATATAAATTAAATAAATAAATAGATAGATAGATAGATAGATAGATAGATAGATAGATAGATGATAGATCTTTAAAACAAATAAAAAAGGGGCCGGGCCGGGCAGTGGTGGCGCACGCCTTTAATCCCAGCACTTGGGAGGCAGAGGCAGGCAGATTTCTGAGTTGAGGCCAGCCTGGTCTACAGAGTGAGTTCCAGGACAGCCAGGGCTACACAGAGAAACCCCGTCTCGAAAAACCAAAAAAAAAAGAAGGAGTGGCATGTGTCTAAAGCTAGTGCGGGTGGCTGAGTTTCAACATGGAATTCATCCATGCATAGTCAGATCCTGTCTTACAAAAAAATTAATAAATAAATAAAAGGATCTGCCTGTTTGCTCTGCTAAGTCACTCAAGTGTTTACAAATCCACAATTTTAGATTTCTGACATGAAAACGAATAAGTCGTATTGCAATATTTTTATTTTTTTTTCTGTGTGAAAGAGAGAATAAGAGCTGAAGACAACCTGGAACACTTAATTTATCTGAAAGATTTTTCGGGGCTGGAGCTGTCTCTCGGTTGGCAGAGTGCTTTGTCTAGTGTGTGTCAGGTCCTCAGTTCCATTTCTAGAGCTGCCTAAAGCAGGATGGTGGCCCTTGCTGCTGATCCCAGCACTTCAGAGGGGGACCTGGGAAGGCCTGGAGCACAAGGGCTCTAGGTCATTCTCGGCTGCTTTAGAGGATGGCCTGGGTTACAGTGAGACCCTGTCTCAGAAACAGAAACAAAATGGATTATTCTCTTTTTTTTCATGTTTTTTTTCTTTTTTTTTGGTTTTTCGAGACAGGGTTTCTCTGTATAGCCCTGGCTGTCCTGGAACTCACTCTGTAGACCAGGCTGGCCTCAAACTCAGAAATCCACCTGCCTCTGCCTCCCAAGTGCTGGGATTAAAGGCGTGCGCCACCACCGCCCGGCTCTTTTTTTTTTCGAGACAGGGTTTCTCTGTGTAGCCCTGGCTGTCCTGGAACTCACTCTGTAGACCAGGCTGGCCTCGAACTCAGAAATCTGCCTGCCTCTGCCTCCCAAGTGCTGGGACCAAAGGCGTGTGCCATCACCCAGCGATCATTCTCCCTCTCTCCATCTCTTTCCCTCCCTCCCTCCCTCCCTCCCTCCCTCCCTCCCTCCCTCCCTCCCTCCCGTCCCTCCCTTCTTCTCTCTCTCTCTCTCTTTCTCTCTCTCTCTCTCTCTCTTCTCTCTCTCTCTCTCTCCTCTCTCTCACACACACACACACACACACCATACACACACACACAGGAGGCGGGGGAATTTTAATACCTCAGGGATATGAAAACAGATCTTTTTTTTTTGAAATTTTTGCTTGAAACCCTATTCTTGAAGTCTCACTCAGAAGCTGTCATGCACACGGGTTAGCCAGAAAAGAAGGGCCGAGGAGCAGCTTTGCCTCAGGAGAGGAACTTGCACAACCAATCTTTTTCCTGAATCCTTGGCAATGGCTTCACTCCCTAGGCACTGAGGAAAATCAGAGGGGATATTGCAACACATCCACTGTGGGAGTGGATGTGTAAGCGAGTGTAAAATCGGAGACATCTGTAAGAACAATAAAGACAACCGAAGGGCTGTTGCCACGAAGAAGCACCCCAGACCTTCTTGGTAAATTGTCGCTTGCTGCTGACCTCATCACCTGAATGAGTCAGATTGGCCAAATTAGGAGAAATGAAAGTGTCACCCTGGTCCCTCCTGTCACCTTGACACTCATTTCAGCACAGACTTTCCACGTATAGACTCCAGTTGTTTGACTTTTTTTTTTTTCTTCCTGAGATAGGGTTTCTCTATGTAGCCTGAAGCTGCTGTGGTGTGTGTGTGTGTGTGTGTGTGTGTGTGTGTGTGTGTGCGTGTGCGTAATTGAATAAGCAAAACCATCCTACCTAGATGCTTAGGGAAGATGCATTACTGTCTTTCCCTGTTGCTATAACAAAACACAGGACAAAAGAATTGGAATGTCAATACTCTGTGGTGGGAGAGGCATTGGAATTCAGGAGAGTTTGTTTTGGCGCACAGTTTGAAGGTGCCGCCTATTAAGGTGTGGGGGATAGTCATGGTAGCAGAAAGAGCTTGAGGCGGCTGGTCATGTGACATGTAGTCAGGAAGAGAGGTAGATGCTGGTACTTAGGTCACTTTGTCCTTTTATTTGGTCTGAGGCTCCAGCCCATGGAATAGTACCATCCTTACCTATAGTGGATTTGCCTATCTTAATGAACCCAGTCTAGAAATTTCCTTAGAGATGTAACTAGAGGTTTGTCTCTTAGGTGACTGTAGATCTTGTGAAGTCGGTTACCAGTGTTAACCATCATTGTCTAGTTGGGTATACACCAAACATTGCTCAGAATGGGTGGCCTTGAAGATGAATTGAGAGGAGGCCAGCAGGGACAGAATAAAGAGAATGCCTTGACATACAGCTGAAGAGCGTTGCTAAGATGTTAGCCACAGGTCCCTTCTTGCATTCTATACTGTAAGGAAGTGGCCTCATAACCCTCCCAGAGCACAGCCAGAGTCTGACTGCTCTCTCAAAATGAAAAAAAGAGTCCCTGAACTGGAGACAACCAGATTGGATCGGTGTGATGCAAGAGACACATATGTCATGAACATTTTGAACTAAAAATGGCTGGCTGGGTACAAATTTGATTTGTACTTAGACCTCCTGAGTCAAGTGTGGACGAAGCTCTGATCTCTTCCCTTCCATTTGGGGTCATCTGAGGACACTCATTTCTCACACATGACTGCCAGCAGGACAGAGAAAAATAGAAGCACCTAGTGAGTATAACCCTTATTCCTGACTGATGTCTGGCACCCAGCCTAGCCCGTGTCCTGCTCTGGGTTCCAATTCCTGTGAGCCCAGTGTTTCTCAGTAACCCGCCTGCCCTAGCTGGCTGGCTGCCTCCCCAGAGGGTTCTGATAAATTTTCTGTAAAGACAAAGCCAGACAATGAGCCAGAATCTGATTCAGAGAAGTTCCTCTTCTCTGGTTAACGTTATTTTTATTCAATTAAATCAATTATTATAGTGCTCTTTGCGTGTGCGCGTGGGGGAGGGTGAGAGACATTGGGGAGGGCACACCATACTAAGCTAAACCAGTGCAAGTCAGAGAAAATCCTCTCGAGTCAATTCCCTCCTATGGTTAGGTTAACCACAGGTTTTGGTAGCTGAACTCAGGTTGTCAGACTTGGCAGCAATCACCTACCCCTGATGAGCCTTCTTGCCCGTCCTACATTATTTTAGTGAAAGCTGTCCACCTTGCTATGGTTAGTTTGAGTCATTTATTTCCTCAGCCACAAGGTATCCTACCTATTGTTTGCGCGGTTGCTTTTTGATCTGTTTTTTTTTTTCCCCCTAGGTTGGGCTTTCAGGCTTCTTGCTACTTGTTATTAATAACAAACGCTTCTGTGAACATTTTTGTAAAACGTTCCCTGTTAACAACGGAGTTTCCCTGTGGTGTTTATGCATAAAGAATTGCTGGGTGGTAACATTTAGACATGATGGTAAATATCTCAAATTTCCCTAAATAATTATCACTGCTGCTACCGGCGTGGAAAGTTCCCCGGGGCTGCAGATTCTTTATCGATGTCTTGTCCTGTCAGACTTGTTAACGTTGGCTCATCAAAGGTGTGTAAAATATGTCCTCCTGATTTTCAGTTTCGTTTGCCTGTGACCAGAGAGAATGAACGCTGGTCATGCAGGTTTCCTGTCGTGTGGCTTGTCTGCTCAGTCTTGTCTCACTTTACTTGTAAACTATAACAGACATCAGACACAAAGATAGTAGGCATGAATCTTTTTTTTTTTTTTAAGTTTTTCTTCTTTTCTGACCTCTAATCTAGGCTGAGGTGAGTTGCTATGTATTTACATCTTTAATATTTGCTCCCCAATTCAAATTTTACACAAATTTCAATGGTTATAAATTTATGAAAAGAAATGTAAAGCCTGAGGCATAAAATAAACATACATATCATAAATATATAATTTAATTATCACCATCCCATCCAATTTAGCTCTTTTTTTTTTTTTTTTTTTTTTTTGGTTTTTTCGAGCAATTTAGCTCTTTAAAAAATAATTAGTTAATTAATTAATTTACATTCCAAATGCAGCACCCCCTCCCTGTGTAGGCATGAATCTTAAGGAGATAGTTCAACAAATATTTTTTTTTTTTTTTTGGTTTTTCGAGACAGGGTTTTTTCTGGTCCTGGCTGTCCTGGAACTCACTCTGTAGACCAGGCTGGCCTTGAACTCAGAAATCCGCCTGCCTCTGCCTCCCAAGTGCTGGCATTAAAGGCGTGCACCACCACCGCCCGGCCCTCAACAAATATTTATAAATGAATATAATTATGTTGGCGTGGGTCCTTTGATGCATTTTTAAATGTAGTCCAATTAATAAATGTTTCCTGGGGCTGGAATGGATCGTTTGGGAGAGTGCTTGACTAGTACCCACAAAGCCCTCTGTTTGATCCCCAGTACTCTTGTCATCCCAGTGCCGCCGCTTGGGAGGTGGAGGCAGGAGGATGGGAAATTAAGATTACCCTTGGCTACATCACAAATTTGAGATTCACTTGAGCTACAGCAGATCTTGTTTCAAATCAGTTGATTAATCAAGCAAACAAGCAATTGATAGAATGTCCTAATGTTTTTTGACTTTGTGTTTTGTTGAAGAAGCACTTCCATACCTAACAGTGTAAACACATTTTCTTACTTTCCTTCTAAACATTTAAAATTTTAGTTCTTTTTTTTTTTTTTTTTTTTTTGATGTATGTGAGTACACTGTCGCTGTCTTCAGACACACACCAGAAGAGGGCATTGGATCCCATTACAGATGGCTGTGAGCCACCATGTGGTTGCTGGGAATTGAACTCAGGACCTCTGGAAGAGCAGTCAGTGCTCTTAACTTCTGAGCCATCTCCCCAGCCCCCCCCCTTTTTTTTAAGATAGTTTTATGTGTGTGAGTACACTGTTGCTGTCTTCAGACACACCAGAAGAGGGCATCGATCCCATTACAGATGGTTGTGAGCCACCTTGAGGGTGCTGGGAATTGAACTCAGGACCTCAAAAAGAGCAAAGCAGTCAGTGCTTTTTAATCACTGAGCCATCTCTCTAGCCCTAAATTTTAGGTTCTCTCCTCCCTCTCTTTCTCTATTCTCCCATCTCCCTCCCCCCTCTCTTTCTTCTTGTTTGTTTATAGAGACAGTCTCTTGTGTAGCCTCTCAAGCTCCTGATGTCCCTGCCCCCGTGCTAGTATTATAAGCACGCACCCCCAAACCCTGAGGTGATTTACCTGTTTACATTTCACAACCATGACACTGTTTTGTGCACGGAGGTGCAGAGAGTCTGAAGTAGTGTTTCACTTTGTTCCTTACAGATAACCATTCTTTCAAGCATCATTGGAGCACAATCCTCGCTACCTCTGACCAAATGCTCCACCTCCCTTTCTGAGTGGTCCTGGTGACTGAGTCCATTAGGGAAGGACTGGACCACTGAGTTACATCTTTAGCTCAGTCAATCGCGTTCATTCATCAAGACTGCATGTGTGTGTAGGTCTACTTTCTGGGCACTTAAGAATGCCCATGGATTTCTTTGTGCTGGCTTTGCAAGTGATGAAGAAAAGGTAACAGTATCTTTGCTTCATGTCTCTCAAGCCTCATGGCGGGATACTTGTAACAAAAAGACAAATGAACATAAAACAAGCATATGCAGTCACTAAATATGTTTGCCACACACAGGGGCCTTTGGAGAAGACTGCAAGACACAGCAACATTTCTCCATTAAAAAACATTTTTTTTTTTTTAGATTTATTTATTTTATGTGTGTGAGTGTTTTGTCTGAGTGTACATGTGTAGACCATGTGCATGCCTGTGGAGATCAGAAGAGGGTATTGAATCCAGAGAGATGCTATCCATGTGGTTGCAGGAAACCGAAATGGGCCTTGTGCAAAGAACCCCACTGCTGTTAACCACTAAGCCACCCACCCCTCCAGCTGGAAGCCTCTGTATTTTAGTGCTTAGTAGGTTTGACATAGTCTTGCAAAAGTACGGTGAGACAGAGGGTGTGCAGTCCGATGCTACAGACTAAAGGAAATGTAGCAGACGGGCTTGTTAGTTTTTTTCCTCCTTCAAGACAGAGTTTCTCTGTGTAGTCCTAACTGTTCTGGTATTTGTTCTGTACCACAGGCTGGTTGGTCTGCTTCTACTTCCCGAGTGCTGGGATTAAAGGCACACACCACCGTGTTCTGCTCCTGTTTATGCTTTTGTCAGTGTCTACGTCTTGAAAGATAAGGATTCTCCCTCCCCTCCTTTGGCTCGAAGGAAGACACCCAGGAATGAAGGTGCTGTGACCTACTTCAGGAGACAGTGGCTTTCTTGTTCCTGCACCGATACCCACAGTTTCATATAATTGGATGACAAAATTGGTCATTGGGTTTAAGCGGAAACTCAGCATGTTTTGTGTCCCAGTTGTGCAGGAAAGATGGGAAGAATGGATCTGAACCACCAGCTCAGATTGGATGGAAGAACCTGTGCCAAGTCGGTGCAGGGTCTAGCCTTGGCTCTGCCCCACCTGGCTATGGGACCAAGGGTCTAGCCCTTGGCCACATGAAAGCATAGGACTTTGACTGGCTATCTAGGGTCCCTGTGAGTTCAGAAGACCCTGACTTCTTCCACTGTTGCTGTCCTTTCAGCCCTCAACCCTCTGTCCCACAGACCAAGTCAGGGTATGAAATTCATCACCCAAAAGAATGTGTTCAACCCTTAATTTATTCTTGTGTTTGAAGGCTAAACTGTATTGTGATTTTCCCTTCCCGTTTAAAACCTTCTCAAATCTTGTCAAGTATCTAAACTAAGCTCAGCAGAGAGCCAGCTGTCACCGACTTCTCCGAAATGCCTCATCTGACTTGTTCAGACTTTTCTAGAACTGAGATTTCAGTTGACCTCATTCTCACTGGAGGAATGTGTCTTCCTGTTTCAGAAGGGATGATTCTAGATACTGATATGGTGGAGATTGGCGCGTTCTGAACAAGAAGCATCATCTACTGAGTCTGTGTAGGGCATGTCCAGTCCTTATGAAGGAACTCAGTCCTATGGTGGCATCACACTAGCATTGCCTAACGGAAGAACCTTATTTACCATGTATAGTCACAAAATAAGTACTTAGTTGGATGATGGTTGCACAGGTATTCACATTAATAAAGTGTTAATTTTTGTTTTCTTTTATAATGAGCCCCCTCCTGTCCCTCCTTCTCTTTTTCCCTCCCTCTCTCTTGCTTTATAAAGAACTTTAATTTTTAAAAAAAATTTATGTCCATTGGTGTTTTGTCTGTGTGAATGTCTGTGTGAAGGTATCACATCTCTTGACAGTGGAGTTACAGATAGTTACGAACCACCGTATGAGTGCTGGGAATTGAACCTAGGTCCTTCTGGAAGAGCAGCCAGTGTTCTTCATTGCTCAGCCATCTCTCCAGCCCACCACCACGACCCTATCCATTCTTGTTTCAGCAGGGTATCAGGTAACTCAGGCTGGCCTCAAATGTGTTATGTAGCAAAGGATAGCCTTGAACTCCTGATCTTCCCGTCTCTACTTTCTGAGTGCTGAGATGACAGCTGTGTGCTTCCCACGAGCTGTGTCTGCCGTGCTGGGGTTAGGAACAAGGGCTTTGTGCACAATAGACAAGAGAGTTACCTCCCCAGCCTTCTCTGGCAAAGCAGATTTGATGAAAGAATTTTTAAAGTTAGAAGGGATCTGACAAGTTGGGCAGTGTTGGCGCACTCCTTTGATCCCAGCACTTGGGAGGCAGAGGCAGGCGGATTTCTGAGTTCGAGGCCAGCCTGGTCTACAGAGTGAGTTCCAGGACAGCCAGGGCTACACAGAGAAACCCTGTCTCGAAAAACCAAAAAAAAAAAAAAAAAAAAAAAAAAGAAGGGATCTGACAAAGCTACTCAAATCTATGTTTGTGTATATATTTGTGGTGTGTGTGTGTGTGGTGTGTCTTCCTCTAATACTCTCTGCCTTACATTTTGAGACAGATTCTCTCATTGAACCTGCTGACCACTGAATGTCTAGAGCGACTGTCTAGCAACCCTAGGGATCTGCTGTCTCCACCTCTGTGCCCTGCCCTATAGATCTAGGTTAAAGTTTAAATAGAAAAGGGATTATTTAGAATAGAAAAAGAACACCAGCAAGTGATGGCGTTTAAAGACTCCCATCCTTTTGTTCCGAGATCTCTTTGGGCAACTTGCCGGAAGTATATTTCATAATGTTTCCATGCTTGCTTTAAAATAACCTAGACAGAACATTTGATAACTCCCACTGACCATACCTTTACTCTGACCTCAGCTTTTTGTCGAATCTGTGTCTAGGTTTGTAGTGCATGTCATCTCACACGTTCTCTAAGAGTGATCCATGAACTATGACTCCATGTAGCACAGAAAATGAAGGCCTCTGGACTTCTTATTTATGTCACAATTAAAGATAGAAATCACAGGCTGGAGAGATAGCTCAGCAGTTAAGAGCACTGACTGCTCTTCCAGAGGTCCTGAGTTCTATTCCCAGCAACCTCATGGTGACTGACAACCATCTGTCATGGGATCCAATGCCCTCTTCTGCTGTGTCTGAAGACAGCAACAGTGTAGTCTTATAAATAAATCTTAAAAAATAAAATAAAATTAAAAAAAAGATAGAAATCACTTTTATCATGTGTAATGAGATATATGTACATCAGATCAAGAATAAATGCCAATTAAATTTGTAACCTAATGTCTGCGACATGCCAGAGTGGTCCTTGGTAGGAAATGTGTATGGTTCTTCAGCATCAAGCATCCTACCCAAACAGGGCCAGACATTTGCATTTGATCACCTTTTCCTCCCATGATAGTTTCCAAAAGCTCAACTCTTCTAGGCCTAAGGCAGAATATTAAAAAAAAAAAAAAAAAAAAAAAAAAAAAAAAAAAAAAACAAAACAGAGCTAGGGCTAAAGACAGTTAAGGTGTATTTATATAGATACAAATAAATAAATCTTTAAAGAAAATAAAATTCTTTAAAAAAAAAAAAAAGAAAAAAGAGCCAGTAGGGCCATTCCCCAGTAGAAAATGCTCAGAAGCATAGAACATCTCCATAAAGATAACAGTCCTGTCCTTTAAAGAGCTTTCCTAAGGAAAGTAAGAAGGCGCACAGCCGGCGAGAGGTGAGTTTGGGTTATTTCCCAACATGCTGGTTTTAAAGGCAGCATCTTGAGGCTTACAGCTTGCTCCGTGTATCTGTGTGCACTGATGCCAATTTCCTCTTGGATGCAATTTTAACCCTTTAAATAAATCATTTAGCAAAACATAGTAATAAGTCCAGAAATTAGGTATCTGGAATAGCGCATACTGGATTATCTAAGTTGGCCCTTCAGGATCCACATACAGTATCTATGTTGGAGCTGAAAGCAGCTCAGTTTGGTAGAGCGTTTGCTTAGCAACCACAAAGCCCTGGGTGCTAGCTTTGGTACCCCATTAACAGTGCATAATGGTATACACCTTTCACCCTAGGACTCAAGGGATAGAACAGGAGGATTTTTGAGGCTAGCCTGGGGTACAAGGTCTTAAAGGAAACAAAACCAAAACAAAACACAGCTGGACAAGACTGGGCCTGCCCATCAATACTTTGTTATGGAGAAGGAAGGGTTTAAGAGGCCCCACCTAATCTTGAAGACACATAGACAATTCACAGCTGCTGGATGAGGGAAAGATATTTTGTTTTCCCCAGTGATGTAATCACTGACCAATCACCCATGCTACCGTGAATGACTTTCACTGATGCTCCAGGGACTTACCCCAGTGAAACCCAGTGGCTCATGGGTAAAAGCAATGGCTGATAAGCCTGAGTCCAATTCCTTAGGCCCACATGGTGAAAGGAGAGAACTGTCTCCTGAAAATTGTGCTCTCACCTCCAAACGAGCACCGGGACATATATAACTATAGCTATCACTATAGCTATGACTAGATACATGCCACACACGCTATATCAACATGGTTAGGTATTTTTTACCACTGATATAAACAAAACACAGTTCTTACCTTAAAACAAGTAAAAGATAGTTTTTTTTTCTGGAGCCAAAGTAAGCATGACCACAGCCCAAGAGTGTGAATTCAGATTATCCCAAAGGCCATGTTCCAACATGGAAACAGTTTCACAAGGTTTTTATTGTTACAGAACAAAAGAAAGTAGTGAATCAAATCAGTTTTCAAGTGCGTTGGTGGACACACCAGGTGGGGGGGTGTTCTAGTTTCATTTCTGTTGCTGTGCTGAATACGCCCTCAAAAAGTAAAGTAGGAGTAAAAGGGTTTTATTTGGCTTTAGTTAGCACAGTTGAAAGCAGTGAAAGGCTAAATGTACGGCTTGATTCCTTGCTTGTAAGTGTTTCAAGCCCTCTGCCTAGGGAATGGTTCCACCTAAGAGGGGCTGAGTCTTCTTATTTATTTATTTATTTATTTATTTATTTATTTATTTATTTTTTGGTTTTTTCGAGACAGGTTTCTCTGTGTAGCCCTGCTGTCCTGAACTCACTCTGTAGACCAGGCTGGCCTCGAACTCAGAAATCCGCCTGCCTCTGCCTCCCAAGTGCTGGATTAAAGGCGTGCGCCACCACCACCGGCGGGCTGAGTCTTCTACATCGATTAATAATCAAGACAATCACTCACAAATGTCCACAGGCCAATCAGACCTAGCTAGTTCTCCGTGGAGGTTGTCTTCTCAAGCGATTCTAGATTGTGTCAAATTGAAGTAGTTGAACAACCATAGTGGGTCATCATGGCTGTTGGTTTCAAATTGTGTGATGGTGGCCTTAGTACTTGATGTAGAAGTCAAGAGTGTCTGTTACCACATTTCAAATAATTTGTCTAAGAGTCACAAGGATGTTAGGTTTGACATAGACCTGAGTAACAATGGCTGTTACAGGGACTAATGATAAGCCAGGATAATTTGTCTCTAGATCTGCAACATTCCAACTGTCCACAGTCATAAATTCTAATCAGCAAGTTGGCCTTGGAGAATCTTTAACATGGGTGTGCCTCTGTGTAGAAACTTCAGAGTACAGCTGGAATGTTTAGCTCAGCATCTTTTATAGTAATGGCAGAGTAAGATAGGGGTGTTGCAATCTAGGGGGCTGACCAGAAGGATGGGTAAGGGATGGACCTCAACTGTTAAAAGCAGAAAACTAAGTGAGCATATTACAGTGGGAGGACATTTATGATATATTAGAAGAGAAAACACCGTGTGTGTGTGTGTGTGTGTGTGTGTGTGTGTGTGTGTGTGTGTTAGTGTATGCCTTTAATCTCAGCACTTGAGAGGCAGAGGAAGGTTGATCTCTGTAAGTCTGAGGCCAATTTAGACTACAGAGTGAGTTCTAGGACTACTAGTAGTTCTAGTGACTACTATGTAGCCAGGGCTACACAGAGAAACCCTGTCTCAAAAACAAAAAACAAAAAAACAACCCCTCTACCCCCCAAAAAAAAAACAAAGAAAGGAAAAGAGGAAGAAGAGGAGGAGAAAATATGGCTTTACAGAAAATGCTATGTACACACAAACAAAACAAAAAACTATGTATTGCACAGAAGTAAGTGGATATCAAAATATGTCTGTCAAAATAATTGTTTGAGGCTGGCATTGGGCATGGAGGACTAAGGAGAAACGGGTATGGTAGAGGATAGCAGCACCTTGCATGGGCTAAGGGTTTCAGGGTATGTGAAATCCAAGATATAATTAATTCAGTCCTTATATTTAATATATATTTATTATAAATACATTTCTTATGTATTTATAATATATCTAATATTAATATTATACATGTGATATGTGTGCAAATGTAACATTATTATATGTAATATTAATATTACATATATGTAATATGTTTGAATATAGCATATATCATATGTAATATTAATATTGCATCCCTCTGCCTAGGGAATGGTTCCACCTAAGAGGGGCTGAGTCTTCTTATTTATTTATTTATTTATTTATTTATTTATTTATTTATTTTTTGGTTTTTTCGAGACAGGGTTTCTCTGTGTAGCCCTGGCTGTCCTGGAACTCACTCTGTAGACCAGGCTGGCCTCGAACTCAGAAATCCGCCTGCCTCTGCCTCCCAAGTGCTGGGATTAAAGGCGTGCGCCACCACCACCCGGCGGGGCTGAGTCTTCTACATCGATTAATAATCAAGACAATCACTCACAAATGTCCACAGGCCAATCAGACCTAGCTAGTTCTCCCGTGGAGGTTGTCTTCTCAAGCGATTCTAGATTGTGTCAAATTGATAGGTAGTTGAACAACCATAGTGGGTCATCATGGGCTGTTGGTTTCAAATATTGTGTGATGGTGGCCTTAGTACTTGGATGTAGAAGTCAAGAGTGTCTGTTACCACATTTCAAAATAATTTGTCTAAGAGTCACAAGGATGTTAGGTTTGACATAGACCTGAGTAACAAGTGGCTGTTACAGGGACTAATGATAAGCCCAGGATAATTTGTCTCTAGATCTGCAACATTCCAACTGTCCACAGTCATAAATTCTAATCAGCAAGTTGGCCTTGGAGAATCTTTAACATGGGTGTGCCTCTGTGTAGAAACTTCAGAGTACAGCTGGAATGTTTAGCTCAGCATCTTTTATAGTAATGGCAGAGTAAGATAGGGGTGTTGCAATCTAGGGGGCTGACCAGAAGGATGGGTAAGGGATGGACCTCAACTGTTAAAAGCAGAAAACTAAGTGAGCATATTACAGTGGGAGGACATTTATGATATATTAGAAGAGAAAACACCGTGTGTGTGTGTGTGTGTGTGTGTGTGTGTGTGTGTGTGTGTGTTAGTGTATGCCTTTAATCTCAGCACTTGAGAGGCAGAGGAAGGTTGATCTCTGTAAGTCTGAGGCCAATTTAGACTACAGAGTGAGTTCTAGGACTACTAGTAGTTCTAGTGACTACTATGTAGCCAGGGCTACACAGAGAAACCCTGTCTCAAAAACAAAAAACAAAAAAACAACCCTCTACCCCCCAAAAAAAAAACAAAGAAAGGAAAAGAGGAAGAAGAGGAGGAGAAAAATATGGCTTTACAGAAAATGCTATGTACACACAAACAAAACAAAAAACTATGTATTGCACAGAAGTAAGTGGATATCAAAATATGTCTGTCAAAATAATTGTTTGAGGCTGGCATTGGGCATGGAGGACTAAGGAGAAACGGGTATGGTAGAGGATAGCAGCACCTTGCATGGGCTAAGGGTTTCAGGGTATGTGAAATCCAAGATATAATTAATTCAGTCCTTATATTTAATATATATTTATTATAAATACATTTCTTATGTATTTATAATATATCTAATATTAATATTATACATGTGATATGTGTGCAAATGTAACATTATTATATGTAATATTAATATTACATATATGTAATATGTTTGAATATAGCATATATCATATGTAATATTAATATTGCATACATGTAATATGAGTGTAAATGTAACATGTGTAATACTAATATTACATATATGTAATATTGTATGTAAGTATATATATATGTAAAATGTAATGTATTATATAATATATTGATGTTTATAATATTTATTATAAATGTATATTAAATATAATTTATATAATTAATTCTGCACTTGAGGGTAACACTTCAAAGTTTAGGGCCTAGAGATATGGCTCAGTGGTTATGGGTGCTTACTGCTCTTGCACAGAACCTGGGTTTAGTTCCCAGTACTCACATGGCAGCTCACGATTGCCTGTTACCCCAGTTCCAGGGGATCTGATATCCCCTTCTAGCCTCTGTAGCCTCCTGTATGCATGTAAGTTTACCCATGCTCATATCCATACACATTAATAAAATCAACACCTGAAAGAATATGGCCTATATTATCAGTCACCAAGGGGCTGAGAGATGATGGCTCAGAAGAAGAAGGCTCACTGCTTTTCTCGAAGACCCAAGTTTAGTTCTCAGCATCTGTAACTTTAGCTTTTGCAGATGTAACACTCTCTTCTGGCCTTTTGGGGCACCTACACATAGTACATACACAAATACAAATACACACAGACACACACACACAGAGACATGGCACACACAGATATACATACAGAGATACAAGCACACACAAATATGTAGATACATACACAGATGCAAACATACTCAGATACACACACAGGGATACCCAGCACACACAGATGTACACGCACACAGATACAAACACACACAAATACATAGATATACACACAGATACCCAGTACACACAGATACCCAACACACAGAGATACACACACACACACACAGATATCCAGCAAACACAGATACCACCAATACAGATACACATGCACACACAGAGATAAATACATACATTAAAAGTGTCAGTATAAGTGCTGGAGAGATGTATCAACAGTTAAGAGGACCTGGATTCAATTCTCAGCACCCTCGTGGTGCTGTAACCAGTCTGTAACTCTGGCTTTAGAGGATCTGACACTGTCACATAGACATACAAGCAGGCAAAACATCAATGTCCATAAAAAATAATTATTAAAGAAATAAACTAATCAATACATGAAACCTAACCTAATGTAGAAAATGACAAAATAGGGTAAGATAAATTTAATATCAGTTGATAACAGAGAGATGAATTTAAGGAAACAAGAATATGTACGTTAAGAACTGGTCCTCAGTTGGCGTCTAGAAGTGTGGGTCAAAACTGAGTCTTGAAGAATCCACAGCAAGGGTTCTGGAGTTAGCTCAACTGGCAGAACATTTATCTGTCATGCACAAAGTCTTGGGTCCACGACCAGTCTGAGTTACTTGGAGCCCTGTCTCAAAATAAGTAAACAAAAAAACCTCCACAGGAAAGCCTCAGACAACGATAATAAAAGGTTAAATGTTCCTGGTGTTGGACACTCACCAGCCTCGTCTTCCTGACGTCTGTTCTCCTTCAGACAGATTGTCTTTGGCTCCGCTTTCTCTGGCTTGAGTCTATAGTCGGCCCTGGCTGCTTCCTTTGGCTGCTGTCTTGGCAGGCGCGCTATTGATGCTTCCTTTAAAGAAGCAGAGAGTTCTCGCACCGGCCACACACAAAGCATCCCTCTCTGTTTCCTTCCCCTCTTTTTCTCTTCTTTCTTCCTCCTCCTCTTCTTCCCCCACCTCCTACTCTCCTCTGTCTTACACATGTGCACGAGTGTGCGTGCAAACACACACACACACACACACACACACACGCAGCACACACACACACACACAGACAGAGAGAAAGAGAGAGAAGCTACTTCTACTTTGAGTAAAGCCAACCCTACAATTAGTGGTTTCAGACTGAAATTTAATACAGAAGTAAAATGGATACAGTAAATATGATATCAATGAAAGTGTTCCAGAGAATTCCAAGAAGTTATTTGCTCCATAAATAGATGGCAAGAGCCAAACTTTTTCCTTTTTTTTTTTTTTTTCTCCATTCTCATACTCCAAACCTAAGGACTTGTATTACCAAATATGGCAAGTTTAGCATTTCATCTAGAGAAATACTCTGACAGTAGAGACCATCAGTCTATGGCTGGAGGAAGAATGAGCTCTTTGCAACTTTTCTGAGACTCAGTGGTTGAGGGATTGTCATGGTTTGAATAGACTTGGCCCAGGAAGTGGCACTATTTGGAGGTGTGGCCTTGTTGGAGTAGGTGTGGCTTAATGTATTTTAACGGTCAAATAATATTAGGATGCATGATATTAGAAGCATTGCTACCAAGTACCAGTAGCTCAGAGGAATCTATTTTACACTGAGTTTTTCACCTGTTGGCATTGATAGGAAGAATACTCAGGTTGTCTATTTCCTTTCCTTGCTGTCAGTCACCATGCGTACTGAATAGATGCTGAATGCAGGATGAGCACCTGGTGGGGAGCCCGCCTGGCTTTTGCACTGAATCCTGGTCCCTGATGGTGCTAGCAGTAGGCCTTGGGGAATTTATTTAACCCTTTATACTTTACAGGGTCACTAGGAGGATTGAAATGAGGTAATTTTTAAAAAATCAAAACAAAAACGATTACTTTAGAGTTGTTGTTTTTTTAAAGAGTTGTTTTTATTTAATAAGCAGATAGAAAGCCCTATGAATTTGCTCTATAAAAATAAAGTGATGTGTCTCAGTCTGCAAAGTGCTTGTCTCACAAGCGCGAGGTTTCAACCTCAGGTCCCAAGTTAAAAAACAAAAACAAAACCTAAAAGAGCCAGGCTTGGTGACACATACTTGGAACAGCTGCTCCAGGAAGTGGGAACAAGCTGACTTCTGGGGCTTGGTGGCCAACCAGCCTAGCTTAATTTGGTGAGTTCCAGACCAGGCCAGTGAGAGATCTTGTCTCAAAATGCAAAGTGAAGTGTCTGAGGAATGACAGAAAACATTGCTTTCTGACCTACACACACACACCACAAGCATACACACACTCACACACATATATATACACACACATATACTTACACACACATATACATATACACACATACATATGCACAGATATATGTATATACACATATACATATACACTTATACACACACACACATATATACACATATATACATACACTTATATCCACACATACACATATATATATACACACACATATAGACATACATACATGCATATACACAAACTTATATACACACATATGCATACACATATGGACATATATGTATACATACACATACATATGTACACACATACACATATATATATCTCACACATATACACACATACACAGACATTTATACACACACAAACACATATGTACAACATATACACACACTCACATACACCTGTTGAGGTTTGGCCTTTTGCTGTGCATTGCAATGCTAAACTCTATACCCGAAGGTCTAGGCCTAGGAGTGACTTCTCATATTTACAAGCTTTTGTTGTGCAAACCTTGTTCCTTGATTTAAAACTATTGGTTAAATAAAGTTGGCTACAGGCAGTTAACTGGAGGGATTAGAGGTAGGTGGGTGTGGAGTGACCTAGTTGGCGGCGGGAGGTCCCAGTCAGAAGAGTCAGTTAGGAGTTACCCCCAGTAATTGTCAAAGCCAAATAAAATAACCATAATCTGAGTCTCATTTATTTGTGAATTAGTCAGGGATAAGCTTAAATTGGTTGTACTACAACACACAAACACACATATACACAAACACACAAACACATACTCACATAATACACACACAAATAAACATATATACACCACCACACACATACACAATACACATATATATACACATACACACACTCACACACACACACAAATAAATACACATACACTATCATACACACACACACACACACACACACACACACACACGAGGCATGAGCACCTGCATGCACATACAAAATTACAGTAGATAAATAACATAGTACACACCTACCACTTATACCAGGTTGGCCTCAAACTCAAATCTGCCTGTCTCTGCCTTCCAAGGGCTGGAATTAAAACCCTGCTCCTCCACATTCAGTAAGTGTCTTGACGAGGTTCACTGTTGTAGGAGGAACTAAGTTGGGAGGAGTTAGGAGAGGAAGAGGAAAAAGAAGAGGAGGCGTTAGGAGAGGAAGAGGAAAAAGAAGAGGAGGAATTAGGAGAGGAAGAGTAAAAAGGAAGAGAGGAGACGAGAGCAGCGATGTAGGAGTGATGGAGACGGATATTCACATGTCTGTAGCGGTCAAAGGTAGTTGGTATACCTAGGTTGAGTATTGGGTTACACTTCTGATTGTATGGGCATCTTGTTACTGATCATTGCCAAATATATAAGCTTTGATTAATCTATAAGAATTAGAGTCTCATTCTCTTACTGGGCCCGCATGGATGGCGGAATGGTCTGGGCAATGCCCTGCCTTGCGGAGACAGCGTGGAAGATTGGCAGAGCCATCTCTCACACTGGCATCTAGTGGGTGGCAGGGCTGGTGTTTCTGGTGGCCAGTTCTAGCTGCAGCGTGCACGTGGCCTCCGGCCGAGAAACATGGCGGCTGGGCTAGGCAGAGCGGCTGCAGCCTAGATAGTTGGCCTGAGCCAGAGACTGATTTAAATAATTACTACAACACACTGTAAAGATCTTCCTCTTCCCTTTGTTCTGACTGCCAGCTGACATCCTTTTTACCACCGATTCTCACACCCCATTATGAAATGACTGACCCTGGGAAACGAAGAAACCAATTCATTAGAAGCATGACTGAAGTCCATATGGGATGCCTCGAAGATCTTTCTGTCGGATCATGCTCATGTCTTTAGTATTTGATTGAAGACATACTTCGCTTAATCAGAAGTAGTTCCCCCTCCATCAGTCATGATCTGAATAACTGAAGATGGTAACTAAGGGGTCTCCACTTAAGAGGTATTTCCATCCACCTTTTAAAAATAAGTATCTTTTTCCACGAGTACTGCATCCAGTTCTACCTTTCCTCCCGTTTTCTTTTATTTTTTTTCTTTATTTTATTTTATTTTATTTTATTTTTTTTTTGGTTTTTTGAGACAGGGTTTCTCTGTGTAGCCCTGGCTGTCCTGGAACTCACTCTGTAGACCAGGCTGACCTCGAACTCAGAAATCTGCCTGCCTCTGCCTCCCAAGTGCTGGGATTAAAGGTGTGCGCCACCACCGCCCGGCTATTTCCTCCCGTTTTCCACAAATGCTTACACGAAGCAGCCATTACTGTGGGACAGCATAGGGTGTGCTGAGCAAAGGTAGCAAGGAACATAGATACTGCCTGGACTGAGCCAGCTGCAGAGAATGGCTAGGAATCTTACTATGAACCTTGCTCACCCCTGGATTAAGAAGGTCTCTGCAGGGCTGGAGAGATGGCTCAGCCGTTAAGAGCACTGACTGCTCTTCCAAAGGTCCTGAGTTCAATTCCCAGCAACCACATGGTGGCTCACAACCATCTGTAAGAGGATCTGATGCCCTTTTCTGGTGTGTCTGAAGACAGCGACAGTGTACTCGTCATATGCATAAAACAAATAAATCTTAAAAAAAAAAAAGTCTCTGCAGTTCCTTTAAACCTGGTATGTCTTTCCTACATAAATGGAGGCACACACGGTTACTGTGATATATGAAACAAAACAGAACTGTCTGAAGACTTGAGATCAACACTAGATAAGTGCTCCTCCATCCCTCCTCCCCTGAAATGCTCAATAAGCAAGTAAACCAAGCAAGCAAAACAACCATTGAGTCTCAACTAATTTTCTTGGCCTGATCACTAAGGGAGAAGGTGAATGCAGGCGAAATCTTGCAGCTGGGCTAGCATACCTAGCATGTGTGCAGCCTTGGGCTTCATTCCTGCACTGCCCCATACTGTAGATGCCTGTCTGTCTTCCCAGAACCCAGGAGGTATGAACAGGAGAATTAGAAAGATTTTAAGGCCGGGCGGTGGTGGCGCACGCCTTTAATCCCAGCACTTGGGAGGCAGAGGCAGGTGGATTTCTGAGTTCGAGGCCAGCCTGGTCTACAGAGTGAGTTCCAGGACAGCCCGGGCTACATAGAGAAACCCTGTCTCGAAAAACCAAAAAAAAAAAAAAAAAAAAAAAAAGAAAGATTTTAAGATCGGGCTGGAGAGATGGCTCAGCCGTTAAAGGCTAGGCTCACAACCAAAAATGTAAGAAATTTAAGATCATCCTCTGCTGTAGAGTTAAGTCTGAGGCCAGATTAGGCTACAGGAGACCTTGTCTTAGGGTGAGACAGAGACAGATTAAGTATAGCCAAGGAAATGATAATTTTATGTATCCTCATAAAATTCCAGAGTACTTAAAGATAGTTATCATTGAGACAGGGTTTCGCTGTATAGCTCTCCTGGAACTCACTACATAGACCAGGCTGGCATCAGACAGAGATCAATCTGCCTCTGCCTCTGGAGTACTGGGACTACAGGTGTACGCCACCATACCTGACTGAATCCCATATTTGTAAAGGCCAGTAAGAGCAAAGGGACCTGGCAAAAATACCAATGCACGGGGACAGACATGGAGGGCTGGGAAGTGAGTATAACTGGGTGCGTGGTGTGCAGTTCCCAAATAACCAATAAAAATATTATGTTGTTAAAAAAATTCCAACATAAAATAGCAATGCAGATTAGATCTTGTTGAATACTGATGAGACTATTATTATTATTATTGTTATTTGTAGTACTAGAATAACAGTTCTTTTTTTAAAATATTATTTATTTATTACTATTTATACCAGTATACTGTAGCTGTCTTCAAACACAAGAAGTGGGCATCAGATCCCATTACAGATGGTTGTGAGCCACCATGTAGTTGCTAGGAATATGAACTCAGGACCTCTGGAAGGGCAGTCAGTGCTCTTAACCGCTGAGCCATCTCTCCAGCCCTGGAATGACAGTTCTGTATACTCTCTAGTGCAGACTATCTCATTCTTTTCTCTCATAATCCGTACTGTGAATAATTCACATTGAAACATAAACAACAAATGGTCCTAAGCTAAAGTAACTAAAGGAAATGAGAAATTCAGCTGAGCGATTTAGAAGGCCTGGCTTCAGGCATTTCATGCACGATCCAGGAATTAAAACGTCAACCAAATCTGACTTCTCTGCCCTGGGTCTGTACTGCTTCACTTATTGCCAAACAGGTTCTTCTCTTAGATTGGAAAGATGGATGTTCTAGGCTCTGTATCATTTAGGAGTCACGTCTGGTAGGAAAGGCTCATTATGTCTTTCCCAGGAGCAAGCTCACACTGCACTCTCTAACTGCACTCTAAGAGCGCCTCTAACTTCAACTGTATCACAGACATCAGTAGAAGACTCACATCAACTTTGATGGGCAGCACGAGTGTGCGCAACACGCATGCGTGCCAGGTTCACTTCGGGTGTCATTCCTTAAGCATCTATGTAATTTAGGAGAGGAGTTCTGTCACCTTCACCTGGAACTCACTGATTTGGCTAGGATGACCAGCCAGTGAGCCGCAGGGATCCTCCTGTCTCCACCTCCTAAGCTCTGGGATTACAAGTGCATGCCAGCATGCCCAACTATTTTTAGTCGAGTTCGGGGATAAATCTCACATCTTCACGCTTGCTCAGCAAGCTCTTTACTGACCGCGGTATCTCCTAAGCGCCTCCTTTCGAATCTTCCAATTAATAATAAGCGCCCCTAATTCTGCTGGGTTATTCTAAGAAATTTACAACTCGTGAGCGACTCAATTATTTTCAGCCAATAAGATACGAACTAACAGGGCTGACTCTGGAGAGATGAGGAAACCGCTTATCAGGTTAAATAGTGCGCACAAGTCACACAGTTTGTAGAGGAGCTGCGATTTCAACGCAGGCAACCCTGCTCATGGATACCTGGCCTTCTGCTGCCTGAGATGATGGTGCAACCTTTTCAGAGTCATAGGCTTACAGACAGCTTTCTGGCAGGACCCAAGCAAGCTAAGTGGTAGTCCAGCCCAGAGCAGTAATAATTGGCTTCTCCACCCATCTCGGGCTTGCTTTTTTTAAAGAGTGTTTTGGACTGTTGTAGCTCTGTTCTCATGCTCGACGTATTTGCTAATTCCTGGAACCAAGAAGACTTGCCAATCAACTTCTTGGAGACGGATGACACTTCTTAAATGTCAAATGAAACATTGAGTTGTTAAATTGTGCAGTTTGAAAATGTCAGGAAAAACCATTATTTTTGCAGGCAGGGAGCTTCAGTGTGGTCTGATTTTTCGAGTCTGTGAAGTTAACTCTCATCTTCAAGGGGGAAAAAAACCAAAAAACTTTCTTCTACTAGGTTTGAAAAAAAAAAAAAATACTGTTGTTTTCTTCAGAGAGAAGAGTAGTCCAGGAGACAGAGCTGGCCTCTGAACCCTGCTTAGGATAGAGTTGTTTTAATTTTTCCTTGTCTCTTCCAAGGTCTTTCTTCATGTATTTTAAGAAACTCCAAGGAGGGCCTTCAGGCTGGTCCTTGTAGCTTCTTTCTCCCTGTCCAGTAGTATAATTGGGCCATGTGTCCATTGGACTCCATTTCCACTTAAAGTATTTTAAACTACTTTCCTGCTGAGAGTTTGGTAGGGCTTTGGGGAATAGAGGTGACAACACGAAGGACTTATGGCACTTTGAGGTGAACGAAGAAGCTCTCGGGCCTCTCTCTACCAAATGCTTCCCAGAGCAGAGGCAGCTGACAGAGTTATTCTCAGGCCGTTTCCTTGCAGGTATTGTGACGCGATCAGGAGCTGAGAACATGACCACAAAGTCACCGGAAGTCGGAACGATGCGGGAACCCTTGGAGATGGACGAGGAAGAGTTCATCCGGCTTCTAGTCATCCTTGGGGAAGTTTGTATTTCAAAGCAACTTTCGCAACAGGCTTTTCCTCTCTGTGGCTTCCTTCCTCTTTTTTCCTGACCCAATTCGATCAACTCAAAATTGTTGGGTTGGAGTTGATACTCTAACCCCGTTCTGTATCTGAAATTACACTGGAAGGCTTTCATTAAGTAATTTAAGTGGAACGGAGTTAATTGGGGGGAGGGGTAGAATTGTCTCAGCAGTGTAACAGTCTGCGATTTTGGCTCTTACAAAGATTTCATTGAGATGCTTTAGACTGTCCCATTGTTCGTATAGCCCTCAGAATAGCGCAAACGCAGCTTAGAAGCAAAAGCATCAAACTGCATGTGAAAAGGCCGCGCTCTTTCAGATCTAAAACTAGGTGAGTGACGTTGAGCATATCAAAATCTTCCCGACCCTTTCCCCTCCTCTTGTTTTATATAAAGAAATAATTCAGAATGTTTATTCCCTGTTTGCAGAATTGAACTTGTTTGTATGAAATAAGATTTCAAAATACTGATAATTATTTTCTGAGTTTTGGAAATTTACATGTACTCCTGCCCTTGATTAACAGTTTTCGTTTGCTTTTTTTTTTCTTAAGATTTCCCCCCAAGACAGGGTTTCTCTGTGTAGCCCTGGCTGTCCTGGAACTCACTCTGTAGACCAGGCTGGCTTCACACTCAGAAATCTGCCTGCCTCTGCCTCCCAAGTGCTGGGATCAAAGGTGTGCGCTACCACTGCCCGGCAAAGATTTATTTTAATGAGGCAGAAGAGGTGAGGTTAAGAGCACTGGCTGCAGCCAGACGGTGGTGGCACACGCCTGTGTAGCCAGGGCTACACAGAGAAACCCTGTCTCGAAACAAACAAACAAACAAAAAAACAAAACAAACAAACAAACAAACAAAAAAAAGCACTGGCTGCTCTTCCAGAGGACCTGAGTTCAGTTCCCAGCCACCACATGGTGACTCACAATCGTCTGTTATGTCCAGTTTCAGGGATTCAATCTACATGCATACATGCAGGCAAACCACCAATGCACATAAAATAAAAATAACAAATCATTAAAAACAGATGTTATTCTCTCTCACTCTCTTTTCTCTCTCTTTCTTTCTTTCTCTCTCTCTCTTTCTCTCTCTGTGTGGGTGGGTATATGTGTGTCCATCCATGTATGTATGGGTACCCTTGGAGGCCAGAAGAAGTTGTTAAATCCCCTGGTAGTTGTGAATCACCTGACATGGGTGCCTGAGATCAAATCTGGAAGAATAGTAGTACTTTTAGCTGCTAAGTCACCTCTCCAGCCACCTGGGTAACAGTTATAACAGCTAAATCACACAGAAACTTGAATCTCACCTCCTATTCATTTTTTTTTGGGGGGGGTGTGGACAGCAGCATTGAAAACCTAGTATAAGTGGCTTGGCTCTTGGTTGGCTCAGCTGGGAGAACGATGGCTCAGAAGCATCATTTGACTGACGCAAAGCATGAGTCAGCTTGGGAGAAACTTTACGGCTTTGGAGGACCTTCTCAGGGAGGGCAAGGTAACAGAAGATCTTATTCATCCCTGGAGGACCAGTATGGAAAGTCAGGGAGGGAAAGGTTTGTTTTGGATCCATGTACAGGACGGGAAAACAGTGAGGGAAAGCAGGCTGGGCTGGGAGTTGAGAACTGCTGTCTAATCTGACTCTGTCAAATATGCAGTCCGGGGGGCCAGGTCCATACCCTGTCTGGTTTCCTTCATCTACAAGTAGGGAAAACAGGGCTTCTCTCAGCTCTGGCAGCTCTAGGTAGGTTCTTTCCAAAGCACATAGTTGAGCCAGAGGCTTCTGTCATGTCCCAAACAAGTCCCAAATAACACAGGCATTTTTTCTCTATATAATCCCCATCTTTCTGGCTTCTGTGCCACCACTGGCTTCAGACACTCACTCCCCTGTCTACAACCTTCCCTCAGCCTGACCTGTGAAGATAGGATGTTCCCTTCTTTCTCCTGGTGGGTTTTGGCAAACAGGGACCTAATCATTCATTTTAGGTTCTCTTAATGGTTATAGAGAGGACTGAGGCTGTAGCTCTGTGGTAGAGTGCACACATTAGGTTCCGAGTTCAATCCCCACCACTGGAGGAAAAAATGCTACCTTCCTTTCTGCTATGAGAATTACATAACCAGGGAATTGCGAGTCTATAATTACATAACACTTCCAGCAGAACATTTTCTATGCTGTTTAATAATTCTCTATGTATCTTGTATGTTATACTTCTGTCTTAGGGTTTTACTGCTGTGAGCAGACACCATGACCAAGGCAACTCTTATAAGGACAACATTTAATTAGGGCTGGCTTACAGGTTCAGAGATTCAGTCCATTATCATCAAGGTGGGAGCATGGCAGTGTCCAGGCAGGCATGGTGTAAGTGGAGTTGAGAGAACCACATCTTCATCTGAAGGGTGCTAGTAGAATACTAACTTTCAGGCAGACAGGAGTAGGGTCTTGAAGCTCATGCCCACAGTGACATACCTACTCTAAGAAGGCCACACCTCCAAATAGTGCCAGTCCCTGGGCTGAGCATATACAAACCATCCTAGCTACTGTGCAAAATAAATACTGTGCAAAAAAAAGGGCTTTCCCTTTGTTCCTATGTACAGTTACTGGTTAGTTATTATGTGTTCCATTAAGAAAGCAACAATTGGTAGATACAATGATTATCAGCATGTACAGTTGCTCCTGTATCAGTCTATGTTTTACCCATTTGGAAAAAGAACACATTTTTTAATAACTCATTTTTCATTTTTATGCTGGAGTCCCGATCATAACTTTCCCATAGTCCTTTCCACAGCGTGTTTATTGTGAGGCTCTTGTGCAGAACTTTAAAGCTGAAAGTTTTCTTCAAGGTCATCAGAGATCTGACTCTTTATTTTACAGTTGAAAAAGAGACCTAAGACCAGAGAGGTTAAGATGTCAATGCAGGTTACAGTCAATGTCCAGCGATAACTGATAGGTGTCCATTCCCAGCCCATTAATCACTTTCTTGCTATAGCCTTATAATATTTATAGACCTGGAACGATGAAACATGTATGTTTATGTAAATATAAGCATAGAAATATTTATGCTCTGCCTACATTCTATTCCTGAGAGAGAGACTCGGGTATAAATTTCCCTCTTGAATGTCTTGGAGAAGTGTATCTTTATTGGATATTATTCATGGGCAGACCAAACATCACGAGGCAGGTAGAAATATGCATCCTGTGTCTTTAGAAGCCCATTTCATGCTGTGGTAAGCGGATCGAGTGAGTACAGGTACTGGTTAATAATTTATGGTCTGCATTCATCTGCATTCCTCTTTGACTAAAATATTAATTCCCCATTGATCATCATTATTTGTTCTTGGCCCAGGCAATATACAATGTGCAGTGAGCCTGGAAAACCTCACTGCCTAGACTCACTACGGTCCCTGTGCTTTGCCAGTAATTTACTGACTTTATTTACATGTGATAATTAGCATTTCCCTCAGATCCTGCCAGCTGTGGGAATTGTCCTGAATGCCTTTTTTTTTCCCCCCTAGGGCAAGACAATGTAAAAGGAACAGCTGTTTCCTTATTGTATTTCCGGAAGTGCCTACATGCCTGTTATGTTTTTCATGAAACGATGCAGGAGAATATTAAAAAAGCTCAGCCAGATTCTTATCAATCAAACAAGTGTATTCTAAAATGTCTTGAGAAATTGTGTGTGTGTGCATGTCTGTATATGTTTATAAAAAAAAAAAAAACAGGTTCTAAAAAGATAGGGCATGAAAGAGTTGGTTTAATGACTTAGAAAATATATGATTACGCGTGGTGGCGCAGCCTTTAATCCCAGCACTTGGGAGGCAGAGGCTAGCGATTTCTGAGTTCGAGCCAGCCTGGTCTCAGAGTGAGTTCCAGGACAGCCAGAGCTCACAGAGAAACCCGTCTCGAAACCAAAAAAAAAAAAAAAAAAATATGATGTAAATTTGTTATGGATATATTGTATGCATTGTAATGATATAAAAAAAATTTATCAACTGGTAGTGTGCCCTTGACCTAGACTCAAGCAGAGGCAGCTGATTCTTAGTTAGCAGCCGTCTACAGAGAGCTAGTTCCAGACAGCTAAGCTATAAAAGAAACCCTGTCACACAAAACAAACAAAGCAAACAAATTTTCATTAATAATAATGAGGGGCTGGAGAGATGGCTCAGAGGTTAAGGCACTGACTGCTCTTCCAGAGGTTCTGAGTTCAATTCCCAGCAACCACATGGTGGCTCATATCCATCTCTAATGAGATCTGGTGCCCTCTTCTGGTCTGCCAGCATACACAGATATAATCAATAATTGAAATCTTAAAAAAAAAAAAAAAAAAAAAGAAAATGGGATGAAAGAAATCTAGCACCTGAACCATCCAGCTTTCTGCACAACAAGAGAGAAAGACTTTCCGTGTTTGAATTTTGAAGGTCATTTTACAAGTACACCTTTGCGTACTGCGAAATGAAGTATTCAATTCTCATTTTTCGGAGACAATCTGGTTTCCCAAACTGTGGGCATTTCCACTGAACTGCAAGGCCACGAGAAAGTCCTGACTAAAGGGAACTGGCCTTTTTCTTGCTTCCTCCTTTGGCTGCCTGTTCCCTTTCCGTTTGGGCTGTTTCATCCTGGGGACAAGTCACTTTATCTGTCACACTGGTGAACTCGATGAGCCGCCTTGCTTGCTCTTTTTTTTCCCCCTGTCATTTCTGACTTCCTCATTTCCACTAAAAAAAAAAAAAAAAAAAAAAAAAAACTTTTAGAAAAGTTTTAAATCAGGCCTGGTGGTGGTGGCGGTGGCGCATGCCTTTAATTCCAGCCCTAAGAGAGGCAAGTGGCCAGCCTGATCTACAGAGTGAGTTTCAGGACCATGGAGTCTTGAAAAAAAAAAAAATAGAAAAAAAAATCATGTATAATATATGTGTTGTGTGGGTATGTGCACTAAAGTACAGGTGCCCATGGAGGCCAAATTAGGGCATTAGAACCCCTGGAGCTGGAGTTTCAGCTGGCTCTGGGCTACCCAGTGTGAAAGGTAAGAACCGAACTTGGGTCCTTTGCAAGGGCAGTCAGTGCTTCTAATCATTGATGCATCTAATGCATTCTAATCATCTCTATTCCTTTCTTTTTTCTTTCCTTCCTTTCCTTCTTCCCCCTCCCTCTCTCCTTCCCTGCCTCCTTCCTTCCTTCTTTTAATAAAAACATTTCTTCTTTCATCTTCTACCAACTCCTTGAAACTGTTCTGTAAATTGAAATAAACTAAGGAAGTGCACAGTCTTCAGGATGCCCAAGCCTATTATTGGCTGAACCAAATGCCCATCACATTCTTACAGCTTCTCCCAGATAAGCCAGAGCTACAGTCAGGGCAAGACACTTGGTTACTCATGACGTCCTTCAAGAACGGTGGCTTCCAATGACAGCAGCTTGTGCTTAGCTGGTGACCCAGTTTGTCCTAAATCTCATTGAGAGAAATCTATTTCAATCATAGGGTGTGCAATCCCTGCGTGTTGGGGTGGGAATGAGACAGGACTTAGCGCTTGCTCGCTCGTGTTACACTCTTGAATATCACGACTACCACTTGGCGAGTCACAATTTTAACGTATTGGTTCTCCGTGTATATATACATCAGTCAGGAGCAAGTAAGAGAATCAGAAACCACTTAAGTGTCTACCAGAGGAGAAAGTCAGTACAGGGATTATGTACATCTTGATGATGTTGGGAGACAAAGGCTTCTCAACAAAGAGAGCTGGGAAGGAGTAAGGCCCCCTAAACCCAAAATGCTTTCTTTTCTCTTCTGGCGCCATCTCCTCTATACTCTCAAGCTCACTGGCTAATCAGGCAGGGTGTCTATGGATAACAGAAGTGAAGAAAGGGCAAACTTTTGAGACCAGCAAACCCTTGAGGGAGGCGAAGGTTGGTGTGGGATGGAGATTAGGGTAGTAAGGGAATGCGTCGTAAAGGATGCAGAAAGGAACGGATAATGCAGCCACAAGGCTTGGGATACGTACATCATCTGTACAACGAGCCCTCTTGACCCCGTTACTGGCAAAACCTGACAAAATCCGAAGGCAGGTTGGCAGAGAGCAAAGGCAGAGATCACTGGGGTAGGCTCCTTTGAGGTATATCACTGTGGCTCTCGTAGCAGTGCCTGTTCAAGCTTGCCTCCCATTGGGACTTTCTAGTTTCCTTCCCCTTCCCTCCTTCCGCTTCTGCTACTCCCCTGCTTTGCTTCAACTTTCCCTGTTGTCATTAGTCAGAACTCTGTGGCTTTGGGGGTGGGAAGGTGGGGAGCGAGAGCACAACTCTTCTTCAGCTGGCTCCCAGCCTCAGCGGAGGCTTCAATACTGAAGGCAAGGATTAGTTTGGCGCAAGAGTCTTTCAAGCCTCCGAGGTCCACAGAGGAAGTGATCCATCCCTGAGCGCAATGCTGAGCTCTGTAATGCTTCATCACGTGTGATCAAGGGTTTGAATTATTGGCTTAGTAACTTTGCAGTTAAAGATTTCTTGAGGTTAATGACTGTGCCCTGCGGTACTGAGAACACAGTGTTCCTGTGTATTAGCTATTGCAAGTTAGGACTGAGATTGTCCACGAATTGATAAAGACAAAGCTCTACTTCCTCGTGACTTGGGATAAGTTACTATAAAGTCCCTCGCTTTATTTTTGTGGAGTTTCGTAGTGATTTGTTTTGTTTTGTTTTTCCAACACAGGGTTTCTGGGTAACCCTGGCTGTCCTGGAACTTGACCAGGCTGGCCTTGAACTCAGAAATCCTCCTGCCTCTGCCCCCTCACCTGTGCCCTCCTCCCCCCAATGCTGGGATTACAGATGTTCACCATCATTCCTTATTTTTATGTTTTAAAAAGACTTACTTCTGTGGCTTGTTCATTTGCATCACAGACCCTGTGAGGACAGAAACGTCAACTCCCATTTTGACATAAGCATCTAGCCTGTCATCTGGTCTGCATACAGTGATCAGCGCACACACATTTGATGGCCAGGGCGCTCATCAAGATACTGGGAACAAGCTAGATACAATGTTACTAAGCTTTAAAACATTGTTTTGGGTGGGCTACAGAGATGGATGGCTCAGTGGTTAGTTAAGAGCACTTGCTGCTCTTCTAGAGAACCCAAGTCGGGTTCCCAGCCTCCATATCAGAGGGTTTTCAACTGCCTGTCACTCCAGCTCCATAGGATCTGAAACCTTCCTCTGGCCTTTGTGGGGCTGGGGGAGGGATCTGCATACATGGCATATACAGACATACTTAAAAAATAATATTTTTTTTTTAAAAATTAAATTGGTTTTGATTGTTTTTGCTTTGATTTCTTTCCTTCCTTCCTTCCTTCCTTCCTTCCTTCCTCTTCCTTCCTTCTCTTCCTTCCTTCCTTCCTTCCTTCTCTGAGGTCTTGTGTGGCTCAAGTTGGACTCCTTATGTATACAAAGCTGACATTGAACTACAGTCATGCACCACCATACCTGGCAAGCTTTTTTTTTTTGTATCTACTGTAAAAGCATTTCTGCTTCTTCTAAATGCTGTGTTTAGATAGCACCGATCAAACAAACAAACAAACAAACAAACATCAACAACAACAAACCTCTAGGAATCTATGTCTCTGAGATTGCAAATTCAGGTGCTTATCGGAATGAAATAAGTGAGATGAAATTAATTTAAGTCAACCCGAGATATTTAGACTGTGGAGACATGAAAAAATATTGGAGAGAAATTTCAATGTTCTCTCCAAAAGGAACAGCTGATATTCTCAAGTTGTGTCTTAACTGGTTTTTATTATAGGAGAGGGTGGCCCCAGTCATGTCAGACTTTGTGAGTGTTTGTGTGCTTGTCCTCCGGGTTTGTGACTTGGTTAGTCAGGTGAGAGACTGTCATCTGACTGTCAACACATTAAAAAGAATCCATTTCAGATGTCCAGGCACTGTGGACTCTTACCAGCTCTGTTCAAAGCACTTTCACAGCTTGGGGGCTCTAACTCAGTCTGACATCCTTTCTAATTCTCCTTTTACCAGGCAACCTCTCTGTTATACTGTTTACTTGAAGAGGTAACCACAGGGCAAACCAGAGAGCTGTTATCAGGCCCTGCACTTTGACTTTTTATTGACCAAAGTCCTTATGGCCTTTCAGATTTGTGTCAACAGTGTCCACTATAACATGACTGATGATAGATAGATAATCAACCAAGTATTCCCCCATCCCTAAAGAGTGCAGAGGCCACAAAGATAATTGCTACTCGAGTGTTTAGACATGATTTATCTAGAAAGAGTACCAAGCTGTTATCAAGACTGAGCCTACATTTTCCAGGCTAAAGAACCAGTCAATTCGAGCCGCAGAAAAACCTGTGTGCTTGGCAGGGTATAATAGCTCCAGCCGAGCCACTTGAATTTCAGGAGACCTATTTCAATTTTCAGTTGTTTTGATCTTGAGGGGAGCTAATAGAAGTAGCAAATGACTCATTTTCCAGAGAGATAGACCTAGGATTGGTTCTTGGCTCCGAAGGACGTGAGTCAGGTTAGTCCTGACTAAATCTCCAGTGTGATACACAGTGACTCACTTCCCCATGTGATGTCATATTTGTTCTTTGTAAGACTTGACTCCCCCCTCATTGTTTTGGAGTGTTAAGATTTCTTTTTTAAAAGAAGAAAAATATTGTAGATAAAGTTGAACTATTCCCAGTAAAATCTAACTAATAAAAAAAGCCTTGGAGTTTTTGTTTGTTTGTTTTTGTTTTTTGTTTTTTGGGTTTTTTTTTGTCATAATGAGCTTCAAGGAGTAAATATGTTTTGAGTGGATCGTTATTCTTGTTTACTAGGTTTGTTAATTTTCAAATAGCCTTGTTATTAACTCACATTTGATTGAAAACATGTTATATGTAAAACAAAAAAAAAGATTCTACAGAGATTCAGTCTTTGCGGAGAATTTTTTTTTTTTTTTTTTTTTTTTTTTTTTTTGAGATTCCCCCTCTGGTACCAACCCACCTGGCACATCAAGTCACTGCAGAACTAGGCACATCCTCTTCCACTGATGCCAGACAAGGCAGCCCAATTAGGGGAACAGAACCCACAAGCAAGCAATGGAGTTAGGGACAGCCCCTTGTTCCCCACCCTGCTCACTGCTCATGTTGTTGGGGGACCCTCCTGAAGCCCAAACTGCACATCTGCTATATATGTTGGGGGACGGCTAGGTCCAGCCCATATATGCTCTTAGGTTGGTGGTTCAGTCTCTGGGAGCCCCCAGTGATCCAGATTAGTTGACTCAGACTCTGTTGGTCTTCTCATAGGGTCCTGAACCCTTCTGGGTCCCTCAATCCTTCTCCTAACTCTTCCACAAGACTCCCCAAAGCTCTGTCTAATGTTTGGTTGTGGGTCTCTGCATCTGTTTCAGTCAGCTGCTGACTCTAGAGCCTCTCAGAGAACAACCATGCCGACTCCTGTCGGCAAGTCTAACAGAGTATCATAATAGTGTCAGGGATTGGTGCTTGCCCATGGGATGGATCTAAAGTTGGGCCAGTTATTGGTTGGCCATTCTTTCTGTCTTTGCTCCATCTTTGTCCCTGTACTGGGAGAACCATTTTAAAGTCAACCCCATTTGAGAAAAATAAACAAGAAGCGGCTGGCAAAACAGCACAGCAGATAAAGAGCACTTGTTCTTTTTTTTTTTTTTTTTTTTTTTTTTTTTTTTGTTTTTCGAGACAGAGTTTCTCTATATATGGTCCTGGCTTGTGCAGCGCTCGAACTCAGAAATCGCTTGCCTCTGCCTCCCAAGTGCTGGGATTAAAGGCGTGCACCACCATTGCCCAGCAAGAGCACTTGTTCTTGAAGAAGATTTGGGGTTCGTTTCCCAGCACCCACATGGTAGCTCTTAACCTTTTGTTAATTCCAGTTCCAAGGGATCTGATGCTCTCTTCTGGGCTGTGCTTAGGCATGGCACACATGTGATACATGTATGTAAATGAAGGCAAAACATTCATATAAATAATATCTTTAGTTGAACAATAGTTAAATTAAAGAGGACATTGAACTTATTTTTCTAAAACAAGACATATTAGGTTGGGTATAGTAGTGTATACCTTTAATCCCAGCACTAAGGAGGCAGACAGGCAGATCTCTGTGAGTTCAAGACCAGCCTTGTCTACAAAGTGGGTTCCAGGCTAGTCACTGAAAATTGCATAGGGAGACTCTCTTCTCTCTCTCTCTCTCTCTCTCTCTCTCTCTCTCTCTCTCTGTTCTTTTGTCTGTCTCTCTTGCTCTTTCATACACACACACACAGGCACTGTACATTAGGGGTTATAGGTGATATGTTTATAACAAGATAAAGAGGGGGTATGTTCTATTGAGGTGTGGTGAGGTATGGGGAAAGGGACGCCTCAGCGGACCCATGCCAAGGCATCCCTTCCCCCTGAGGGACCAGCCACAGACTGTATAGTCTAGAGTTTATTCAGGACATGGTGAGGGGAATTAAGGAGAAAGAGAAGAGACTAGAGGAGTAGAGGCCAGCATGAGCACATGGAGAGAGGGGGGAAGGGAATGGGGAGAGATGGGGGAAGGTGGCAAGGGGACAGAGTAGGAGACAAGAAGGCAAGAGACCAAGATAGTGGGGGGGGGGGCAAGAAAACCCTTTTATAGTGGGTCAGGCCTACCTGGCTGTTGCCAGGTAACTGTGGGAGCTGAGCTTAGACAGAATGCTAACAATAGGGGTGAGCAATATAGTACAGAGCGTAAAAACACTTGCTGCACAAGCTTGGCGACCTGAGTCCAAATCCCCGCCCCGAAGGTGGAAGGAGAGAACCAAATCCACAAAGTTGTCCTCCGTCACCACCTCCAACCCCAACTTGCACCCCTAGGCGTGCATAACACTAAAAAAAAAAGTTTCTAAAGCTATATTAATTCATATACAGAAAATGATCCCAACCCAAATATATATGTTATGGAAAATGTTATGCAATTTCAAAATACATAACAAAATGTAAGAACACGGTACAAACTCTTTGTTATGCTATACCAGATATAAGTGAGGTGCAGGTGTGTTGCCTGCTGTGAGAGTCAAGTCTAGGAGCTCAGGAGAAAACATATGGGTCTCCCGAGGCAGACCAAACACAGTTATTCTTAGCAGCTAAGGATCCTGGGAAAGCCAAAGCTAAGTTAAGGTCTCTTTGATGGTGAGCAACAGAAGGCCCTTTGATCTAATTTAAGCTAAAAAGAGGGATGTGGGACAGATGAACCAAAGCGGCTGTCAGGTAACTGGGCTCTGAGTACTTGGGTGCTCCCAAAAGAGGAACTTCCGAGTCGTTCAAGTCCAAGATTCCAACAGACTTCCCTGTTTCCCATCATTTCAGTTCCCAGTAGAACACTCAGTCATTAGGAAGGATCCGATTAGGGCTGGAGAAAAGAATGACTCAGCAGGTAAGAGTGCTTGCTACTCTCCGGAGGATCTGAGTTCGATTCCCAGTCCCCGCACTGGACAGCTTACAAATGCCTCTAACTCCAGCTGTAGGGGATTCAACTCCTCTGGGCTCTGTAGGCTTCTGCGCATGGGTAGACACACTCTGTACCCATATACAATTAAAAGTAAAATAAATGAGAGAGGAGAGAGGGAGAGGGAGAGGGACAGAGAAGAGAGAAAAGAGAGAGGCCCCGGAATGGTGGCTTATATCTTCAATTCCAGAACTAGGGAGGCAGAGAGAGGCAGACAGATCTCTGCCTGGTCTACACAGTGAGTCCCAGGATAACCAGGGCTATGCAGAAAGATCCTATCTCAAAAGAACAAAACAACGATGACAACACCCCAACCAACTAACTAAATAAAAACAGAAATTGGTTTATTCAGACAGCTCTGTTCAGGGGACAAGAGAGATGGCTCAGCAGTTAAAAGTACATACTGCTGTTTCAGTTCAGGCTCTAGTATCAGATGTGGTATCCCGTGACTCCAGCTCCAGAAGATCTGTTGCCCTTCTTCCGGCCCCCTCAGACATCCAAAACTATGTGTCCAGACCTACACACAGAATTAAAAAAATAAATAAAATTGAAAAAAAAAAATCCATTCATTGGCTGCCTGTGCTTGGTGTCCTTTCTGTGAGGTGAGAAGCAGCCTGTCACAGCCTGCCAATCTATCTGGTTTATTTACACAGTCTTTCTCTTCCATTCCTAATCTCAGTGCTGTTATTATCTATCTTGCCCATGAATACTTCTCTAGGGTTTGTTTGTTTATTAAAGTGTCTCAGGCCAGGCGGTGGTGGCACACGCCTTTAATCCCAGCATTTAGGAGGCAGAGGCAGGCGGATTTCTGAGTTCGAGGCCAGCCTGGTCTACAGAGTGAGTTCCAGGACAGCCAGGGCTACACAGAGAAACCCTGTCTCGAAAAACAAACAAACAAAACAAAACAAATAAAGTGTCTCAGATACCTGGAACTGGTCTGAAACTCTCAATGTAGCTATAGAAGACCTTGAACATCCGGTCCTCCCACGTCCACTTCCGGATGGCTGAGATCACGGAAATGTACTGTCACGCCCAGCCGGTTGGATGGCTCTTCAAATTTTGATGTCCCAAGGGCTCTTCTGTGAATCTTTAAAAGGTCCAGGTTCTGACTCAGTTGGATGGGAGACACTGCCAGAGATGTGTCTGTGAGATACTGGACCACGTCAGTAATGCTCGTCCGTGAAACTTGCCTTCAGTGCGAAGGCTGTGTAAGCTGCTTTTGGATGCACGGCTTGTATGAATTATCTTCCTCTCTCCTCCGATGTCAGAGTTCTTTAGCTAAGAATCCACTTAGCCCTTAAGTGTCTAGACGAGCCGAACATACTCCTGCCCCTGGGGATAGGTACTAATTGTTTTCAGTCAATTAGTTATTCAACAGTATTTCAGAATCCTGACACCTAGACTTCTGGCCAGTAGAGTAGGTAGTCACCAGTCGAATGAATGTAGGAACAGCTGGGAGCATAGAGAGGTGAGTGAAACTCACCCAATTCAGGTAAATTTCACGACACTGGCTTGGTTCAGAAGTTCTCTCTGAAATTATCAGATCTATCCGAATGTTAGAGACTCAATTTTGACTGGCATTTTTCCTAAAACCAGGAGCATCAAACTGGTCCTAATGAAGATGGGCAGAGAAGAGAGTGGGGGTGTTGATAACACTAGGAATGTTCCTCTGCCTGTCTGAGGATCGAACCCATGGCCTCATGAATCGTAGGCAGTATCGTTCTTAACTGATGAGTCTCCATCCCCTATAACAAATGGGACCACCTTACTTCATTCTCAGACCTTTCTCTTCGGGTTCGGTATATGTGCCTTCACAGGTTAGCTTGGTCAAAAAGCCCAGGGAGGGCTAGAGATCTATGTGTGGGTGGCAGCTCACCAGTTCCTGGAACACCAGTTCCAGGGGATGGTCCTCTCCAGCCTCTGCAGGCACCAAGCACACACGTGGTGCACAGACATGTATGCAGGCAAAACACCTAAACACATCAAATAAAAAACAGAATGTATTTTTAAAGGCCAGGGTCAGGAAGTATTCTCTGGAACCCTATGGGATAGATTTAAAAGCAGGCTCTGTTGTAGAAGTTTAGGAAACAAATGTCACCAGAAGAGATGTCTTCTGTAATCAGCTTGTTCGGTAATCCAAAGCAAGGTGTTTACTGGAATATGGCAGATTGTGCTACAGGGGGTAGGATTTGGCCTTTTATCAAAGTGTGAGAAACAGTTTATCACCGGTGACTCTCTAGACAGGCATTAGGGTACCAGGCAGTCTGAGCCAAGTGGTAATTATTTTTAGGAGTTGTCTGGGAAAGCAAGATGTCCAGCTCTCAAGATTTGAATTTGGGGGCTTGGGGAGAATTGGGGTTCATCTGTTTGGGGTGGGGAAACCAGCCAGTCCTGTAGGAGGTTCACTTTAGGGCAGCCCCACCCCCCACTGGACGGAGGGAAGGCCCTAGTCCATTGGCTTGTTCATGCACCGGAAAGTGACCTCCAGACTTCTGTAGACATTTCGTTTGTCATACACACTAACTTAAATCCCTTGACCTCGTCGGTTGTTTAAGATTCTCCACGTGTCTCAGTATTGCCTCTAGGATGGAATCCAGGGGGGGTTGTTTTCCAGAACAGTCACTATCTAGCCTGATGCCACTCCTCAATCTAGCTTCTGTCACCCTTATGTTAGTCTGCGCACCCCAGCTATTCCAGAGGACCCGCCCTGCGTCGTCACATCTCAGCATCTGGAAGAGTCGTGCGTCTTCCGGGATGCATCTTGCTGCCCACTCTGCCCACTCTATTTCTCCCATGATCAAAGCCCGCTCATCTTTTTTTTTTTTTTTTTTTTTTGTTTTTTTCGAGACAGGGTTTGAGAAGGGTTTCTCTGTGTGGCCGGGGCTGTCCCGGAACTCACTCTGTAGACCAGGCTGGCCTCGAACTCAGAAATCCCCTGCCTCTGCCTCCCAAGTGCTGGGCCCACTCTGCTCAACAATTACTCTCCCTGGGAAACATTCCCAGATCATTAATCCACATAGTCATCTTAATTCAGCACACAGCTAGGGTGTGCTTATCACCTCCGTAAGCAACAGAGCCACAGTTTCCCCTGTGCTGCCAGGTTCCTGGAAGTCTCTCTTGTCTTACAACTTCAGCACTACTGGGTCACCCTCCATGGGACTCTATATCACTGAGTCCACTGTCAGCCTGCCTGTTTCCTGTATCAGGGAGTATGCTTAAGGTCCAGGCTTACTGAACGCCGTAGGCTCTTGCCTGATGATAAGAGATTCAAAAGGTAGCTTTGGGGAGCTGGAGAAATGGCTCAGTGGTTAAGAACTCTTGCCAAAGACCAAAGTTCAGTTCCCAGCACCCATGTCAGAAGGCTCACAATGGCCTGCAACTCTAGCTGCAGGAAATCCAACACTCTTCTGGCCTCTGGTGGCACCTTCATGTACGTACTCATGAGACACACATGTGTATTCATGTGCGCACGTACGCGCACACACACACATAGATCCTTTAAAGACAGACTTGTTATGGTTTGTCAGATTTCTAGGTGCTTATACTCAAACAGGAGAGAGACTCATAAGCTTGGGAGAAATACAAGTAGGGCAAAAGCCAGATCTTTCAGATCCTCTAACTGAGGGTCATTGGGAGCATTTCCCCGGAGAAATCACTGTGCATGTAGAGATATTCTCCTGCACTTGAAAAGATCTTTTTCAAAACAGATTGTCCCCTTCTTTGACCTTTCCACAGGATGATTGTACTGTTGTTAACTTTATTACTGAAGCTCAATGCCCAAGAAACCAGGAAACACTTCTGGAAACAGCTGTGAATGTGGCCATTCATTGATTTTTGTCCCCATCATTAAGGCCTGTGGAGAGGGATTTCTGTTTTCCAGGGCTAGGGCGTCTGTGTTCTCCTTAGAAGCACTAATGACAGGCACTTCAATTAGACCACACAGAGTTAAGGGAAATGATTCAGTCCTCCATTTTCATCAGACCGATGACTGGAGCCGTCTACCCTGACCTCTATAAAGGGTTCTAGAACAACTGTGTAATTCCCAGAAAGATAAGAGGAGGCAGGTCACTCGGTGGTTCTGAAGTCTCCTCTGTCATCCCAGGACACACCTCAAGGCAGGAGGATGCCAAAGTACACGGGGTGTTGGGTGTGAGCCTGGTAAGAGCAGAGACCGGGAGGCCTTAATGGAGGGGCTGGCACTGTGACAGTGTGCAGGCCCAGTCTGGCCTGAGCGGCAGCTGCACATGTTCCTGGGACCCGAGCCAGCTGGTGGCTCATAGCAATGGTTTCTGGGTCCTGGCTCTGTCCCAAAACAGGCTCGAGCTCCTTAGTCTGATCTGGCCATGGCTTTGTTCTGACTCCAAGATGAAGTTTGGCTCCTGAACCAGAAGGGAAAGGCAGGTCCTTGCCCCCTTAACCCACTCTCTCCTTCCAACCAATCTGGTCTACAAGGGCCGAGGGCGGGAGCAGAGTGTAGAGTTAAAGTCTGATGCTGAGTAGTGGTTCCTTTGGGTCTCCTCAGCACACCTCGATGCTAACCTTTGAGCACTGGGCTCCAGCTGAGGCTGAGGTCACTAAGGGCTTCGGCAGAAGTCTAGAAGGTCCAGGAACAGTTGGAGGTGACCCCAAACTGGGTTGCAGCAATGCACGCCTTGGTTTCGCAAGACATGTGATTCCCCCAAATCAGGGTCTCTGAAACAGGCTACTAGGAAACCCGCAGAACTCTCAAAACAAGGTGACTCCTAATCTCCATCGGACATTTGGTGACAATTTCCAGCGGTGACGTTCCCTTGACCCAAAGGCTTCACTTTAAAGCGTCTTTAGGACGTTTTGGTATCTTTTATTGATTAGATCATGCAATCTAAAGCAAGGCAGAATGCTTGCCATGCAGAGGGAGCTTCTAGACAAAGCTCCTAGACGAGACTCCAGCCTCCCCGGCAGCTTGCTGTCCCAGCCCCTCCCATCTGGGGCTCTGAAATGAGCTTGTAAAATATAGACTTTATTTGTAGACTTCTCCCTCTAGTTTCAGGCTAATTCTCCTAGATTGAGAGTAACACAATAAAAGGGAGAGATTTTGTTTTGCTTGTTTGTTTGGAGTGCTTCCCTTCCTCCCCCCTCCCCCCCCAAAAAAAACCCTCTTTTTTTGGAAACTGCAACCTCGGATCCCTACAGAGGCTCCTGGGGGGGGGGTTAAGAACATCAATCAGTTTCGCAGCTGGAGGCTGAGGCTTTCCTCAGGGAAGACTTTTTACATAAAACAGATTGTACTTTGTCCTTGCCAGGGCAGACAAAGGTTTAAATTAAATATGCAGCAAGCTCCAGTTGGCTGCCTGCCACCACCAGAGGTGGGGGGAAGGGAGACCGTGCCCCCGCTCGCCTGACTCACTCAGTGGTTTTTTTTTTTTCCTTTCCCTTCCCATTTCTGTTACTGCAGTGGAAGGCGCCTGCAGTCTTGGGCTCGGGTTTTTCTGTAAATGCACTCCGTGAGAGATATGCAGCCTTCTGGGACCTTGGCTTCCTTTTCCATGGAAGGAAGGAGGTGACCTTTGAAGGTCTCTTCTGTATTTAACCTTTTCCGTTTTCTCTGATCTCGGTGGCAGGGATTTTCAGCAAATGCTCTAAGCCTCTCTGTATGGGGCTCATGCTCACCATTCCCCGGGGTGAGTTCATCTATGTGTGACTCGTCCTTACCGTTTCTGGGGTGACTGGGTGTGTGATGTATCCTCACCATTCCTGGCTTGATCTCATCTATGTGTGATACATCTTCACCATTCCTGGGGTAATCTCAACCATGTGAGATACATCCTTACCATTTTTGGGGTAACCTCATCTAAATGTGGTCTACCCTCCATTCCTGGAGTGACCTCATCTGTGTGGGACACATCTTCCCATTCCGGGGGTGATTGATGGACGGGGCAGGGGAAGAGGGGATAGTTGGAGCTCATGATGCTCTTAGGTATGGTGGAGGAGGTTGGTTATAGACATAGGGAGAATAAAGAATATGGACAAACAGAGGCATCTGGAAGAGTCTAGAATGAACATTGTCAGACTGAGCTGGACCATGGAGGAGAGAGAGGCAGGGGAAGCAAGAGAGGAGCCATTAGCCGAGAAGGATAGCCTGGGCCTCCCAGAAGGCCCAGGGAAAACCCAGCCCAGGCTCTTGGCTGGAGAAGTTTAGGGTACTGGAACAGGTAGGGACTGAGGGATTGGTGGGAAAGCTTAGTGGTCAGGGTCAGCTTTGATATGTTAATAGGTACCTCTGTTAGCTGGTCTGTCTTGGGTTTGAGACCTAACAATTTGATTTCTATGTGATTCATCCTCACCGTTGCAGGGATGATTTCTTCACGCTATCTATGTGTGATTCATCCTTGACATTCCTGGGGTGACTGGATGTGTGAAGGTCTGACTTCCCCCTTCCCCAAGCCCAGACCTCTTGGACCAGCCAACCTTATTCTCAGGGAACATGATTAATGACATTTAACCTTGCATCCCAGTTGGAGAGCATTCACGCCTGACCTCCATCCTTCATGAGACAGGTCAAGCCAGGTGCTACTAGGGTTGAGGGTTCCTAGGATGGAGTAGACATCTTTTTATGCTTTTAAATATCGATAAGCGCCCCAAACTATTAGATCAACTTGACACACGCTAGAGTCATCTGAAAGAAGGGAATTTCTATTGAGGAAATGCCTCCATGAGATCCAGCTGTAGGCATTTTCTTAATTAGTGATCAACGGGGGAGGGCCAGCCCATTGTGGGTGGTGCCTAACCCTGGGCTGGAGATCCTGAGTTCTATAAGAAAGCAGGCTGAGCAAGCCATAACAGCACCCCTCCATGGCCTCTGCATTAGCTTCTGCCTCTAGGTCCCTGCCTTGTTTGAGTTCCTGTCCTGACTTCCTTTGATGATGAACAGTGATGTGGAAGGGTAAGACAAATAAACCCTTTCTTCCCCAGTTTGCTTTTTGGTCATGGTGTTTCATTGCAAAATAGAAACCCCGACTATGGGGCTGGAGAGATGGCTCAGTGGGTAAGAGCACTGGCTGCTCTTCCAGAGGTCCTGAGTTCAATTCCCAGCAACCACATGGTGGCTCACAACCATCTGTGATGGGATCTGATAACCTATTCTGTCACGCAGGTGTACATACAGATAGAGCACTCATATACATAAAACTAAGCAAATAAATCTAAACAAAACTAACTATAATGATAATAGTCATACTAATAAATAACAATAATAAAGACAACCTTGGGTTGGGCCTAACCAAACAATTGAGTGGATCTGAGGATGGAACTCAACTTGCAGGTTGGTTGTAGGTTGGTTGCAGGTTGGTTGCAGGTTGGTTGCAGGTTGGTTGCAGGTTGGTTGCAGGTTGGTTGCAGGTTGGTTGCAGGTTGGTTGCAGGTTGGTTGCAGGTTGGTGTGCAGGTTGGTTTGCCCCTGGATTAAGCTTTGGTGACACTGGTTGGGCAGAGGAATCCAGGGTTGAGGTGATGCAGGGGAAGAGTAAGTGAATGGGAATTCACCCTGAACATAGCATTAAATCTTGGTCACCCGGTGTGGACTAACAGATAGGAGGTTTGAGGATTGTCATGGCGGAGTGAGTGCTTTGAAGATAGGATGACTCTAGGTCCTTTGAATGCTGCCGGATGTGCCATCTTCTGCCAGATATAATGGACTGAACTCTGTACTGGCGGTTTCCTTAATAGATTTTAGCTCGGTCCTTTCACAACAATGGCAGCTAAAATGTCTCGAGATAATGGAGACCTTGTCTCCTAAGCCACAAATTTAAAACAGTGTTGTAGCTGGGCTACGACAGACCTTAAAATTGTCCATCAGTTTTCAAACAAAGATTATACACTGGAAGTCATGCAGAGACAGCTTGACCGATGTTTAACTTCCAAAGATCAAGTCAATGTGTCCTAGAAGTTAGTGGCTCTGCTCTTTTATTTGTTAACTTATAATTTCTAGTTCCTTGTTAAACACTTTTTAATTTTTTTTTTTTACTTCCTACCTTCACTTTCAGCATCTCTAAAGGAAGGCAGGTTTACACATCAGGACACTTTTTTATATTATTTAGCAAAGGTGTATTTTATCTTATGATCAACAGTAAAGGTAAAGATTGTTTTTATATATTATTGAATATTAAACTAAAGAGGTTAGGGGCTGGAGAGATGGCTCAGGGGTTAAGAGCACTGGTTGCTCTTCCAAATGACACAGATTCAATTCCCAGAAGCCACAGGGCAGCTCACAACTGTCTGTGACTCCAGTTGGGTGTTTTGCCTGCATGTATGTCTGTGTGACGGTGTGTGTGTGTGTGTGTGTGTGTGTGTGTGTGCCCATGCATGTGAGTCTGTACCATCCACCTTAATTCTTTTAGAATGGCCTTTCTCCAGGACCAGGTTTCCTGGCCAGCCAGCATAGTTCTGGAGGTAGAGGCAAGTATATCCAGCTTTTTATGTGGGAGCTGGCAATCTAACTGAGCTCCTCCAACTTGCTTGGCAAGCCCCGTGCCAACAGAGCTACCTCCCTGTCTAGAGCCAAGCGTCTTGGATTTAATCTATTGATATATTGATTCTGATGATGGAGTTCAAGATATGCTCTCCATAGGCAGCACAGTGTCATTTGAAAAACCCGGAAGAAGGGGGAAGGACCTTCTCCTCATCTCCCAGGCAAGCCCCGAGAGAGAGAATTCTATGACCTTCTTCTGAAGCAGGTCATGAAATCCTTACCGTGAGAGGTGCTCACCCTGTAATTTGAGAAGAGGAACATTCTTGTTACCAAAGGCTGAGGACAGAGAGAAGGAGCCAGACTAGCCAGAGTGGCCAGACTCTCAGAAGGTTATCACGGGCTCGTGACAAACCTGTCCGTCTCATCAGCTGTTTCCTCTGCACCATTCACTTCCTCAGACTTGAACATTCACAAGCAGCCTCACCTCTTCAGATCTAGAAAACCGGAACACCGTTTGCGCGCTTTTCTTCGGTTAACCTGACTTTCCCTGTAGCTTTGTCGGCCAGGAATAAATAGCAGTGAAGGAGAAAGAGAAACCCTTCCCGGGTGAGCTGGATTCCTGGAAGTCGTACACTGTGAAAAAGCAGGATGCAGTTGCAAGTACCTGTAACCCCAGCACTCTCCTACAGTGAGGGGAGTTCTACAGATGGAGGAACCACCCGGCAGCTGACAGGCGGGCTAGCCTGGAGAGACCCTGCCTCAGCAAGGGAGAAGAATCCACTCGCACAAGTTGTCCTCTGACCTCCACACGTATGCTGTAGCTGTTTACATAAAACAAATAAGTAAAAATGTTCCCCTCAACACCGACTTCTAACTTTAAAAAAGTCATTTTATGGGCTGCGATGACAGCTTAAGAGCACTTGCAGAATACCTACGTCTAGTTTCCAGCACCCTGACTGTTGCTAGGTAACTGATGGGCGGAGCCTAGAAGGAATGCTAAACGGCTAACATCTCAAGTGGGCTCTGTCTGACCCCTTAGTTCCCAAGGAACTTCATTCAGCTTTAGGGACCCGTTGTGAGCACTAGGCACAGATGTGGAGGCAAACTCACATACACATTAAAAAAAAAAAAAAAGCAAATATTTAAAATATGTGTTATGCTGGGTGATGGTAACACATCCCAGTACTAGGGAGGCAGAGGCAAGTAGATCTCTGTGTTTGAGACTAGCCTGGTCTACAGATCAAGTTCCAGGATAGCTAGGGCTACACAGAGAAACCCTGTCTCGAATCTACCCCCCCTACATTTATAAATATTTTTTTGGTAGTTTTGACTTAATTTTATTGAGGGGGGAGGGAAATTGGCTTAGAACTTACAGGTATCCTCCTGCCTCTTCCTCCCAAGTGTTGGGGTGAAAGGCCACAACCACTGCCTGACTTAAAGGGAGGTCAGAGGTCAGAGGTCAGAGGTCAGATTCGGTTCTTTCCTTCCACCGTGGGTGTACAAGGGATCAAACTCAGGTCCCTCGGGCTTGGTGACAAGTGCCTTTACCTACTGGCTTCTCTATATTTTATACTTCTGTCACTGCGGTTAAGTTAAGGGGCATAGGATATGCAATTTTCCTATAAACAAGACAAGATGTGAGAAACTTTTCCTACGAGATGGTGTCGGCGATGCCAGGGTTAGGGCAAACACCAGGTCCAAACACAAGCTCCTGACTTACTGGTTTCTCTTTAATGACATGTTCCCGAGCTGCCATCCCGGAATAACTACAGTATGCAAACACTAAAGCGTTTTGCTGCTGTGTTATATAATTAACCACTAGCTGCCCCCACTCTCGGGTTTCAAACATCATGGATGTATTTCTTCCTCATATACAAGTCAGCAGGGATGCTCACCCACTCAGAGACCCCAGACTCTATGACATCTCCACACTAAGGCGTGACTTCCAGAGTCTCATGGGAGGCAGTGGAGACCAGCCAGAAGCCCTTTTCAAAGACCTTGCCTTTCACATGACCTTTCACTCACCCTCGCTGGACAGAATAGACAACTGGCTGGCTTCACCGCAACAGGACTGCGTAGCAGAGTGTCAATTACTGTGAGTCCGCGGCATGCTGGAGACCTTGGCTGTTGACTCGCAGCTGGATTCACCTCTGCTCCTCACTCTCTACTCCAGCATAGCTCTCTAGTCCACTTCTAGTTCTGTTGTCTAAGAGGACTGGGTGGTTTAAATGAGAAACCTCTCGGGATATATGTTGTAGAACGAAGTATAGTGCAGTGGGAGGGGGTGCCTTAGCGGGCCCAAGCCGAGGCACCCCAATCACCCTGAGGTACCAGCCATACGATGGGTCTAGTATAAAATGAAGTTTATTTGGGGCATGAGAAGGGGGTTGAGAAGGGAGTGAAGAGAGTGAGTGAAGGCAGAGAAGGAGAGAGGAAAGAGAAGAGGGAGGGAGAGAGGGGGGAGGGAGGGAGGAAGGGAGGAAGAGGGAGGAGAGAGAGAGAGAGAGAGAGAGAGAGAGAGAGAGAGCTCAGAGAGGCCAAACAGTCCTTTTTATAGCATGCCAGGCCTCCCTGGCTGTTGCTAGGTAACTGAGGGGCGGAGCCTTGAAGGAATGCTTACATGCTAACATCTCAGATGAGCTCTGGCGTCTAAACACTTAGTTCCCAGTTGGTGGCGCTGTTTGGAGGTCTAGGAAGTGTGGTGTTGCTGGAGGAAGTACATTGGTCACCAGCTTTGCGGTTCCAAAGGCCTTGCACTCTTCCCAGTGTGCCCTTCTCTCTGCTTTGTGCTTCTGGCTCAAGATGTGAGCTCTCGGGCTGGAGAGATGGCTCAGTGGTTAAGAGCACTGACTGCTCTTCCAGAGGTCTTGAGTTCAATTCCCAGCAACCACATGGTGGCTCACAACCATCTGTAATGGGATCCGATGCCTCTTCTGGTGTGTCTGAAGACAGCGACAGTGTACTCACATACACGAAGTAAATAAATAAATCTTTAAGATGTGAGCTCTCAGCATTCCGGTCCACCCTCATGCCTGCCTGCTGCCTCTTCCCTGCCATTATGGATGCTAACCCTCTGGGACCACAAGACAACATAACAACATATGGTGTCTTATTGCAGCGGCAGAATATGAGGGACAAGCCGATTGTATGTTTGCGTCAAGGTATCTCGGATACCGTCCAGTCTATGGACTGACTACCCTTATGTGTCTATACCTTATATGTGTTGGAGCACAGAAGAATGAACCATGGTGAACAATGTTTGTCTTGGGGAACTGTGTGAGAGGCTCCAGGAGAAAAGACAGAGAGGGCCTTTCACCTCAGGGACGTCTTGTTCCTGGAATTGTTCTTGGGCGTGATTTTGTGCTTCCTGTGTTAAAGATTTACGTTCAAGTCATAAGACATGTTTATATTTGTTGGATGTCTGAACATAGCTATAGAATCCAATCTGGACAGTGTACCCTGAATCTGAATATGCCCTTCTGTCTTGCTTTCCTGCATTCCTGGATACAGTCTATAGTACGTTCCAGGTAATTGTGTTTAAACTGGTCAGTCCTGAGAAAGTTCTAGGAAAGGGCGGCTCTGTTAATATTTAGTATGTGCTCACTGGTGTTAATTTGTACGTTTTTTCTGATCTTTTTTTTTGAACTTAAACAGCCTTCCTTGGATCATTGCTTTCTTTGTTACATTGTGTCTAAAAGTACACTGCAACTGAAGTGAGGTTGTAAGCATCAGACTGTAGTCCGCTCTGTTCTTTCAGGTTCTCAGATTCCAGGTCCGGCAGACAAGATCTGCACAGGTCGATGCAAGTTGACCCAGGACGACCTCTCTTCTGTTTGTTTTGGTTTTATTGTTCGAGACCCAGTCTCCCATAGTTCAGGCTGGCCTTGAACGAGATATACATCTAAGGATGAAGCTCCTGTCCCTATCTCCCAAGTGCTGAGATTGCATGTGTTGTACCTCGATGCCTCGTTTATTCAGCGCTGGGATGTCAATCCAGGACAACACCCTTGCTAGGCAACCCGCTTGCTAGGCAAGCACTATACCGACTGAGCTCTACCCCAGCCCTCTGCATCCATTTTTTTTTTTTTTTTTAACCATCTGGAGAAACAAGTTGGGGAATAAATTACATAGGAATTTGGAAATAAAAAGAATAAATATATGTGCCAGAACCATTTTAATACTGAAGATTTTTTAAATGTAGCTGACAATGTTATTAAAATTTTACTGTATCAGGGTGGTTGCGAAATCAAAATCTGGTAAGGTTTTTAGAAGGGACTACAGCTTTCTTATTTTCTTTAACTATATTCTTGAATGTGAATCAAGGGTAACTCTTGACAATGTCGGTCCTCACACTCAAGTGTGCCCAAGTGTGCCCAATGTGTGCTGAATAGGGCCAATATGGAGGGTCTGGGTCACGGGATTAAATAACTCCCATCAGCCCTTGCCTTTTTTTTTTTTTTTTTTTTTTTTGGTTTTTCAAGACAGGGTTTTCTCTGTGTAGCCCTGACTGTTCTGGAACTCACTTTGTAGACCAGGTTGGCCTCGAACTCAGAAATCCGCCTGCCTCTGCCTCCCAAGTGCTGAGATTAAAGGTGGGCCCTTGCCTTTGTATTTGATTTTTTCCTTCCTCCCAGGCTGGAACGGAGGTGTGCGCCGCCTTAGTTTTCTAAAGGGCACAGGATGGTATTCCGGACCAGGGTGATAAAGCGCCAAGAAGCATGGATCCTGGATGACCTGGAGTCCTAGAGCAGGGCAGGTTTAGCTTTTCGTGATGATTCACATTGATGATTGTCAACGTGTGGCCCCTGGGAAGAGAGATCCTCAAGAGAAGAACTGGCTCCATAGATCAACCCGTGTGCCATCAATGTGGGGTCGTTTCCTTGATTGATGTCGGAGGGCCCAGGCCACTGTGGATGGTGCCATCCCGAGGCAGATGGGCCTGAGCTGTACAAGAAAGTACAAGATCAGGAGCCTGGGAGCAAGGCAATAAGCAGTGTTCCTCCATGGTCTCTGCTCCAGTTCCTGTTTCAGGTCTTGCCCAGACTTCCCTCAACAATGAAGTGTGAGCTGGAAGTATAAGTTGAAATAAACCCTTTCCTTCCCCAACTTTTTCTCGTGGTCAAGGTGTTTATGTCAGCAACAGAGAAGCAATCTGGACCATAGCCTGGCCCCTATTCCCTTGGACTTTCGGGTGGCGGAATTGAGCATCCTATCTCTGTTTCCTTCTGGAAACAGCTGAAACCACTTCCTGCGGGATCCACCTACTTTCGAGGGTATTCCCAGCCACACCCTTCCTTGTTTCCCAGGGCCCAGCTTTTCTCTGCGTCTCTGATGTGACTTTACACGTGCTGGGAAAATTCTTCTAGTTTCCTCACCAGCTGCACCGGGAGAGACTTGGGCTCATCTCGCATTTCTGGCTGCAATGTGCCGCCCACCATTTGGGGACTTCTGTGGTACTCTTACAGAGCCATCTGCCCCAACACGCAAGGCGGATAGCCTCCTGCTCTGGTAGCTGCTGACTGAGGAGTCCTTCAGTTCCAGCCTCCACTTGCAGTGGGACTGAATATACTGCTTCAGGAGCCCTTTGTCTACTTGGACGTTTTAGATTCCCATCTCCAAGTCCAGTGGTGGGAGACCAAGGGGACATATTCTCAGAGTCCCTTCTCAGGAGCACATTGGTCACTGACTGGAAGGTAACCATGAATGAACATTGTCTTTGTGTGCTATTTCTTTCAACAACCCCCGCCCACCTCTTATCTTCTACAACAGCAAAATGATTTGGAGTTGTTTGGACGGGATTCTGGAACTTTTCCAAAAACCTTTATTTTTTTTTTTTTTTTTTAGGTTTTGGTTTTATTTTATTTATTCAGTACATTGAGTTGTCTTTCAGACACTACCAGAAAGGGCATCGGTATTCATTACAGATGGTTGTGAGCCATCTCATGTGGTTGCGAGAAATTGAACTCAGGACCTCTTGAAGAACAGTCAGTCTCTTAACCGGCTGAGCCACTCTCTAGCCCCTGAAATACCTAATTATCTACTGCACAAGTCTAAGCTTCAAAGATACCCTCTTCTTCTCTCTCTCTCTCTCTATTTGTCTCGGACTTGGCTGTATGGAAGGTCAAGTTCCTTAGGAGGTTTAGTAACGGTACTGGACAGATGCAGTGTGTGCTAATGTTCAGGGTTTCAGCTGTCTAATATTGCTGCATGCTTGTCTTGGAGTTTCCTCAGTCAACAAATAAGAGTGTTTGCCACGATACGGGTGAAAGTTCACCTGCTTCAGGTCCTGAAGTCTGTGTTCTACTTGATTCTTTGTGAGGGTGTCGTCTCTTCAACAGTAAGGACCAGTTCCTATTGACCTGTTTGCCTCTTTATCTGTGGACCTTGGTTCTGTGGCTGTGGTCCATGCTTCAGTCCTTACTACGTGTTTCCACAGTGCAGTGTACCTCAGAGACAAGGACCTTAAAAAAAAAAAATACTCAATATCTGAAACTCCTGTCGAAGTAACAAACGTTGCCACCACTACTCCATGCGTAGGAATTTATTTAAAAAAAACTCATTTATTTTTGACGGAGCTAATGAGATACAGTTCAAAGTGGAAATAGGATTTAAATGTACCCAACCTAGTTCCAAGGCTGGTGTGCTTAATTATTAAGCTAGATGACCTCTTATAGTCGGGACTAGTTGGAAGGAAAGAAAGGAGACGTGAGCTGTAATTGTAGGACCTTTTGTCCTTTGATCTGTCTTTTCCGAATTGAAATGAATGCGCCTCGAACTAAAGATTATGAATGAGTGGGATGAATGCTTATAAAGTGCTGTGCTTAATATATGTCTAGTTATTAAGTTATTGTTATTATCATTACTGTTATATGTGCGTGTGCATGCATGCATGTGTGTGTATGTGTGTGTGTGTGAGGAGAGAGGTGTTTATGCATGTGTGTGTGAGAGAGAGATTGAGAGAAAGTGAGAGTTGGGGAGAGGGAGGGGGAGAGAGAGAGAGAGAGAGAGAGGTGTTTATGGTGTGTGTGCCAAGGCTTACATGTGGTCAGCCGACAACTTTGTGAAGTTGGTTCTCTACTTCCATATTTACGTGGATTCCAGGGATCAAACTCAGGTCACCAAGCTTGCATAGCAGATACCCACTGGACCATCTCACGCTGACTCTAGGCTATCAATATTTACAACAAATAACGAATACATTAGAACTCACCTTTGTTTCCAAAACCGAACTTTGGCCCCAAATCAATATGTGAAACATAATTTTAATTCCCAAATAGAAATAGTAATTTAAAAATTTATGTCAACTAAGCAACTAAGAATTTCTTTGGCTTTTATTCAGTGACACTCCTTGAAAGTTCTTTAGCTGGCTAAGTGAATACAACTTTATTGCCATCTAGTGGCATAGTGGAGTATTGCAGAAACACTTGCAGAAATGTTGAGTTCTGTGTCCCCCACCACCCCACCACCCCCTTCTTGGCAGCCACCTTCTTTGTCTCTATCGACGGTTACCAGTTCTCTGAGGTGGCACCTCTCGACTCCCTTACCGGCAGCTTTGGCTGTACATTATGTTACTAATTTGATTTAGAACAGATTATTTCTTTAGATTTCTTATTTTGAAGGCACCATTTATCTTGAGAGTCCTCTCTGGAAGTTGCAAGACCAAGAGACATCTAAGAGACATGTCTCAGAATGTGCAAACGGATGAAAGGTCTGCCGTCTGAGCTTCAGAAGATCAATGTGGGAAGACACCCGTGACATATGATTAAGTTATTATGAGATTCTTTAGAGTCAGAGGAAAACGAAGAATAATACATCAAACATGTCTTATGTGTTGCTGTGGGGGTCAAACTGTCTCAAGCATGTAGCAGCGTGAACAGAAAACATTTATTGTCTTACACAGTCTATGATTCCAGCATTTCTAGACTCAAAGCCTGGCTTCTGGCAGTTTCTACAAGCCAGGCTGGGTCACCTGTCCAAAACAGACCCATTAAAAGAGACAAGCAACATTGAAAAGCTGAGGTTTATTCACTGTGGCTACACAGAGAAGAAGAACAAACCACGAAAAGACCCACTGACCTGTGAGTCTGTCTTTGTCCTGATGTGAACTTTAGGTGTAAGTAGAGGGTCTCTGGAAGCTGATGAGTTTTGGCAGAAGTGTGTGAAATCTCTTCCTGGGGCTGCAAATTCCTCTTCTGGATGGCATAGCAGCTTTTTTTTTCTTTCTTTCTTTGACGTGAAATTCCTATGAGTTTCTTGTTTTAATAATTGTCTAATAGCAACCTCTGTTTCTGGGCCAGGTCTCACTATGTATCTCTGGCTGGTCTAAAACTCCATACATCTCCATACATGGCCTAGGCTGGCCTTGAAACTCATTCAGATCAACCCGTCTCTCCCTCACGAATGCTGGAATAAAATGTGAGGGCCAGCACACTCGGGCAAGTATCTCCCTTTTAAAGAACCTTCTATCAGGACAGTTATGTGGGGCTCAAGAACCTGGCTTGCCTGGGTGTTTTGTCTCAGAGTTCTTCATTCAAGTGAAGCATGGGGCCTCACTGTCTCAGAACTGTACAGGGCAGGAGGATCTGTTGCTAGACTCAAGTAGAAGGCAGGTTGCATTGCGGGAGGTGGGTTTCTTGTTTGCTGCTGTCTAGATTCTCTGTGTCTCAGCCTGTAAGCCCCTTCCTTGGACTTGCTTCAACAGAGCCACAGAGATCTGGGCCACTGTGATAGGGAACTACCCAGGCTTGTCACAGATGGTCTGGTTTTAAGGCTGGCTACTACACTACTACCAAGCCTTATCAAACAGTGGCAGTTTGACAGCTTTAAGGCAGAGGATCTGATGGAACATGACGTTCCCTTCACGGCTTTCTTCGTTCAGCCTCACCATGCTGACTCCCCTTATGCCGTTCTTGTAGGTGATCTCTTTGGTTGCTCACATTTAGCTGTAAGAAGATCATCTGGAGTGCCAGCTGCTTCAGGGGCAGATTAATTAAGCAGGAAAGGTGAGGGGGGAGGGGCATTGGGCCAGTCTGAATAGATAGGAAGCCCTGTTCTGCTGTCTATCTATCTATCTATCTATATCTATCTATCTATCTATCTATCTATCTATCTATCTTTGTATCACCTATCTACCTATGATCTATCTATCACTTCTATTTATATCTATTTATCTATGTATCACCTATGATCTATCTATCATCAGTCTATCATCTCTCTGTCTGTTTACCTATTTATCTATCCATTCATCCACCCATTCATCTATCATCTATTTATCCTATTTATTGTATGGGTATGTGTGATTGTGTATGTGCTTCAGCATGTGGGGGTTGGGTCTCTCCTGCCATCTTATGGGATCCAGAATCAAATTCAGGCCATCAGGGTTTGACTTGACACCTCTACCTCTGCCCTGTCATCAGAAACTGCCCCACCAGCTGGGCTGAAGCAAGGACAATGGGTCAGCAGTTTCCTGCCAGTCCCCAGCCCCAGGTAGTGGAATGTCCTTTGAGACAAAGCCAACCTACCCTAGGATTCCTTAGCAACAGTTTCCAGGCACCACAGAATTCCCCTAATGTACTTTAAATCAGGCCTTCGAGCTCACTTGGTTGTCTATCTTTGTAATGGGGAGACCCCAGCATGCTGGACTTCTGCAGAATTATCAGAATTATCTACAACTTAAAAAAAAAAAAAAAAAAGACTTATTGGACTGGTGAGATGGCTCAGCAGTTAAGAGCACTGACTGCTCTTCCAGAGGTCCTGAGTTCAATTCCCAGCAACCATATGGTGGCTCACAACCATCTGTGATGATATCTGATGCCCTCTTATGGAGTGTCTGAAGAAAATGACAGTGTACTTACATATAAATAAATAAATACATACATACATACTACATACATACATACATACCTACCTTGGGGCCAGAGTGAGCAGGGCCAGAATGAGAGGGAGAAGGGAAGGGGTGAAAAAGACTTATTTTTAAGCTGTGTGTGTGTGTGAGATTAGGTCCCTTCAGAGGACAGAGGCATCAGATCTCTGCTGTTGCGGTAAATCTCTGACCCAATTAAGACCAGTCAAAGAAAAACACAACTCAATAATTATGGGTATAAATTGCACGCCTAGATCGGGCAGATTTACCATTATACTACTCTATTCCCCAGCTATGAGATCCCTTATAACTTGCGGTTTATCCAGGCCACGTGCTTGTCCTTCCACCTCCAACTCCTCCCTTGTTGACTTCCTTCTCCTCCTTTCCTCCGCCGACTGCCTCTTATATAATACAAGGCTGCGGCTATCCACAACAGATCTCCTTAGAGCTGGAGTTGCTATTTGGTTGTGATGAGACAGGCTGACTCCATGACAGGCTTCAAATCGGCAATTCAGGAGACTAGGCCTAAAAACTCAGGCTTCAGGCAGCTTGTCAGAAACTGCCCTGTCATCAGAAACTGCCCCACCGCCTGGGCTGAAGCAAGGACAATGGGTTAGCAGTTTCCAGCCAGCCCCCACACCCGGGTAATGGAATGTTCTTAGAGGTAAAGACAAAGGCATCCTACCCCAGGATTCCTTAGCAACAGTTTCCAGGTACCACGCCCCAGTAATGGTTCTGGAATGCCTAGAGATAGAGTAAGACAAAGCCCACCTATCCCAGAATTCCCCTAATGTGCTTTAAATCAGGTCTTCAAGCTCACTTGGTTGTCTCTCTATTTTGGTAATGGGAGACCCCAGCATGCTAGACTTCTGCAGAATAAACCACTCTGTTCTTACACACTATTTGAGTCCAGGGTATCATTTTTTTGGCGAATCATGGACCCTTAGAGTAGCAAATCATCTTACACGAACCCAGCTCAGTCCTCTGCAAGAAGAACACTATTAACCATGGGTCATGTCTCCAGTGCCCACAACTTAGTTTTTTGAGACAGAGTCTCTCATGGGCTTGGGACTCACCAATTAGGCTAGGCTGATTGTCTATCAGACCCTCAGGGATCTGTGTGACTCTGGCTTCCCAGTGCTGGGATTACAAGTTTAAGGTCTCACGCCCAGGTTTTCTTCTTTCTGTTTTAGAAAAATCAGGCCCTCATGCTTGTAAGATGCACACCTTACTGACCGAGGAAGTCTTTTGTTCAATTGAACTCCACTTATTCTGCAGCATAGCTAGGAAAATTCTGGGCGGAAAATTCAGGCGGTAGGGCCATCTTGCCAGCCCTCAAACAGGTCTTTATATGCAAATCTATCATCTATCAATTTAATCCTATCTTTATCTTTACCCCTAAATTTTGTCCTGGAACATAACTGATGGTTTAAAGACGTGAACAAGTAAATGCACGAATTCATCACTTACTCTTCTCTGTCAATCTTTTGAACACTTGGAGCGGGAGCGGGAAGCGGGCAGCAGGGGGGTGACATATTCTTTTTTTTTGTTTTTTGTATTTTTTTGAGACAGGGTTTCTCTGTGTAGCCCTGGCTGTCCTGGAACTCACTCTGTAGACCAGGCTGGCCTCAAACTCAGAAATTCGCCTGCCTCTGCCTCCCAAGTGCTGGGATTAAAGGCGTGCACACCACTGCTGCCAGGCTGGTGAGATATTCTTAAATCCCTCCTCTAGGGACGTTATGACTTATTAACTGTCCCATAGCCTGGCCAGCAGCCTCTGAGCCTGTAGCATTATCTCTGCCTCGTTGCTCCAAGGCCCTTCTGTTTTCGTTATGCTGAAAGGAAGCGTCAGATGCCCAGTGGTTAGAGCACTTACTGCTCTAGTTCACCGGCACCTACATCAAGACTCGTAACTTTCTGTAACTCCAGTTCCAGGGGATCTGATATCCGTCTTCAGGCCTTCCTGGATACTTGCATGAATATGGTGAACATAAACTCATGCAGGGGCACAGATACATACACATTAAAACACAAACCAACCTTGAAACAAAAGGAGATGTGAACAGGGCCTGGAGAGATGACTCAGCAGTTAGCAGCGCTTGTTTCTCTTCTAGAGGACTGGAGTTTGGTTTCCAGTACTCACATGAGCTCATGATAGCCCATGATTCCAGCTCCCAGAGTATCTACACCCTCTTCTGGCTTCTGCAGGCACACACATATATATGTGTGTATGTTTATGTATATGTATGCACATACACATATGCAGGTACTTACATATATGTGCATACACAAATGCATGTGCACACACACACACATATACGGAATAAAAACAGTATCGTGTCTTCAAAGAACTGCAAGAAGTTAAAATACCCAGAATGGTGACTCTATCTGTGTCATTCAACAGCTGATGTTGACAAGACTGAAAAATAAAAAAAGGGCTACATCCTTATGTGTGCCTGTGTGTGGTTCTATGCAAAGTAGTTCAAAAAGAAACCTTGACGCTCTCAACATGGCTCTGAGGTGGGAGCCAGAAATGAAAATCTTCCCTGGATTGGAACCACAGGCACATTCTTGTGGTTGTTGGGATCTGACTCTGTCCAGTGATTGGAAAAAAAAATGATCAGGGAGAGAGTTTAATCCAAGGTGGCCTCCGTATGGTTTCAAGTCATGTTTGAGGCGTGATCTATCTCAGCTTCTCTCTAGAGAAACTTGACTTCAGTTCAAGCTAACAGCAGTTGATGAGACTCAGTGGATGCTAACCACATGTTAATTTCAGTCATATTAAGCACAAAAAAATCCGTATCGCAAAAGTAGTGAGATATAGTTATCGCCTGGGGAGACCAGAGCAACATGTCACAGAATTAAGCCTTTGAAATTATCTATATGTAGGAAGGGAAGACAGGGAGGAGATGAAGAGAAAGTGAGGCCAGTTACACTTCTTATTGAAAACAAGTCTGCCAAGGCTGCTTTGTACCACAGCGTGCAGGATAGAGGCTTGTGGAAATGCCACACACTGTCACACATGCCACCAGCACTGAAGCTAGCACAGGCTCCTTAGAGTAAGGGCTTAATGCCAGTTGCCCAGTGTCCCAACTCCTGGGTATAGCCTGTGGTATGGGATAAAGGATAGACATGTACTTTTTTTTTTTTTTTTTTTTTTGGTTTTTCGAGACAGGGTTTCTCTGTGTAGCCTGACTGTCCTGGAACTCTTTTTTTTTTTTTTTAAAGATTTTTTTTTTATATGAGTACACTGCAGCTGTCTTTAGAGGGCATCAGAGCCCATTACAGATGGTTGTGAGCCACCATGCAGTTGCTGGGAATTGAACTCAGAACCTCTGGAAGAGCAGTCAGTGCTCTTAACCACTGAGCCATCTCTCCAGCCCCAGAAACATACTTTCTTATAGTCCCAAAGGCTGGGAATGTGCCAGGCCAGGCTGGTTTTCAGGGAGGTCTTTCTTCCTGGATTGTAGGCAGCCTCACATGGCAGGTGTGTGTGTGTGTGTGTGTGTGTGTGTGTGTGTGTACACATGCATGCACACATGTATGAGCAAGAGAGACAGAACACTGGTTTCTCTTCCTCTTATTGAAAACACACTGATCTAAGGCCTTCTGAATTAAAGTTCTACCCTCATGACCTCATGTAAGTATAGCTATCTCTTGAGAGACCCATCTCCAATATAGTCATCTATGGTTAGGGTTCAATGTGTGCACCTGAGAGGGACACAGCACAGCCCCTATCAGTCTATCTTGCATATGTTTTTTGTTAAGTCTAATATCATTTAGTCCCATAATTTCCTTTCTCCCTTTCATCCCTTCCTCCCTCCCTTCCTTCCTTATTTCCCTCTGTCTTCTTCCTCCCTCCTTCCTTCTCTGTTCTGTTTTTCTTGATTTTTTTTTAAGGCAAGGTCTCCTATAGCCCAGGCTGGCCTCTAACTCTTCTTTTTTTTATAATCTTTATTTCAGCAAATCAAAACAATTTAAAAAGTATTCAACAGAATAAATGAAAAGAACAAACTAAGCAAAATACAAGGGTCAGATATACTTATACAAGAATTCTATAGAGCCTTCAAACAAGCAATACTTTTGAGATTATGTTTAAAAAATTCAGAGACCACAATAGCTCTTCCAAAGCAATAATTGAAATATAACTCAAGTTAACCAACAAATATATAAGTTTAGTCATATCCTCATGAAATACCTACAAAAATTCTCATGAAGTAGTTGCAAACTGAATACAGAGAGATAAAAAAATATTCCATGAATAACTGAACATGTTTTTTTTTAGAAGACCATACTCCAATACAGGCTGCATGTTTTTGGATAGCCCCCACTCCAGATGTTTAGACCTACATGAAAACAAGCTGCACATTTACAACATATGTGCAGGAGGCCTAGGTTCAGCCATGAGGGTAGATCTGTGTAGACTAGGTATGCTCCATGTTGTGATTCATCTCTGAGAGCTCCAAGGTGTCAGGTTCGTTTACTCTGTTGATCTCCTGTGCAGTTCCTATCTCCTTAGGGCACCACATCCTTCCCCCTATCTCTTAGAGTCCTCAAGCCCATCCACTGTTTGCTCTGGATGTCTGTATCTGTCTGAGTCAGCGCTGGTTAGAGCCCTCAGAGGAAGCTTGCCTGTCTGTTCTAGATGGAGGTTAGATCCTGGGAGCCTGGTTGAATCTTTTGATACTCGTTCTAAAAAGGACAAAAGCACCCTCACTTTGGTCTTCCTCCTTCTTCTTGAGTTTCATGAGGTTTATGCGTTGCATCTTAGGTATTGTGTGTTTTGGGGCTAATATCCGCTTATCAGTGAATGCATACCATGTGTGTTCTTTTGTGATTGGGTCATCTCACTCAGGATGATATTTTCTAGCTCCATCCATTTGTCTAAGAATTTCATGAGCTCATTATTTTTAATAGCTGAGTAGTACTCCATTGTGTATATGTACCACATTTTCTGTATCCATTCTTCTGTTGAAGGACATCTGGGTTCTTTCCAGCTTCTGGCTATTATGAATAAGGCCGCTATAAACATAGTGGAGCATGTGGCCTCTAACTTCTTATGTAGACAAGAATGACAACAAACATCATCTGAGCCTACTGCCCCCACCTCCTAAGTGCAGGGTTAGTAGAGTGTACCCCTATATGTGGCAAAGGATATGGCCCGTTTCTGATCTTTTCTCTCTATGAGCCTGCCTCCTCTTCTGTGGATTCTTTCTGAAGAAATTGGGCTTCCTTGTCTTCCAAGTATTCCCCTATGTTTGATCACATACTTGTTTATATATAACATACCTGCCAGGAGAACCAAAGTGAGCACAGAGAACCCTGGGATGCGGGAGGGAAATAGAGCAGCCAGAATGCTGAGGAGCGGCAGAAAGAGAAAGAGGGCCTTGCTGTTCCTTCTGGTCTCAGCCACCAGCCACGTAAGTCAGTGTTGTCAATAAGAGAAAGGACCTTTCTTCCATCAGATAGACAGTAGACAGACTGTCAGCTCAGACAGGGTTTCTCTGTGTAGCCCAGGCTGTCCTGGAACTCACTCTGTAGACCAGGCTGGCCTCGAACTCAGAAATCCGCCTGCCTCTGCCTCTCAAGTGCTGGGATTAAAGGCATGCGTCACCACTACCCACTGAGATTAGAGAATCTTAGTGTGGTCCTTTGGCATAACCCAGGGGGTGGGGGTGGTAAGGGGGGGGAGGGAGGGAAGGAGGAGGAGGAGGAGAGAGAGAGAGAGAAAGAGAGAGAGAGAGAGAGAGAGAGAGAGAGAGAGAGAGAGAGGAGAGAGAGAGAGAGGAGATTATTATTTTATTTTATTTTATTTTTGAGACAAGGTTTCTCTGTGTAGCCCTGGCTGTCCTAGAACTCACTCTGCAGCCAAGGTTGGCCTTGAACTCAGAGTTCTGGCTGTCTCTGGGATTAATGACATGCATCACCACTACCTGGTGAGATGACTACGTTTCAGGAGACATTTTGTGTGGTGTTGAGATAATGGTTATTGGGATAGCTTCTCTGATTGCTGTGACAAATAATGATATGAAAAACAAGACAGGGAAGGAGGGGTTTATTTTGATCCTAGTTTAAGGGTCACCGCCCATCACGGTGGGAAGGGCCGGGCAAAAGAAGCCCAGACAACTGTTCCATTGTGTCTGCAGCCAGGAAGCAGAAGGAGATGCCTGCTGGTGCTCAGCTGACTTTTCCTCATTTTTTTACTTTCTCTTCAGTCCCAGATTATGGTGCCGCTCCTCGGGGGGGGACTTCCTCCCTCTGTTAAACTTCTCCGGAAACGCGCTCACAGATAATATCTAGATGTGTGTCTCCTGGGTAATTCTAAATCCCATCAAGTAGAGTGAAGATGAACCACAAGGCAATGAAGAAGGGCACAGGCTGGGGGAGAGAGGCATCCTCCGCATGTCTGTGTAACTCTTCCGTGAGGCTTCGGTACCACGGGACGGGACGGAGGTGAGTGAGTGCAGGCTGCAGGTACCTTTTTATAACTGCGGGGAAGGATGCCTGCGCAGTAAAGGCTGGGAATTCAGTGCACCACTGGGGTGCAGAGTGTAGACACGAGGAACACAAGCCTGGGTACCAGGCTTGTTCTACTACTTGTTAATGATTTTGAACCCTGCCTCTCTTCCTAAATTATCTTCTCGCCGCTCTCCCTCCCCCACGCCCCACCAGGGTCTCATATATCCCATGCTGGTCTCCAACTCCCTATGTAGCTAGGATGATCTTAACCTTCTCGTCCCGTCCCGTTCTGCCTCTACTTCCTGAGTTCTGGAATTACAAGTGTGCCACTAGACCTGGTTTATCTGTCGCCGGGGATTGCACCCACGGCATCGTGCATGCTAGTTTAGTATTCTACCAATTTAACCACACTCCTGACCCCTATTTCTCCACTGTAGAATATAAGTATAATGACAATACCTACAACATAGGCTTGTCAAAAAGATCAAGCAACATAGAATAGTATGTACAAAGCACACGGTGCTACTAGAATATCGAAACAAGACACAAGTTAGCACCAGAGTGGTACCCCTCACACCACGACCGGCTTTGAACCTAGAAAGAGTGAGCTGACATTTATACATTTAAACATATGAGACACATGTGTTTCCATGGGCCTTGGGTGGTCATGGAATTGAGTGGTTTTTGTTTTTTCTTTTCTTTCTTTTTTTTTTTTTTTTGGTCCTTTAAAAGCCACATCTTGTTACAGAAACCACAGCAAACACCATGTAGTGAGCGGAAAGGACCAATTATTTATTTATCTCTCCGTGTCAGAAACCATCTGGACCGTTTTCCTAGAGCAGTTGTTTACCAAATTAACTTTGGAAATGGAGACACCACGGAGGGTCCTCTCCCTGTTAGCACAATGGACACAAGCAGGACAGATGTAGATAAACTTTTCAAAACAATATTAAGCCACATTACAACCAGGTGAAAAACCATGGTGATGGCACGCGTCCTTCGGTGTGCCCAAAGAAGCTCCGAAAATGTCAGCAAAACTCTCACTGCCAAGGGAATGACTTAGAAGTGACTTGGAGGGCAAAATAGCTTTAAAAACATCCCGAGAAGACTGGAAAACCATTGAGTTCCTGCTGCCCATGACAATGGTTGTTACTAATTATGCCTTCTGTTTTGTGTTAAGGACTGTCTTTTATTCTCTTCATTCTCAATACACTGTGCCAAAACCTGAGGATTAGAAGATTTTTAGCCTCTGTTCTCAGGGACTTGACAATTTCATTGACAAGCGGGTCAACTGACTTACATAGTCTTGTCAACAGTTACACGGATACCACCACTGTCCCCATTAAGAACTCTGAAAATGTGCCAGGTTCTGTCCTCCTAAACTTTAACTTCTTGTTGGGTATTTGATTTACTGAGAGCCTTATTTTTTTTCCTTTAATATTTATTTTATTTTGGGGACTAGCAATGAGTCTTTGGTTAAGGGCATTTGCTGTTCTCACAGAGGACCTAAGTTTGGTTCTGAGGAACCAGTATGTGCACATGAGTACAGTCCCCTCAGGGGCCAGATGAGGGTATCCAATCCTGCCCCAAAAAGCTGGAGATATGGCTACATGTGAGCTGGTGCTGACTTGGGTGCTGGGCACCAAATTCAGCTTCTTAACCACTGAGCCATCTCTTCAGGCCTCGAGACAGAGTCTTGTGTAGCCCAGGATGACCCCCAGCTCCCTATGTAGGTCAGAATGACTTCAAACTCCTGATTTCCCAGCTTCTGCTTCTCAGGCTCTGGGATCGCAGGTGTGCACCAAAGTCAGCAGCCGACAGCTCTGCTATTGCCCATTGAGAATCTCTTTCAGCATTTATCATTTGTCAGCATGCACAGTTACTGCCATAGACTGTGAAGTAAAGAGAAAGTTCCCATTTTCCCAACCCCACTGGCTGGGAGGACAAAGAGTGTTCATATTTGATAGGCCAACAGGGTGTTAGTGTGTGTGTGTGTGTGTGTGTGTGTGTGTGTGTGTGTGTGTGTGTATATACACATACTGTGGTGGTTTGAAGGTTTGAATATGCTTGTCCCAGGGAGTGGCACTATTAGGAGGTGTGGCCTTGCTGGAGGAAGTGTGTCACTGTGTGCATGGACTTTAAGACCCTCATCCTAGCTGCCTGAGAGCCAGTTTTTTTCCTAAAGGCCTTCAGATGAAGATGTAGAACTCTCAGCTCGTCCTGCACCATGCCTGCCTGGATGCTGCCATGCTCCCACCTTGATGATAATGGACTGAACCTCTGAACCCATAAGCCAGCCCCAATTAAATGTTGTCCTTATAAGAGTTGCCTTGGTCATGGTGTCTCTTCACAGCAATGAAACCATAATCTAAGACATACACACACATGTATACATACATGTATATCTATATATAGATATAGTTTTGATGAAGTGGGGAAGTTCTAAGAGAATAGATTTCCATGTGGACTTCAATTATTCATCTCCCATGTACCCTTATTCCCCCAGCTCCTTCACCTTCCCCCCACAGCACACCCCTCCGCCACCCGTCTTTTAAAGTATTTTATTATTATTATTATTATTATTACCATTGGGGCACAGCATGCACGTGTTACGGTGCTCATGGGGAGGTCAGCAGATGATTTTGTGAAATAGATTCTCTCCTTCTGTCTTTTCATGAGGTCGGGGCCTTGAACTCAGGTAACAAGCTTGGCGTCACAAACCCCTTCACCTTCTGAGGCATCTCACTGGTCCACCACCAATCCATTTTCAAACACCAGGACCCAAGGCTGTGTAGCCGGCTACCAGCAGGGTTAAGAAGAAAAGAGCGTTGTTCTCTTTCTTTTCTTAAAAATCAAAGATGTTTATTATTAGTGTATGTGTGTGAGAGGGGGAGGGGAGTGGAAAGGGAGGGGAGAGGTAAGTGCGGGTGGGAGCATACACAGGCTATGGCTGGTGTGTGGGAGTCAGAGGATTACCTCGTGGAGTTGGTTCTCTCCTTCTGTATTCCTGTGGGTTCCAGGGATCTAATTCACCTTGTCAGCTTGCGCTGCAATCACCTTTACCAGTAGAGCCATCTTGCCTGTCCATTCCATTTCTCTTTCTAGGTTATCACTCACCCTTGAGAAGCAGCATAGGGGTTTAGTCCAGTTCAGTGCCCTGAAGCTAGAGAGCCTGGGTTCAAATCTCACACCACTTCCAAGTCCTATAATTCTAGATTTTTTTTTTCTGTGAAAAGAGAGAATTAACAAGTAAAATTCTCCAGGGCCGATCCTCTCATTTATGAAATGAGGAGGATTAAATTATTTACATCAGGTGCTCAGAAGAATGACTGTCTAGTGTGAAGAGATGAGGTCATCGCCTGAGCTGGCTATCCTATTGGTCTGTGCTCTGTTTTACCTTACTTGTGTCGGACTAGATAGCTCAGTGGTTATTTGCTCATTAAACTTTCTCTCACTACATTTATTTACTTAAGTGTGTATGTGTATGGGCACACTGTGGAGGTCAGGGGTCAAGTGGCCGATGTCAGAACTCTGCTTCCATCCAATGGGTCCTGGAGTGTGGAGGAGACCTTCCCCTGCTGAGTCGAGTCTTCTTGCCAGTCTTGATTTTGCTGTTTTGACACATCCCTGGCTTGCTGTGTAGCCTTGGCTGGTACTCACTGTGCAGCTCAGGGTAACGAGCCTCGAGAGTGCTGGGGTTACAGGTGTGAGCCATCACCCCCATCCTTGGCTGCCTCTGACATTGGGTAAGGAAGTAGGCTTGACTTGTCTTAAGGTCCTTGCCCAGGCTGGGCTCTGTGGAAGGGCATGGTTAATGGCTTGAATAGCGGGTCTCTTAGCTATGGAAAACTGAGGCTCAGGTGAAATGTGTTTATTCCTTTCATCCCTAACCATGGGCCGCTCCTTGGATTTACCCACACATCGCCTTGGCAATCTTTTAGAAACTGACCTGTCTATAAGTAGAAAGATGTTCAATTGCAGCATGGCAACAGCGCCCCCTAGCCCAGAGCGAGGCCTTGTTCTGTCCATGCAATCTTTTTTTTTTTTTTTTTTTTTTTCCTTTTTTTGGTTTTTCGAGACAGGGTTTCTCTGTGTAGCCCTGGCTGTCCTGGAACTCACTCGGTAGACCAGGCTGTCCTCGAACTCAGAAATCTGCCTGCCTCTGCCTCCCAAGTGCTGAGATTAAAGGTGTGCGCCACCACCGCCCGGCCCTTGCAATCTTTAAAGACAGTACATTTTCGGTGTGTGTTTGGGGTGTGTATCATGGATCCTGGTTTTTCCCCATGCTGTTTGTGGTTTAAGTTTAAGGAACTTTTAGGATCATAGGGACAAGTTATCACTTGGACATAGATGCTCACTGTCATTAAAAACGGGCAAGTCTGTATTTGAAAAAAATTACCACATTTCTTTCTTATCCATTATTTTGGTGTGTGTGTGTGTGTGTGTGTGTGTGTGTGTACACTCAGGCCACAGTGCATGCGGAGGTCAGAGAATAACTGAGAGTTGTTCTCTTTCTCTTTTCTCCCTCCACATGTGGGGCCTGGGGTTCAAGCTTAAGTTATCAACTTTGTGGCACGCTCCATTCTCTGCTGACCCCCTCACCAGTGTGATACCAACCTGTCTTAAGGAAGCTGGCAGACCCATCCTTCTGACCAATGTGTGTCACACCTGAATGCAGAATACCTTAAGTTTAATCTCTGCCATTTCACAGCTTTATTTCAGGGCAGACTTACAATTCCCAGTGATATGTTAAGATAAATTAAAATACTGATTTTTTTTTTTTAAAAAGCTCTTTGTAAGTCATAGTTACAAGGAAACAGTTGAAATAGTCAAAACCACCAAATTATTCTGATTCTGATTGCTAATGCAAGTATTTTGTAAGACAAAAAAACATTTATTGTAAAATTGTTCATTAAAAAATATCCATGCTGGGCTGGAGAGATGGCTCAGTGGTTAAGAGCACTGACTGTCCTTCTAAAGGTCCTGAGTTTAATTCCCAGCAACCACATGGTGGCTCACAACCATCTGTAATGGGATCCGATGCCCTCTTCTGGTGTGTCTGAACACAGTTACAGTGTACTCATATACATTAAATAAATAAATCTTAAAAAAAAAACCAAAACCCATGCCAAGGCTTCATGTGTGATAGACAAACCCTCTGGCAAATGAGCTGCATCCCTATCCATCTCTCCTGTTATGTTCTTTAAGCCTTTATGCTCATTTTAGTTTTTAATTTCAATAGCCTATGGCACTCATGCTACAATCTGTTCTACATGTGATTCCCTGCCTGCCTGGATAAAAATGGCTCCCATAAGCCTATAGGGAGTGATACTATTAGGGAGGAATGGACTTGTTGGAGTAGATGTGACCTTGTTGGAGGAAGTGTGTCACGGAGGGTGGGCTTTGAGATTGCAGATGCTCAAACTAGGCCCTGTGTCTGCTCTCCAATCCTGATGTCTTCCTATCCGAATCAGAGGAATTCTCGGGAATTTGATGATAAATCTGTTGGTTTATATTGACTATCAACTTCACTGGGTCTAGAATCATTGAAGAGATGAGACTGTGGGCATGTCTATGAGGGATTGTCTAGATTAGGTTAATTGCGGTGGGAAGAGCCACCGGAGTTATTTTTCTTTCTTTTTTTTTTTTTTTTTTTTTTTTGGTTTTTCGAGACAGGGTTTCTCTGTGTAGCCCAGGCTGTCCTGGAACTCACTCTGTAGACCAGACTGGCCTCGAACTCAGAAATCCGCCTGCCTCTGCCTCCCAAGTGCTGGGATTAAAGGCGTGCGCCACCACCGCCCAGCTGCCACCGGAGTTATTATCTGAACCATTTCATGGCTATGGCCGGGACTGAATAAAAGAAGACCATGAGCCGAGTATGTCTCTCCTTTGCTTCCTGGCTGTGGATACAAAGTTGCCAGTGGCCTCATGCTCCTGCTCACACCTCCCCTGCCCTGATGGACTGGAACTTCAAACAGTGAGGCCAGGTCAACTTACTTTCTTCTTCAACAATTGCCTTTATGGGGTGTTTGGTCACAGCAAGACAGATGACTTATATATACACGTATACAGTAACCAAGAGCAGTTGTGGTAAGAGATGACAGTGGCCCAGAAGAGGAAAAGAGCAACAACAACACAGGAGGGGAAGATCTTGTAAGAAGTGTTAGGACTTGGCTATGTGTCCTTGGAAAAGAGGTGGTGGTTGAGAGGACAGAGTTAGCTAGAGCCAGGCTGACTCCATGACAGACTGCAAATTGGTGGTTTGGGAAACTAGGCCTAAGTTTCTGTTTCCAGAACTGGAAAAGTCCAAAACAATTAATTCCAAGAAAAACCACCCCTCAGGGCAGCCAATCAGGAGTTGTTGAAGCTGTCCTACCACCTAGCTTGAGCCAAGTATAGTTAATCAGCAAAAGTCCTACAAATCCCCCAGAGCCTTAACCAATCACAGAGGCACCCATACTCCAGGAGATAGAACCAACCAATCAAGGGAAAGAAAGGTAAAAGTCCTCACTCCTACCTTAACAGGCTTTAAATTGACCCTGCTAAGTCCACACCTCTGTTTTCCATCCTAAAGTATGGTGGACCCCTGCGTGCAGGTTCTCTGCAGAATAAATGTTCTTTTCTGTTGCATGCTATGTGAGTCTGGGGTATCATTCATCATGAATCATGAGTCCACCCTTACAGTTGTAACAAAATAGAAGGTGTTAACAAACCTCTCCTAGTTGATTTAGTCCTTTCCTCTAGTCACTTAGATGGGATAGAAAAACTCATCTGTTCTCTCATTTGTAACTTTGCATTAAGCAAACTCTGGCTCTAAGTCAGCTATGCTGGGTCCATCTCACCTGAAAAATTTCATGTGTTGTGTGCTTTTTCCCTGTGAAGAAGGTCTGTGACCAAGCCAGCTTAGTCAACAAGTTCTCCATAACAAGGATTAAAATGAAAAGAGACAGTTAGACAACACTGTAACATGACCCCAGCCAGTTCTGAGGCTGAGGCAGGTTTATTTTCTGCCAGTCTGATTTTATACCATTTTAATTACATGCAGATAATAAGGTCAGTTCTAGGTTGAGGAACAAGCAAGACAATAAACACAAGTAGTCAAGGAACAAGCAAGGCAATAAACAGAGTCCCATGATCATTGCTGCTTATCAGGATGACCAAGATATCTGAGCCTACTTCCCTGTCCTAGCCCCAAATCAGACTCTTGCCTGAAGCCTACTTCTTTGTTCTAGCATAGAATCAGATTCCTGCCTGAGCTTACTTCCCTGTCCTGGTCCAATGTCAAATTCTTGCCAAGCAACCCCAAAAGCTTTCCACAGATCTGTTTATCATACACAGGACATTGACAACAGACTGAAGAAATTATTCTGCCCAAGTCTGGCTGGGTGAACCAGTGAGTTAATTTGGGTAGTTTACAGACATACAGGTGAGGTGTCACTTAAAAGCAGCTGCATCATCAAGAAGCCTACCACAGTGAAAGCAATGACTCAGAAAAACTCCACCCCTGGAGCTGTCTGCTCCCCTTGCAGGCATCTGGGCTAGTGGAAGAGTCTATCCTACATTGTGAATTTTCTAAGTTTCAGGAACTTCCTGAGCTTTGTAAGTGTGGCTTACTTCTTGGGTTTTGTACATTCTGCTTCCTGAATCTTATAAGCACCCCACCCCAGTCCCCCTCTGGAGGAGAATGCTAAACATGGGACATTGAGCAGCTAATGAGATTCTCTTTTCTGATTGGATTACTAGCTGTAAGAAGAAAATGATGGTGTTGCTTACAACTCCTGCCCAACCGAGCACCCAGCTTAGTGTTTTTCTCTAAGAAGATGCTGATGAGCATGTTTGAACTAATTTCTTTCAAACATTTTGGAAGAATGCTGTTTTTTTCTCTTCACTGGAGACAGTAAAAAACATTTTTTATTTATTTATTTTTATTTTTATTTTTATTTTTTTGGTTTTTCGAGACAGGGTTTCTCTGTGTAGCCCGGGCTGTCCTGGAACCCACTCTGTAGACCAGGCTGGCCTCGAACGCAGAAATCCGCCTGCCTCTGTCTCCCAAGTGCTGGGATTAAAGGCGTGTACCACCACCGCCTGGCCGTTTTATTTATTTTGATAAAGAGTCTCACTATACAGTCTTGGCTGGCCAGGAACTCACTATGTAGAACAAACTGCCCTTGAACTCTCAGAGTTCTGTTTGACTCTACCTTTCAAGTGCTGGGATTAAAGGCATACACCATCACCTTGCAGGAAATCTTAGTTTCTGTTGGATATGTCTTTCGGTTTTCCAGTCATTGGTAAAATTCTGTGTGTTCATCCTGCCTACAATATATTCGAAACACCCTCCCTGCCTTTGCTCTTTGGCTCTTGCCTGTTATCTAATTGACTTGTTGGACCAGGAAAAACCACCAGTGGTCCATCCAAGTCTGGTATTCATATCTGCACGGCAAGCCACTGACAAGAACACTGAGGCCTTCTGCACATGTGTTTTTCTCTCCTGCCTTGTGGTAAGACCTTTTCTTGCTGTATAATGGATTTTTCCCATTCCAGTCTTGGAATTTCCACATGGGGTTTGGCTACTGGGTAGACTGCTCGGATACCTTGCTTGCTCCAACGGTCCACTTTTGCACTAGGTCTTGAATATTTTTGCAGTTTTAAGCCTGGCCTTAGGTCTTTCCCACAGGCTTCTTTGCTTTCATTCTTCCTGGGTTTCGTGGGTATTCTTTGAGCAGACCCCTGTCTGGGAGGAAGCACTCTATCTTGTATTTCACACCACCTTTGACTTGTATCTTCCTAACTGTGACAGTTGCAGCCTGAATCACAGTGCCCCCAGCATGGGCTAATTTCCTCTGCTTTTTTGAGTTTCCTGTTATCTTCTAGCTCCGACATTATTTCAGGTGTCGTTTTCAGTCTACAACCTCTTTCTCATCATTCTGTGTCTTAGATGTGAATTCCATTCCATTCTGCTTCTTCCAAATAAAGCCAATCTTGTCAATTTCTTTCTTTCTCCATTTGGCAGTGTTGAGATGGCCATGGGTCCTCACAGCTGCTTTTCAATATGTCATTACTCAGCCCTGGATGTAATTTTAGAATGTTGTGTGCTCCTGACTGTAGAACACACTGTCCCCATGGTGGTACATGGGGACAGTGGGAATGACCCACAGAAGAATCTGTGACATTTGCACAATGCTTTTCAGGTGTCTTTAACTAGGTATTCACAAAGCACTATAATTTCTGGTTTAAAGTCAACTTTCATAAAGGTGGGGGATTTCCCAGTGTTAACTAACTGGGAGAGAAAGGAGCCAAGGTTTGAACTTACACCCCAGTAATGGCCTTTATCTTATAGAATCTTATATTTTCAATACTCTTTCCATTTTGGGCCAGGATGGACACCATGAGTTTCAGGACCATGTAATAATGATCAGAGTGTCACCAGGGTATAGATTTCTATTTCCCTGGGTTTTCTTCTCCTTAAATCAAACTTCCTTTTCTCCAGGCTTCCCCTTGGAGAGCACTATGGCTTCCAGTTGCTTGCAGCTAGCATCTTCCCTTCAGAGGAGAAGCTAGCTTTCGTCTTCCTCACTCCTCATTGTCCTTAGCCGGTTGTCTCTGAACCAGTCATCAGTCATCTGTCTCTGAACCAGTGAGTATAACCAGAGGCTTGAAATGCTGTGTTTGGGCAAGTCTGAGTCCTGTGACTTTCCCCTGAAGCCAGCGATGCCATCATTCTTGTTTAAATTACAGGGAAGGAGAGTGGGAAGGCAGTTCCCAGAAGAAAATGGAGCTTTGTTACCAGAATGCTTACTGGGCACACATGACGGGGCACCCCTCTGGGCTGGATTACAAGTTACAATAACCGGCTCCCCCTTTTCTTAAGCTTCCAATTTCGTTTGGCCAATGGAGAGTTCTGGCAGATTGAAGCTGAGGAGAAGAGTGGGGGAAGGGCATTACCTCCCCTAACCCCCAGCCTTTTTCCTGTAAGGCCATCTCATGTCCCCAATCCTCTCTGCATACTTCAGCCTGTTCCCCGTTGGGAGTACAGTGTGAAGGTCCTTGTGCCCATTGATCTCCAGGTCCAGGGGGACTAGGAATGTTAAATGCTGCTGGATCGATTGCCTTTCCAACGGGAAAGATGAAAACCTGTCCTTCTATCTAGAAAGCTGGAAATTGGAAGCGATTAACAACCTGGTGATCTGGGTTCTCTGTTTGGCCAGGCATATCAAGTTCTACAATCTAGACCAGAGGTGGTTAGTAATCTAAATGATCCTTGTAGCCAGGGGCTCCCCATCCTCCCACAATTAGGACCAGAGATAACTAATTGTCTAATAACCCTTACTTTATCTGTATAGCCAGAGGCTCCCCCAAGTTATGACAACTAGGACAGAGGTGGCTAATAGTCCAATGACCTCTATACTATCTGTACAACAGAGACCAGGCCAGACCCATCCTTAGGCCCTTAGGCTAGTCCAGGTCTCCAATCTCAAGAACCCATCATCTCTGAAGTAATAACCCTGAGTCATGTTTTGATGCAATCCTTGTGTTACTGGGATTGCATCATACCAGGAAGGTGTTTCTTTTCTTTCTTTCTTTTTTTTCCTTTTATTAGATCTATTTATTTATTTTATGTATGTGAGTACTTGAGTCACATGAAAGATGATCTGGAGCACATGGCAGTGTTAGGTCAGGGGTCACGGTGACTTAGGTGGACCAGGATAACTTAAGAGAAAATGGATTAAAGCAGGCCACAGGGAAGCATTAGTGATGTGGCTTTGTCAGTTTAACATGACCAGAAGCAGCCTGAGGCGGTCCCTGCTTCCTGAGGACCTCTAGTCAGGGAAGCTGGAATCCTTGACTGTGCAGAAGACAATTGCCAGATGAGTCACGATGACACGAAATTGGCTAGTTTAGGTTTTTTTTTTTTTTTTTTTAATTTTATTTATATGAATATACTGTACCTGTCTTCAGACACACTAGAAGAGGGCATTGGATCTCATTACAGATGGTTGTGAGGCACCATGTGGTTGCTAGGAATTGAACTCAGGACCTCTGGAAGAGCAGTCAGTGCCATCTCTCCAGCCCCAATTTTTCTTATCTTAAAGGTTTTTATTTTGTTTTTGTTTTTTTGTTTTTTGTTTGTTTGTTTGTTTTTTTCGAGACAGGTTTTCTCTGTGTAGCCCTGGCTGTCCTGGAACTCACTCTGTAGACCAGGCTGGCTTCAAACTCAGAAATCTACCTGCCTCTGCCTCCCAAGTGCTGGGATTAAAGGCATGCGCCACCACCTCCTGGCCAAGGTTTTTATTTTGTAAGTGAAATTATAAAGGTAGAAGTGATTTAAAAAAAAAATAAAAAGATTATTATGTTTATTTATCTCTATGTATGCATGTATGATGTATGTGCACATGTGTGTGGGTGTCAGGGTAGGCCAGAAGAAGGCACCAGATTCCCTGGAGCTGGAGTTACAAGCAGTTGGGAGCTGCCCAACATGGGTGCTGGGAACTGAACTGGGGTATTCTGCAAGAGAAGCAAGTGAAAACAGTTTACAGTAACCACTGAGCCATCTCTCCAGTGCCTGAGTTGGTTTTTGTGAATGAGATTATAGATTTTATTTAGACTTGGGATGAGAGAGGAGGGCTGATATGGTAAAACACAAGGTTATAGGCATTCTGGCCCTGAGATGTCTTTAACATCTTGTTTGAAATGCCTTTCAGAAAACAGACATTATTTCTGTAGGCAATTTTGGCATTATTGACGTGTTTAAGTTTCCTGATACCCACTCAGGGCTGCTTTCTCGTCCTACGTCCCCTAATATCTCCATCTTTCTGTCTTGCCGCAACTTCACTGAAGTCAGCCTTGTGAGACTTTTAACGAGAATTGGCCTAATTGTGAAGTGAGCTGCCCGAGAGAGAATGAACTCACCATTGCTGAGGGAGTTGAGCTTATTATCTTGAGGGTCACCCATTTGCCAGGATGTCTAGTGATATCCACGGCGGAGGAGATTGGTTCACAGATAACTGATGGACTCAGGGAACCTGAGGATTCCCACCAGTAGCTTTGCTCGCGCAGGCGCAAACTTCATTTTTCTACGCAGGCACAGATTTCATTTCTCCACGCAGGCGCATATTTCATTTCTCCTGTTTAGGAGAATAACATGCCCGATGGACAACTTGATGCTGAGACCTGCGGCTGTGTGGTACATCTACTAGGAACTATTTTCTGTTTTCTTTTATTTCCTGGGTCCTTCTGTCTCCCGGTTCCCGCAGTACCATCCAGCTTGTTAGGACCCTGCCTGGAAACTGTGTTCTGACATCTTGTCAGTTGTGTGTTGGAGACATTAAACAATGTCACTGTACCTTTTCCAATACAGACTGGCAAATACAGGTTCTTAGGTAGAAGCCACAAGGTGTGGAATGGGGGGATGGGGATGGAGGGCTAATAATGTTTCAGGATAAAGGCGATGTACTATCGCGAAGAAAGAAGACACAAATCCTAGAGAAATAAGGTCATACAATAAGAATCCACGGAACATCAGCCGCCAGTGCTCGTTTTAAATCCGTGAGGTGTGATTCTGCTGTTTTCTGAATTATGTGTGTTTTGCTTTATGAAGTATGTATGGGTTACTTTTGAGATGGGGGGTCTTAGGTTGCCCAGGCTGTTCTAGAACTTGCTTTACAACTGAAGTTGACCTTTAACCTGTCATCTTCCTGCTCCCATCTTCCAGTTTATGTGGTGCCGGGATCAATGCCAGGGCTTTGTGCATGGCAGGCAAGCAGCCTCCTCACTGAGCCACATCACCAGCATTTAAAAAATGAATTTCCAGGGTTTATACTTTGGAGAATTTTCTCCCCTAACCCCAATTTGTTCAGAAGGAATCAAATTATATGTCGATTCGAGCTCTTCCACCCTGTAGCTTTTTCTGGGTCAATTCTGTCAGGCAGATATGATTAAAGTGTAAATATTGATTCACCTAACTTTTAAAGGGATTTATCGAGGACTTCACCTGTACCTGGAATCACTACCAAACTTGAAAAAGGTAATCTTCAATGGGCGGTGGTGACTTAAAACCCAGTGCTCTGGAGGCAGAGGCAGGGAAGCTCTGTGATTTGGGAGCCAGCCTGGTCTACAGAGTGAGTTCCAGGATAGCCAAAGGTACACCGAGAAACGCTGTCTTGGAAAAACAAAACAACAACAAAAGAAAGAAAGAAAGGAAGGAAGGAAGGAGATAGAAAGGAAAGAGAAAGACAGTCTTCAGATGAACAGAAAGCAAAGGTCTGAAAAGGAACAGTTAAGGGATCCACCTGTTCTTAGGAGTTCTCTCTTTGAGTGATTGAACTCAAGATGTGAAATTACAGGAGTGGAACCTGAGTTGCCCTGGTCCAAGCATCTTTGGTTGAGGGAAGCAATCCTATAATCTTGCTAAATGTAATTATACCCAAGGGTGTGGTCAGGTTCCTGGATACTGAGAAAAAGGAAACCGATGTCCATACAGCACCTCTTATGGTGGCTGAGGAGTCGCTATCCCACAGTGGATATTGATACAGGGGATAGTGTGACTCTGAGATGAGATAGAATATTCTGGCATAAAAAGATGAGCGGAAAGGAGCAAGCTGTTGAGATGCATTAAGGAACATACATCCAGAGAAATGACATGATTTCAAAGGATTAAGACTCCTCTCACGCGGTGATTCTAACACTGTCCATGGGGTAACAAGATGCTTTCCCAGACCAATGTGAATCCAAGTAGGGGACAAACTTCCTGTCAAGGTGTCTTTAGGTTTTACAAACCATACATTCCTGTTGCAGTTCTTCAATTCTTCCATGGGAATGTGAAAACTACCTCAGGCAGACAGTCATAGTTGACTCCTCAGTAGCTGGGTGTGGCTATGTCCAGTCAAACTTTATTTATAAGAACAGGCAGTAGTGAATTTGACATCAACCTTACTGAGCCTGGCCTGGGAATGTATTTCTTTTCTGCTGTGACTTGATGGGCCTGCTTCAGGTGAGCTAATGGCTTCTTTAGGAGCTGAGTCCTTGAGGGTGCTTCTGAGGAGCCACGAAGCTATGCCTAACGCAGAGGAAAGGCCAGGGGACTGTGTGTAGGATGGCTGGGTTCATAGCCTGCCTCAGCTACTTCACTGTGAGGGATATCTGGTACACTAGACCTTCCTGGGCCTGGGGTTCTTCTCTTGGAAGTGGAGAATGTAAGTAGGATGTTCTTTATGTTTGTTACATAAACAGCGTAGTATAAAGTTAATGGTGTCGAGGGTACGGTGTTTGCTGAGGTAATCATCCTAATCCACCGCTGAAGGTGAAGAACAGGTCTGAGAAGGACCATCTGCAAGAAGGCATCTTACATAGGAGTTCAGACCCAGTGGTTGACCCCAGGTGTGCTCTTTTCTCTCTGTCTCTGTCTTCCTCTTCCCTCTTCCTCTCCTCCTCTCTCCTCTTCCTCCTCTTCCTCCTCTTCTCTCCTCTCTTCTCCTCCTCCTCTCTCCTCCTCCCTACCCCCCCTGCCAGATAGGATCCCTCTGTGTAGCCCTGGCTATCCTGGAAGTCTCTCTGTAGATCAGTCTAACCTCAAACTCACAGAGAACTGCTTGTCCTTGCTTCCTGAGTGCTGGGATTAAAGGTGTTTCCCACCACTGCCCAGCAACGTACAACCTCTTCAATCACCTCCCAGAGCTGGGACCAGAGCAGACATACCTTTCTTTTACTGACTTCTGAACATGCCAGGGTGATGGTGGGGAGTTTCTCTTGACTCTTCCTGGAGAGATGTTATTTTAGAGAGATTTTTCCTTGATTGTGAACACCTAGAAGCTGGAGAGGGGATGGCAGAACTGATTTGCTATAGGCCTGAATTCATTTTAGTTGTGTGATCCAAGAAGAAAAGAATAGTAATAGTCATAGTGGGAAAAAAGTAGTAACAAGAAGAACAAGAGTACAGCTAGAGGGGGCGGAGAGATGGGTCGTGGTCAAGGAGCACGTACTGATCTCGAAGAGGACCACATCCCCTTGTGATTCCAGCTGCAGGGGATCGGATGCCTTCTTCAGGTGTCCATGGGTATCTACACGTATGTGGCACACATAAACTCATCTATGTATACACACACATACATGATTTCAAAGAAAAAAAATAAATCTGATATACATATTATATGTCATGTATATACATATAAATGATATATATACACACACATATACATATATACAGAGAGAGACAGAGAGAGCAGAAGTAGAGACGAGACAGATAAGAAGACAGAGAGAAGAGTGGGCCCCATTCTCTCACCACTCAGGCTATTGTTAACTCTAGCTCTGACCTGTGAGGCCGAGAAAGCTCTCAGTCTCTGGTCTTTCTCTTCAGGTCAAGCCTTTAAGCTGTGAATTCTCACTCTCCTACGCTCCTCCTTACTGTTGGAATTTAAAAAGAAAAAAAAATTCTTTTCTATTTTTAGAGGTGAGAACTCATCTCAGAAGAGGCACGTGACGTAATTGAGAAACAGAACCCGTGTGCTTTTCAAACCTCTGCTTTCCACATAAACTCTGCTTCCTGCACATTTTTTTTTTGCTCTTCCTTCTACCCAAACTGGCTTACTCTGGACTTTTTTTTTTCTTCACATTCCAAAGACTGATGTGTAGTACTAGGGCTCAGTCCTATAGGAAGCCGGTACCATAATTCGTTGCAGATATTTGGCCACGCTGTGAACCCCAAATCGTGTTATTGATTGAGAATGCCTGTTTCTAGTTGTGATGTGACTCAGCTTTGGCACACTGCTTTAATCTGGCTAGAATACAGACATGCCCTTATACACACCTTTAATCCCAAACAATGAATTTAAAGTTAATTTGTAGAAGAAAGCATCAATGGTTGTGCTATCTAATTGAGTGGCAGACCAAGTGGTGAATCGGAGAAAGGTTTGACAGAGTAGGATGGGCCCAGTTCTTATGAGAAGAGAGAGGAAAGGGAAAGACTTGAGGATCAGTGTAGAGAGAGAAAGGAAGGAGGCAGCTTTACTGGGAGAGTTTTACAGAGACAGGTTGAAGTGAGGACAAGCTAACACAGGTGAAGACAGAACGAGCCAGAGAATGAGAAGGAGCCAGAAGATTAGAACAGTTTCGAGAGTTAGTTTGAAGTCAAGCAGAGCAATTCAGGAAAGGGAGAGAGGAGAGAGAGAGAAAGAGAGAGAGAGACAGAGAACACAGAGAGGACGAGACAGAGACACAGAAAGACAGAGACAGAGAGAGACAGAGAAAGAGACAGAGAGAGAGAAAGAGAGACAGAGAAAGAGAGAAGACAAAGAGAGAGAGAGAGAGACAGAGAGACAGAGAGAGAGAAGAAGAGAGAGACAGAGAGACAGAGAAAGAGAGAGAGATAGAGACAAAGAGACAGAGAAGAGAGAGACAGAGAGAAGAGAGAGAAAGAGAGACAGAGAGACAGAAGAAGACAGAGACAAAGAGACAGAGACAGAGAGAGAGAGAGAGAAGAGAGAGAGAGGAGAGGAAAAACATTCCATGCCTAGGTAAGATTGTACAGAGGCTAGAAGCTTCCAGGACTAGGCCTAGGTTAGCAGATTAAGGCAGTAAGCCTCAGAGATGACAATTACTTTAGGAGAAATTAAAAAGAAAAACCACAATTATTATCATCACTGAAATTTTTCATCTCGTTTTTTTTTTTTTTTTTTCCATTGAGTAGAGTTCACATAACATAAAATCAACCATATTTGAACTGTTCATCTGGTAGCATTTCATGACTGCTGGTGTCATGACTGCTGTTAACGCTCTGGCCCCAACAAGTTGCTAATCATTTTCCCTCTTATCTTGAGCCCCAAGTAGCCACCGTTACCTTGCTGTATCTGTGGAACCAATGTTCCATTATTTCTTTCAGATGGAATCAAAGCATGACATTTTGTGTTTGGAGGTTCCCCCCGCCCCCCACCCCCCGCCTCCCCATTCCCCCTTAGCATAACGTTTTGAGAAGTTCATCTATCTTGTAGCGTGTGTTGATCCTCCATTGCCTCTTATGGCTGAATAATAGTCCATCTAATTCTATGGACAAGCTGGGCACGGTGGTCCATGCCTCTAACCCCAGCACTGGGGAGGCAGAAGCAGGTGGATTTCTGTGAGGTCAAGGCCAGCCTCATCCACATAGTGAGTTCTAGGTCAGTCAGGGCTACAGAGTAAGACCCTCTCTCAAAGAGAAAATATGAATATAGCATAGTCTATCCATTCATCTGTTGATGGATCTTAGTTTGTTTCCACTTTTGGGCTCGTGTGAATAGTTTTACCATTTGCATTATGTACCCTTTGGAATGCCTGATTTTAGTTGGGGGTGCACACCAGAAGCAGAATCACTAGGTTATACGGGGATTCTAGGTTTAACTTCTTGAGAAACCACCCAACGGATTTCCGGTAGCAGTAGTACCACCAGCAACCTGTGCTGGCTCTATGCTCCTGACACCCTTGCAAGCCCTTAATAGCCCTTGATTCTAGATAAATTCTTTGGTAGAATTCATTCAAACTGTCAATCTGATCTTCCTCCCGTTTTATACTCCTGGCCACTTACTTACATGCCAGTCTCAATCCTTTCCAAGGGTCCAATTTAGCACCTTTGTGGAAAAGTTTTAGTAACTCTGCCCATTCTTAGGGGACACTATTTTTTTTTTTTCACATATTAAGTGTATGAAACTGACAAATGGCTTTTATATATTCAGTATGAAAAGCTTTGTGTGTGTATGTGTTTGTGTGCATGTGTGTGTGCGTGTGTGTGTTTGTGTGTGTGTGAGTCTTCTTCTGTCATGGATCTGAGGGTTGAACCCAGGTGATCAGGTTCTCCTTTATCACCAGAGGCAGCTTGTTGGCCATAGTTACTTGTCTCACTGCTTTGATGAAATAGTCGACAAAAGTCGACTTTAAGAAAGTCTTGAAGTAGCCAGGCGGTGGTGGCGCACGCCTTTAATCCCAGCACTTGGGAGGCAGAGGCAGGCGGATTTCTGAGTTCGAGGCCAGCCTGGTCTACAGAGTGAGTTCCAGGACAGCCAGGGCTACACAGAGAAACCCTGTCTCGAAAAACCAAAAAAAAAAAAAAACCAAAAAAAAAAAAAAAGAAAGTCTTGAAGAAAGAAAAAGGGGACTGGAGAGATGGCGCAGTCATTCAGAGCACTGACTGCTCTTCCAGAAGTCCTGAGTTCAGTTCCCAGCAACCACATGGTGGCTCACAACCATCTGGAATGGGATCCGATGCCCTCTTCTGGTGTGTCTGAAGACAGCTACAGTGTACTCATATACATAAAATAAATAAATAATTCCTTTAAAAAAAAAAAGAATTTTGCCGGGGGGTGGCGCACGCCTTTAATCCCAGCACTTGGGAGGCAGAGCAGGCGATTTCTGAGTTCGAGGCCAGCCTGGTCTACAGAGTGAGTTCCAGGACAGCCAGTACACAGAGAAACCCTGTCTCGAAAAACCAAAAAAAAAAAAAAAAAAAGAATTTTAAGAAAGAAATAGGTTTATTTTGTTATTTTGTTATAGTTCCAGTCAATGCTGTCCATTGCATCAGGAGGATTGTGGTGGGATCAGGAGGTTGCTGGCCATATTTCATCCCGTCAGGAGGTAGGCGGCGTGAATGCTGGTGTTCAGTCTAAGGCGCCAATCCAAAGAATGGTACGACCCTTATTTGGCGTGAGTCCTCTTCCTGGATTAACCTAAACTAAGCACTCCCTCGCCCACAGCCCCTGAGATTTGTTTCCATAGCGATCCTAAATCTCATTTGAGATTAGCTATCACATCAACCTTTCTAGAATCTTCTAGTCTTTCAGCCCGCCCTCCCCTCCCCCCTTTCCCCTCCCTCCTCCCCCCCTCCTCCCCAGGGAGATTGCGTGCCTTCACGCACCCAAGGAAGTTGTTCCCGAAGGGATGCCTTTGAGTTTCTAACTGCAGTGATTCTCACTCCAGAAAATTCTCCTCAGGTGACTCATTTGGCCCAGCGAGGTGAGAACACCAGACTTCACTGCGACAGCCTGCAGAGCTGGCGGGATGACAGATGGCTGAGGCTGGCGGGGCTTTACTGTTCCCCATTGCCGTCTGCATGCATGACCTTTCCATGCAGCGACGCTGTCTTCCGTCACACACCCTTTCTCTTTGTGGATGGGTCAAGGCCAAGACGAATAGTGTACGTCCAGGTTGCAAACATTTAGGATATGCGATCCCTCTTTCAAAATTAAAATAATCGAGGTATTTAAATATACTTAAAACGGGCATGAGTCAAAAGTGGATAATATGTCTTTTTAGTACTGTATGGGGGAGAAGCCCGAAGATTCGGCTCAGCTGGTAGAGTACTTGTCTATCATGCAAGAAGCTCTGGCTTTAATCTCCAGCACCCAATAATATGCATGGTGGTGCCTTCCTGAGTTCAATTCTAAGGTCATCCTTGGGTACATATGAAGGTTGAGGGCCAGCCTGGGATACATGAGGCCCAAAGCCCTGGAGTTGATTACCAAAACAACCCCTAAAATCATATGGGGCACAGTTTAGCAGGCCTATCTGATACACCTTGGTCAATACAATTATTGCTATTAATTAATGCTTCCTAGTATATGGAGATTATACTTTAACATGTAGGTTTTTCCAATATTTTGCTTAGTGGAGAAAACCCCTAAAGACTATAGCTTATTATTCTGTAGTATTATGCAGTTTGGGAGATAATTGTGTATATCCCTGTAATTGTGATCCAAATGATATATCCTATAATTGTGATCTAAGACTGAAACGCTTTGAAAGACCTACAACCTCTAATCGTGGCGGAGCCTGTCTGTGAACGGAGCAATGCCCATGGCCTTGGCCCGTTTTATATTTGTATAAATGTGTGAGTCATGTCTTAAACATTTTTTTGACAGCATTTTTCAGATAATTCTACCAAAAACTTAGGAGTCGGATGGGGGAGGGGCTGTAAGATTGGAGTACAGCTAGCATCTCTGCAGGGGTCATGTGTCCTAGGGGACTGACATCATCTATATTTCTAGCCCATTAGTCAAGCTTTGCAGACCCCTGGGCCATGGCGCTCCTGACTGGGTCTGTGATCACAGAGCATTTTCAAGTCTTACCCTTTCTTTCAACATTATTTTCTGTCCCATGTTGTCCGGTTCTGAGGGCGAGAGGGCTGTGCTTTGTCATTTGATCGTGACTTTGCGTGCAGATCCATGTCCTGTCAATGGCTATGGATGCCTTGGTCACTCATAAACATCTTGGGTTATTGTCTACCCTGTGTGTAGCTCTTTCCACGGTTCAAGTCAGAGTATTTTAAAAGATGGGCTCTCTTCTACGTTTCCTGCTTTTCTCCTTCATCAAAGGCTTTCCCCCTCGTTCCTTCAGTTTGGGATTGGTTGACACTTTAACCTCTTTATGCTCCTGAGGTGGGAGGGGCTTGACAGTCTCCTGATTGGGCTGAGGAAAGATTATTTTCTATGCTTGTATGATATACCATGCACATATGTGTCCATGCATACACATTTGGAGGCCAGAGCAGGACACTGGGCGTTGTCCTCTATCACTGGCTGTCTTATCAGCATGAGACAGGATACCATAGTGTGATGGTTTGTATATGCTCAGCCCAGGGAGTGGCACTATTTGGAGGTGTGGCCTAGTTGGAGTAGGCGTGGCCTTGTTGGTGTAGGTGTGTCACTGTGGGTATGGGCTTTAATATACTTGTCCTAGCAGGGGTCTGCCTGGAAGCCAGTCTTCTGCTAGCAGCCTTCAGATGAAGATGTAGAACTCTCAGCTCGTCCTGCACCATGCCTGCCTGGATGCTGCCCTGCTCCCACCTCGATGATAACAGACTGAACCTCTGAACCTGTAGACCAACCCCAATGAAATGTTGTTCTTATAAGAGTTGCCTTGGTCATGGTGCCTGTTCACAGCAGTAAAACCCTAACTAAGACACTCAGGGAACCTGTTGCTTGTCGACTCTCTGACTGGGCTGGCCAGCCATCCAGCTCCTAGGATCTGCCCGTCTCCGTACCTTAGTGCTGGGTTATGGGTTTTCAAAGCCGGGCCTGGCTTTTTATGTGAGTGAAGGAGATTCGAACTCAGGTCCTCATGCTTACTGAGCAAGTGTTCTTACTCACTGAGCCATCTGCCCTCATCTTTATCCTGTTAATGACTTCTCTGAAGGCATCACTTTCCCCACTTCTGGGATTTTCTAGTAGATTGGGGTAAATAGCTAAAGACCAACTCTGAGTACAGAGGTACGCTCTGAGGTAAGCCAGCCTTTCCCTCTAGCCTCATGCCTGGGAGAGTATCAGACTATACATATCGGGTCCAAGATCCATAAAGCCTGCCCTGGCTGACCTTGTAGGACATGAGGAGAGCTATGTCTCCTCTATTTCTCTGGTCAGCAGAGTCTCTGTACTGGTACTCTAAGAGAGAACAGGAAATGGTGTTCATGTCTCTGTGGGTAAGACTTTCTATACTGCCACGGTATATGATCATTTTACACTTTGTAGATTTTCCACAATGCCTTGAGGTTGCTCATCCTATGTCTTATGAATACAAGCGTGAGTCACGTTAGTGGGTGTTATTTTTGTCTCTGTTCTCTGTTTGGCTCAGGTCCTGCTTCATGCACATTGCCCTGTCTATAGACCCAGCTCTATAGTCTTCACTATTTGAAATATCGTTAGGAGGTCGAGGGATGCAGCTCAGTGGGTACCATGTTTCCTGAGCCTTCATGAAGCCTCAGGTTTGATCACCCCTGTGTGAATCAGGTGTGTTGGCATATACCTGTAATCCCAGCACTTAGGAGGTAGTGGCAGGAGAACCGAAGTTTAAGGTCATCCCCCAGCTACTAGGAAGTCTGAGGATAGCATGAGCTACACGAGGTCCCCTATCCCTTTTAACGGTGTGTGAAATGGCTCAGCAATGAGCTTGTTTCCCTGGACCCACATAGTAGAATGAGAGACTCAACTCCCATAAAGTTGTTCTCTGACTTCCACATCTGTGCTATAGTATGCACTGGTCCCTATATGCATGTGCACGTGCGTGTACATATCCACACACACCTACACATACACACACACACACTTAATAAATGTAAGAAAGTATTAGAATATACATTTAAGATATTTTATATAAAATCTAGATGTTGATATAATGGATACCAATAAGACTCTGAGGTCTTAACATTTCTAAACTTTCATAAGACACAAACCCCATATATCTATATCTATATCTATATCTATATCTATATCTATATCTATATCTAATCTATATCTATATCTATATCTATATCTATATCTATATCTATATCTATATCTATATCTATATATCTCCCATGTAGACATTCGGATCTGCCAGGCTCGGTTCAATCCTATGTGCTGTCCACCCAGCTGGCCAGTGATTGAAGTCGTGGCAAGGAGAGAGCTCTACAGAGATGGTACACCCAACTGAAGACAGCTAACACTATAGAACTGCTCGTTCTCTTTTTTGGTTTTAACATGCAGAAGAATAGAATTTCTTCCCACTGACAGTCACCCAGAGCTTCCTTCTTAGCCTTAGACTGAAGAAAGATGACTTTGGCCCTCATGGTTTCTTTCTTGCCTCTCTGCTTCTCTGGATTCTGTTCTCCAGCTGTCGTTGGTGGGATGCACATGTTTTTCAAAGGAGAAGACTGAAGCAGAAACGAGTGCATCCTTAGATGAGCTTCCCCAAGAGAGAACAGCTCTGGGGTGTATTTCTGTGACTGGCCCATCATCCAGGAGAGGGAGGGCAGCAGGTGGCTGGGCATAATCCACATCTTGTCCTCGTGTGTGAAGCCTCCTTCACACATATGCCACTGTCATGTTTCAAAAGAGAAAAGAAACCCGGGTAACCATTGTTAGGCTTGGCTGTATTTCCTCTTCTTTTCTTTCTCTTTCTTTTGGAAAAGACTTTGGTCTTAAAAATAAGACTATGCACACACAGAATATGTACAAAAGAAATCTGATTTCTTTTAGGAGTGAAATTAGACATTCTTTTTTTTCCCCTCTTGAGACAGGGTTTCTCCATGTTGCCTTGGTTGTCCTGGAACTCACTGTGTAGACTAGACTGTCCTTGGACTCAGAGAGATCTACCTGTGTCTGCCTCCTGAGTGCTGGAATTAAAGGCATGCACTACCATGCCTGGCTGAAATTAGACAATCTTGAATCCTTTATGGACCAAAATGATGTCACAAGTCAGTAAAGAGAGAGTGAGCAAGCAGAGCTCTTCTCTGCATCTGATGGTGAGCTGCAGAAATGAAAGACAAGGGTAAGTTGGATGAGGCAGGATGACTGCCATAGTAATGGAAGAAGCATAAAATACATCTCAACCAGGCATGTGGCACATGTCTTTCTTCCCAGCACCAGGGAGGCAGAGGCAGGCAGATCTCTGAGTTCGAGGCCAGCCTGGTTTACAGAGTGAGTTTCAGGACAGCCAAGGCTACTCAGAGAAACCCTGTTTCCAAAAACCAAAACCAAAACCAACCAACCAACTAAACAAAAAAATCTCCAACAACAAAAAACCCAAGAATGCATCTTTCAATTTGAATACTCACTGGCCTATTTGGTAAAGGGAACTAAAACCAAAACCAACCAACCAACCAACCAAAACATGAAACAAAGCAACATAAAACAAAAAGAGAGAAAGAGAAGACATTGACTGGACTCTTATGTAGCACGTGTTCATGAGACCTCAGAGGATTTTCTTTTCTTTTTTTTTTTTTTTTTTTTTTTTTTTTGTCCATTCTTTTAATTTCATAGAAGGAAATTGGTGGTCAGGGAGGTTGCTTGTCTTGCCCACTGTCACCCAACAAGTTAATGACACATCGTAGCATTGCATTTCATTTTCCTCTTAATAAACCTGTGCTTCCACGGTGTCCCAACTCCCATGGCATCCGTTAACCTAACGTGGACCAAGTTAAGGGGTTGGAAGAATACAGAATGCTCCAGTTGAAGAGACCAAAGTACAGAGCAATATATCACTATCACTCATGACCTTGTTTTGTTACTAAGAAGCCTGCATCTCATTCCAATTCAAAAATGCTACTCTCTAATAGATAGTTTAGGAGGAGACTTAGATTTTTACAGTTTTTGTGTCATTCCACTAGAAAGGATCAAGAGCTGCCAAGGACACTGTGATACCCCAGGTACACGTTTGCTGAAGTTGAAGTTAGGAGACTGTATTCTTCAGTTAGGTTCATGCAAAATGAGGTTACTTTACCACTTCCCCCTCTTAGAGGAGCAGAGCTGAAGCCTGGCGGTGGTGGTGCATGCCTTCAATCCCAGCCCTCTCAGAAGGTAGAAGCAGGTGGATCTCGGTGACTTAAAGGTCAGCCTGATCTATGCAGAATTCCACGGCTACACAAAGAAACCCTCTCTCAAAACAAACAAACAAAACAAAACCAACCCCCCTCAAAAAACAAAACAAAACAAAACAAAACAAAACAAAACAAAACAAAAAACCCAAAAAAAAAAAAAAAAATCCAAAACCACAACCGATTTCCTAACTGCCGATGGTTGTACATTAGGCAGTGTAGCCAGAAGTGCACTATTAGAGGTGTGCTTTAGTAGCTTCATCTTGTGCATGGGAATCTAAGTCTCCCACCCTGCATGCTGAGAGTAAGTCTTCCACTCGCAGCCTTCGATCAAGTGATCCCAGCTCTGCCTTGACCTTACTGATGCCCAGATGCTCGATGCTCTTGACTCAATTGAAATGTTCTTAAATCCTTGGTCATGGCGACCCCATTAAGTTTACCCTTATAAGACTATCCAATCAGTCAAGTAGACTCTAACCAACAAAAAAACAAACAAGACCACAACAACAAAACCAAAACAAACCAAACCAACAAAAAAAAAAAAACAAAAAACAAAACAACAAACAACCAACAAACAACACAAACAACAACAACAAAAAAAAAGAAAAAAGAAAGACAAACCAGTTGATTTGAGATCTCATCTCCCATATCTGGCCTATCATTAAGTGGCTTCACCTTAGAGTTGTTCTCAGTGTGTGACTGTTTCTATCAGCACCCGAGTTGCTCAGTGCTTTTCTTACTTATAGACATCGGTGGAAAGGCTGGGTCACACGGCCCTCTTTTCCTTCTTGCGATCATGGAATTCACTGCAATCCTTCTCCCAGCACTCACACTACGGTTCCGTACTGCACGTTGTTCCAGTTCTGCAGTCTTACGTCAATGTGGTCTATGTAGTTGACGGCAGTCTCCGACGCACTCCGCTGAGCAGTGATGGACTCATGTGCATTGGTCCTTGTCTGTGCTATTGGCCATTGTGTTTTCAAAACATCTACAGGTACTGCCCATTTCTTATATATCATCTTGTATCATTCCTTTCAGAGTATAATTGCAATTATAGAGCCTAGTTTGCATTGGATCCTCAGGCAGCATAAGAGAGAGAAAGAGAGAGAGAGAGAGTACATATGACTTGAGAGAGAGAGAGTCCAAGCATGGCAACATCTGAAGCTCAGCCACCCACAGTACAACTTCTAAGGGCCCACCTACTCCAACAAGGCCACACTTCCTGATAGTGCCACTCCCTATGGGCCTAGGGGCCATTTCATTCAAACCACCAGAGATATCCAAATTTATTTAGTTTGTGTGTAGTTGTGGATGTACATGTGGGTATATCCAAATGTACAGACCAGTCTTCAACCACTGGCAACTTCCTTAGTTTTTTGAAGCAGGGATCTAGGGCTTGACTTTTAGGTTGGACTCACTGGCCAGGTGAGCTCCAGGGAGTGAGCTGTCTCTGTTGACCCCATTGCTGGAGTCACAGATGCACATGCCACCGTGTCGGAACACAATACAGGAATGGAGCTGTGTGAGGAAAATCCTGAGTGCTTGCGAGAAAGCCCAAGAAACCAGGACAAGAGTTGTAGCTTCAGTTTCTCTAAAGCATGAGATTGTTCTTATGATGGGTTGGTGGCCCTCCCAGGTGTAGCGAATAGGAGTGAGTTTGCCTCAGATTACACATAGCCTTTCCTATCGTTATTCAGACAGTGTTTCCGCACAGGGACTGTATTCAACTTGAACCCACTGTGAGTGAACTTTCCTTATATAACTTTCCTTAACCCTCAGAGTATAAACTGTCTGATGCTCTAAGTAAAACTGACTATTGCATGAGACTTTAGTCTGCCTCATTCGTTGGCTTCATTTCCCCAGGCCCCACGGCCTCCAGAGTGATGACCACCATGCTCAACTTTTACAAGAGTTCTGGGGATCCGAACCAGCCCTCATGCTTGTACGGCAGGCACTTTATAGATGGAGTGATCTCCATGCCCTTGATTACAGGATCCCAGTGAGGAAAACTACTCCCTACTTTCTGCCTTGATATTCTCTTAGACAATGTGGAGGTTGGGCTGGTAAGGCATTTTGTGAGTTAATGCACATACCGTTCTTGAAATAGTGCTTGGCATATTGTAAGCTCCTGACAAATGTTCTCGAGAGGATTAATGAATTCCAATATGCAAAGCACGTACCTGCTGCAGCCAGAATTCCTTCCCAGCTCGAGACGTTCAAATCCAAGCTTCTAAAAGAATTTTACAGAAACCAAGTACAGACCAAACAACATATTTTCTACGGCCAAACTCAGTTCGGGGACTGCCAGTTTGTGATTGAACTGAAACCACAGAACTTTTGTCAGGCCTCCCAGACAGAACTGCCTTTGGAGTACGCTTCCTCTGGCTTTCACTGGGACCTTGGATCTCCGGTTTGGCTCCTCACATTGTTAAACTCATCCACTTACTGGGGTAGGACCGCCCTGGAATGAGAATGACGATCCGCTGGTCACAATCAGGAGAACAGAAGTAGCTTCACGGATTCTGTATTTTTAGCATTGATTGTGGCACAAGATGCGCGCGCGGTGCTTACGTTCCCTTAAGCAGATGTAGCTCCGGCTTGTTTCGAATGTTTTATGTAGCTCTTTTGTGAATGTATCTTATATTCAGTCATTACAGAGACAGAAAAATGAAAAGGGCTTTTAGAGATATTTCTTTTTTTTTTTATTCTGACTATAAAAATGATAAATACTGATCTTAAACAATTCAGGAAACGTATAGAAGTGCAAAGAGGAGAGAAAAGCATCTCTGAATCTGTCCGCCAGAGATAGATACGGCTCACATTCTGATGAACAGCCTCTTGGTTATTTATTTGTACATATATCAATGTCTACCTAAAAAAACAAACAAAACGCAAGGATGGAAAGCTGTATCTTTCCCAGCAGTTTCGGAGGCCTCTGAAATGCTACTCTGTCCTAAAGAGCTCTTTATAAACTTTTCAATGCATATATTAACCATACATAGAAACGAGTTCCATTTGACACGTGCATACACTTACATAATATAGCTTGATCTTATTACCTGTCCCCTCTTTCGTCCCCCTCACGCACTACTGATCTCTGATCTCCCTTTACCTCCATGTCCTTAGATGATGTTTTTTTTTTAAACATTTTTATCTTAGGTGTGGCTTCCAGGGAACATTTGTGGCAGCCAGAGGACACCTAACCAGAGTCAGTTCTCTCTTCAACCATGTGGGGTTTTAGGGTAGAACTTAACTTCCAGTGATTTTTACCCCCCACCCCCCCCCATCCTGTCTCCTCTTTCCTCTTAAATTGTACAAAGAGTTTTTCATGTTGTTTACAGGAGCATGGCCCCTTATCAGCAGTTATACCACCAAAGAAAGTCTCTCTCTCTTCTTCATCAAACACAAACATCCAATAATATCCTCGACCTTTTCCGATATATGACTCCATGCTTTCTGAAGCATGTAATGAGATCCCACGAGCTCCTCCACTGAGCATTTTCTATACTGATCTATGGCAGGGGTGAAAAAGACCATGTGTCTTCTCCAACTCCCATTTATATGTCTCTGTAGAAGCTGCTTCCAGGTTTATTATCAAACTATTTAAAAAATTCCTTAACTTCTGCCCTTATTTATTTTATCTTTTTTAACATGAAAAAATTCATATTATTATATTGTAGGAGTATGTCTGGGCACCACATGCGTGCAGGGCCCTTGGAGACCAGAAGACAATGTGTAACTGGAGTTACAGACAGATATGAGCAGCCATGTAGATGCTGGGAACCAAACCCAGGATCTCTGGAAGAACAACCAGTGCTCTTAACCTCTGACCCATCTCTCCAGCCCCTTTTCCTTATTTCATTAGGCTTTAGTTGGTTTTTTTTTTTCCCTAAATTCTGTTTATAAAAAATTATTTATTTTACCTACATTGGTGTTTTGCTCTCATGTGTGTCTGTGACAGTGTCAGATCCCCTAGAATTACACTTACAGATAGCTGCGAGCTGCCATATAGGTGCTGGGAATCGAACCCATGTTCTCTGAAAGAACAACCAGTGCTCTTAACCACTGAGCCATTGCCCCAGCCCTTTTTCCCTGAATTCTCAATTAAACAGGCATATGTTGGAGCAGACTAAATAGAATCCTGTTTTCTGACCCTGCTTTTGTGACCAGGAGACTAATAAACCTCTCTGGCTTTCTGTTTGTTTTTTTTTTTTAACTTTCAGCTGGGAGGGGCAGAGGCAAAGGGGAGGCTGCTGCCTTGCTCAGAGGGCATCTTGGGAACAGATGGCTTAGCCGGGTTACTTTTGTTTTGGAAGCTTAGGAGAATAACAAGGGCTCTGGGATGGGAGCAATTGAGATGAAGGAGCTGATTTTCCACAGGATGAGGACCAGCAGTCTCCTGTCATTGCCAACACTGAAGTGCTGCTCTCTGCAGAAGTTCAGTCATCTGCATGGACCAGGCATGAAAGGCCTGACATTCTTTGTTTAGTTTTGCTTTTTCAAGACAGGGTTTCTCTGTGTAGCCCTGGCTGTCCTGGAACTCACTCTGTAGACCAGGCTGGCCTCAAATGCACAGAGATCCATCTGGCTCTGCCTCTGATTCTGGGGAATTAAAGGCATGCGGCACCACCACCCGTCAGCCTGACACTCTTAATACACTCCTCTGACGTATTCAAACAGGAAGTTTCCCACAATCCTATTTCTCATGTTGGTTTGTTTTGGCCAGCTTATTCAGACGTAGGTCCCACATTCTCTTGTGTAAAACTGTTACTGTTATAAATCATGATGTAAGTATCCGATCTGCAGGTTATCTGGTATGCGACCCTGTGAAAGGGTCGGTTGACTCCAAAGGAGTGACAACCCACAGGTTGAGAACCACTACAAAAAGGGACCATGGTAAAGTCTCTGGCAGTTTTGAGTCTTAGTCCTTTCTCCCAGAATACATGAATAGCATAATAATTAAATAGCTTAGTGTATGACTTTGAGGCAATTTTCTAAATATTTAGTAGGGTCATTGATAGAGTAGAAGAGACACAGATTATAAATAATACTGTTTGCCAGGAGGCATGAGAGGATTTTTGTAGTTTAAAAGCTGATAGCTATTATGGAGAAAGCTTGAACTCCTGGCCCACTGGAGGTAGAGACATGATGTAAATTATTGTTTCTGTTATTATTACATTATTATTACTTGTTTTCAAAATATGTATGTATGTATGTACATATATGTATGCATGTATGTATGATGTATGTACGTGGGTGCTTTGCTGCGTGTACACCTGCATGTCAGAAGAGGGCATCAGATCCCATTACATGGATGTGAGCCACCACATGGTTGCTGGGACTTGAACTCAGGACCTCAAGAAGAGCACCAGTGCTCTTAACCACTGAGCCATTTCTGCAGCCCCCTTGTTTCCGTTTTTGAAACAGGATTTCATATGATCCAGGTTGGCTTCCAGCTCTCTATGTAGCTGATGATGTCTGATGGTTGACATTGTCAACTTGGTAGGATTTGAAGTCACCATGGAAATAAATCTCTGGGCTTGTCTGAGAGGATGCTTTTGTCTTTCAGATTGGGTTAACTGAGGCCTGAAGACCTACTGAAATTGTGGGCAGCACCATCCTGTAGGCTGAGTGTGTGTGAGGGGGTCTTGAACTTTATAAAAAGGAGAAAGTGAGCTGAGTACCAGCGTTTCTCTCTTCTCTCTGTCTCTCTCTCTCTCTCTCTCTCTCTCTCTTCTCTCTCTCCCTCTCTCTCTCTCTCTCTGCTTTGACTGTGGAGACAATGTAACCAGCTGTCTCCTGCTCCAGCCGCCATGTCTTCCCTGCCGTGATAGACTATATCCCTCAAACTCTGAGTCAAAATACACACATCCTTTCTTAAGTTGCTTTTGTCAGGTGTTCTGTCTCCACCAAGAGAATACCAACTAACGCAACAACCTTGAAGTTTTGATGTTCCTGCCTCTACCTCTTGAGTGTTGTGACTTCAGGTGTTTGCTACTACACAAAGGGTTCATGTGGTTCTAGGGATTGAACGCAGGGCTTTGTGTGTGCTAGGTAAGAATTCTACCAACTGATCAATATCCCAGCCCTGTTCTTATTTTAGAGTAGGAATATTACTGCCATATAATTAGTACGTACATCTCTACCCACCAGCGTTGCTGTCATGTACAGAATGGTCGGGGTGCAGATGAGGAATGTGACTTAGCCAAGCCCTTTGGGTCATGGTGTCTCTTCACAGCAATGAAACCCTAACTAATACACACTGTCTCACTATATATAACCATGGCTTGCCTGGAACTCTTATATTGATCACACTGTCTTCAAACTCGGAGATCCAATTGCCTCTGCCTCCTGAATATTGTGATTAAAGATGAATGCCAATAAACCTGGTCTCCCTGTCTCATTTTCATTCAGCCCAGGGGAATAATACTATCTGTTTTGGGAAAGTCTTCCCAACTCAACTGACCTAATTAAGATAATCTCCCACAGGCATGCCCAGAGAGTCTTTTCCTATACAGTTGTAGTTTTCATGGAATGACTTATTTCATGGAATTGAATAATGAATTATTCAAGGAATGAATAAATATTAATCCTTACAACTTGTAAGGGTTGAGGAAGATCACCTGTACCAAGGGCACAATCAGCTAATGTTTATTAGTGCTCAATGAACTAATGTCATTATTTACTGTCAGGAGGACATACTGCTAAATTCATAGCCTCAGGAGCTCATTGATGCTATTATTTAGTTGTTCTTTCAGTCTGTCCATTGCTAGCTATGACTTCTTAGATTTAGTAGGTCAAAATATAGATTACCCAGGTGAGTTTGGATCTCAAAGAACACATAAGCACTATTGTAGGGTTTTACTGTTGTGAAGAGACACCCTGACCAAGGCAAGTCTATGATGACAACATTTAATTGGGGCTGACTTACAGGTTCAAAGGTTCAGTCCATTATCATCAAGGAGGGAACATGGCAGCATCCAGGCAGGCATGGTGTAGGAGGAGCTGAGAGTTCTACATCTTCATCTGAAAGCTGATAGCAGAATACTGGCTTCCAGACAGCTAAAATGAGGGTCTTAACACCCACACCCACAGTGACACACCTACTTCAACAGGACCATACCTTTAATAGTGCTACTCCCTGCCCTGAGCATATACAAGCCACTACAAGCACCTTTTAGTATAATCATTTGCTAAATACTGTGTGGAAAATGCTTATTCTAGAGTTTTATGTGTTATCTACCAGATGAATTCAAGTTCATCTGGGCTTTTGTATTTTGTCTGTCAATCCTACCAGCCTTCTAGCTGAGTGAGCTTACACAAGCTTCTTCTGCTTCACTCTGTTTCCTTGTCAGCTACGTAGGGGGTGAAATGGATTTGTATATGCCTGGCCCATAGCAGGGTGCTATGCAATGTACTAACTGATACCATCCAGATGGGGCCATGCCTGCGGGTACACTCTGGTATCATAACATTGAAGACTGAAGAGAGATGTTTAAAATCCCATTTTCATTTCCATGTGTTTGGCAACTGCATTTGGTAACGTCCTGTAAAAGGCCATATCGTTCGTAAATAAAGAGACTCCATCCTCCTAAATGCCCCTTTTGGCTTTCATAATTTTTACTCTTCCCATAAATTCTTATGACAGGATTGAAAACCATCATGGAAAATTCAATTCTCACTCTCGTCTATTTTTGCAATTTTGCCCTCTGGAGCAAAGCCGAGCAGGAGCTGAAATAAATGGAGCTTCCCAGTTTCCTTTTTCTTAGCACAATGGCGAAAGTCTTTCTGGAGAGATTTCTTTTTTCTCAGAAGTTTTAAACAAGCTTAGAACTGTTTCTGCATTATAGGCATTTGGCATGGGGAACATTTTAGGCAGGGAATGCTGGGTCTGAGCTGAGGTTGCAGTTTTGATGGGGAGGCATGCTTGCTTCTTATTAATTTGAGGTGATAGATTAGATAGATAGATAGATAGATAGATAGATAGATAGATAGATACTGTCAGAGTCATAAGTTAATATTTGCCATCTTTTAATTAATAAATGAACTTATTTTTGCATCTGAATCTACCGTTAAAGTCACCGAGTTTACAAATTCTTGATCTGAGAAGGCAGTTTACCTAAAGTAATTTATCTCCTGTATTTAAAGTGTTAGTCAATTTGTACGCTGACACAGAACACCAGGGATGAATAACTTGTAATAACCAAAATTTATGGTCTCAAAGTTCTACAGAATGGAGAAATCCAAGATCAAGGTGCCAGTTTGTGGTGAGGATCTTCTTGCTCTGTCGTCAAGGTCCTCATGGACCAATCATCCCTCAAAGGTTCCCCTTTGGTCTTAGTCAGGGTCACTATTGCGGTGATGCAACACCGTGACCAAAGCAACTTAGAGAAGGAAGGGTTTACTTGGCTTGCATGTACACAGCACTGTTCATCACTGAAGGAAGTCAGGACAGGAACTCAGACAGGTCAGGAACTTGGGGCCTGGAACTGATGCTGAGGCCATGGAAGAATGCTACTTACTGGCTTGTTCTCCATGCTTGTTCAGCCTGCTTTGTTATAGAACTCAGGACCACCAGCCTAGGGATGGGATCACCCACAATGGGCCCCCTAGCATCAGTAACTAATTAAGAAAATATCCTCCGGACTTGCCTACTGTTCAGCCTTATGGAGGGATTTTTTCAGTTGAGGCTTCCTCTTCTCCAGGGAATCTCGCTTGTGTCAAGTTGATAAAAACTAGCCACCATACCTATCTAGAACTGTCATAGTGTTAATTAAACAGAAATTTAAGTTTTGAAAGGGAATCGTTTAGACCATAGCATGAGTAACCCTCCAGCTCTTCAGTCCTCTAAATTCCCATTGATCAAAGTTCTGTCCATCTTAGATTCTAGTAAGTCCCTTGAGGCTATCTCAGACTACCAAGCAATCTTTATGAGAACATATGTCATAATCTGTCTTTGGACAGCTGTCTTACCTTCCCCGGGGGGAGGGCTAGACACCGTCTATAATTTTTCTTTGAACTTCCCACAATGCCTTGCAGTCAACTCGTTGCTCAATAAATGTCTGTGGTATTGAGCTGAAAACATCTGAGTACTTGATACAACTTTGATGTTTCCCCTTAAAAAAAAAAAATTCATGCTTTAAACAAATACTCACCTTTGCAACTGATTCTGGAAGAGTTTCTTTCTTTCTCCAGAGTAGGTAAATTTCAAAAATGGAAAAAATAAGAGATGAAGAAAAAAGTTCATCTTTCCTGGTTTCACAGATAAAATGAATTTGTAATTCCCAGTAATTCCAGCATCAGTAATTCCCAGTGGACATGGAAAACAAGCAGCTTTGTACAAATGTCAGAGCTATTGGAGAGACTATCCCATCTCCCTAGGCATGGGGACAATACTGTCTCTGACATGAATAAGGACTGACCTGGGAAAGTACTACTGAGAAAGTATCCCTCAGTTGGGTTGGTAGTTCCAGGTTTGTGGTACTGGTTTTGGCCTCCTTACCACCCACTGTTCTGTCCAGCCCAGGGCTGTGCCAGAGGCTGACATTTCTAATACTGTCTTCATTGCTGGCTCTCCTCCACGTTGAGTCTGGCCAGCAGAGGCTGGGGGCATGTTCTGTTTTGAATCTGCCACTCTGGAAACGGCTTGAGTTTGGTGCCCTTTCTGTGGTAGATTCATCTCTCAGGTCCTGGGTGTGATTAATGGTTTCCTACTGTTCTGGTCTAGTCATTGGGTTCTTTGGTTTCTAAAAACTGCTCTCATATCTACATGTCCTTTGGTACATCTTCCTTCTTTTCTTGAAGATGTCAAGTGTGGACAGCTCAGTAGGTTAGGGTGCTTGCTCTGCATCCTACAATGAAGGCCGGTGTTTCATCCTCAGTATTTGCATAAAACCAGACATAGTGGCATTGACATATGCCCATAATTCCAGAGAGGTAGAAAGAAGACAATTGTGAATTCAAGGTCATCCTTGGTTTTATATCCAGTTTGAAGTTAACCTGGGCTAACTGAAATCTTGTCTCTAAAACCAAGATCCAACCAAGACAGCATGGAAGAGGCAGAGAGGTTGGGAAGAACAGCAGCGAAGTCTCAGAAAGGGTCAACTCTTTCTTTTCCACCTGAGAGATTATTTTTCTTCTCAGCTCACACTGGGGATCCTAAAACAGTGAGATCTGCTTGTGTGACTGGGTGTTGGTTTCCTCTGGCTTCCCTCATTACCTCGACATCTGCCCAGAAGAACGAGAAAAAGGAATTCAAGTTGTGGATAAAACGAATAGCATCCCATCTTTGCCACAGTTAGGTATCCCCTTCGACATCACGGACCTGTCAGATACCCAGGCACGCATTGGCGCATACAGGCTGCACACAGGCGGGCACACATACACACATAGACTGGCACACAGGTCAAATGCAGAAGGCGAAAGATGGCCCTCTCTGACTTCAAGGGCAGATTTATACACCAGATGCTCAAACATGTCAGTTTGTTGCAAACAGTCTTAGAATAGATTACGTCACTGCTTACTCTGGCTTTTCTACATATCCAGTGTTAGCTATCTTTTGGATGACTCATTTTGGATATCTACATCAATGCCCTGGTGTCTAAACCTTAATGGGCACTTACGGTCTTCTGTTCCCTACGGCTTGACTGATAGAAAAACCCCATCAAGAGGCCAGAACATAGGGAGTATATCTTGGCCCGAAGATGAAGATGAGGCTCAAATAGTAGATCATACAATAAGGATGAACTCGATTGGACCAGATAGAATGGTTCTAGGTGATTTGGGCAGAATAATCATGATGCAGAAATAGCTGGCTCATTTGCTACTTGTGCAAAGTCACCCGTGAAGAAGAGGAAGTGAGGGGCTCAGTGGGTGGAAAGGAGGGACAGGGAGTAGCACTTAGCTGCCCTGTAGCTAGGGAGGAAGGATGCTTTGTCTCCCAAGGGACCAGTATATACTACAACCTACAGAATGGCCTTCATTTATTGATGGGATGTGAACTTTGGGTTCAGCCCACGCTTTTGGAACTCTGAAGGTTATAAGCCAATGGCTGCCAAGTAGCAGCCGTGGGTTCAAAGGACCGGGATAACTGGAGTCGGTTCGGAACATGAAAACAGGAAGTCATGCTGGTGAACTTCTTTGGCAACAGGCTCATAGTAGCAGCGTGGTTATCTTTCCAGTGTCTTGGAGACTGCTGTGTGTGTGTGTGTGTGTGGTGTGTGTGTGGCGTGCTCGTGGTCGTGTGTGTGTGGTGTGTGTGTGTGTGGTGTGTATGTATTTTATATATGTATAAAATCCATGAGGAGGAATTTTAGAGAAAATGGAATTTCTCTAGTGCTCGGTGGTGGTTGAGAGTCAAACTAGGCTCTGTGCGCTTCAAAGTTCGCCTTTATTCTGGAAAGGAAAATTTTAGTCTTCCTTGTTAATGGCTGTCAACATCCGGTTTGCATTTTATTCCCCCACGAGCAGATGCTCATTTGGATATTGAAGAGGAAAAAAAAAAAATCTGTTGTTTAGAAATAAGAGTGATGGGCCGGGCGGTGGTGGCGCACGCCTTTAATCCTAGCACTTGGGAGGCAGAGGCAGGCGGATTTCTGAGTTCAAGGCCAGCCTGGTCTACAGAGTGAGTTCCAGGACAGCCAGGACCAGAGAAACCCTGTCTCGAAAAAACCAAAAAAAAAAAAAAAAAAAGAAAGAAAGAAGAGTGATTCCTATAGAGATCTTTTTGTGGAGTTTTTCTTCCTTCCTCTCTCTCTCTCTCTCTCTCTCTCTCTCTCTCTCTCTCTCTCTCTCTTTCTTTCTGTCTCTCTCATGGGTATGGCAGTGAAGTCATATGCTGTATATTGCACATGTGGAGGTCAGAGGGTGACCTGCAGGAATTTGTTCTCTCTTTTCACAGTGTTGGTTCCAGAAACCTATTTCAGGCCGTTAGGCTCACTGAGCCATTTTGTAGGTCCAATTTTTTGTAATCTTTAAAAAAAATAATGGATTTTCTAGGTATCCCATAATATACTGAATGGAAACAAGCAGAGAAAGGTAGAGAAGATGCCTGACACCTCTCTTGGCCTCTGCATGTGTGTACTTGTACACAAATGTGTCTACACTCACATATAAGTATAAACAAACAAGCAAACCTTTAAGGAAAAAAAATGGTGTCTGTATACTTAAACTTCAAAACAAACCTTTATTTCCCTTCTTTCTTTCCTTCCTTCTTTCCCTCCTTCCTTCCTTTCTTATGTGTATATATATGTAGATATATACGCCATGTGCACGTGTGACAGCCAAGGATCACATTTGGGAACTGAGTGTCTCTTTTCATTATGTAGATTCTGAAGATAGAGTCAGGTTACCCGGATTGGTAGCATGCTCTTTCCATCCGCTGAAATATCTCATAAGCTCACTCCCTAACCCCTGATATCTGGGTCACATGTAGTCCAGGCTAGCCTTGAATTTAATATGTAGTTGAAGATGGTCTTGAAAATTGGATCCTCCTGCCTCAACCATTCTTCTACACATACTTCCTCCTGCCTCAGTGCTGGGATTACAATGTACCTCTCTAAGTTTGCATCATGCCTGGTTTATACAGTACTGGAGGAGGAACCCAGACTTTGGGCATAGTAGGCAAATACTCTAGCAACTGAGCCATGTCCCCAGCTACTCAGGGTCTTTCATTCTACCAGTTGAACTACATCCCCAGCCTTAGAAACAGAACTTTCTAGCCCGTGAAGTATTTGTTCAAATGAAGACTTTCAGAAATCATTATGAGTCAATGTGTTAAAAATACATACTGAGGGGCGGAGCCACGGCTCAGTAGCTAAGAACACTTGCTGCTCTTGCAGAGATTCTGAGTTCCATGCTTAGCATCAGGTCAGGTGGCTCACAGCCCTTGGTAACTCCAGCTCCAGGGAACCTCACACCCTCTTCTGGACTCTAGAGGACCTGCATTCACATGTACTCACCCTGCTCTCATGCGTGCGCGTTCGCACACACACACAAATTTAAAAATAAGCACTTTTCAGTTAGTCTGCGGTGACTGAGGGACTGGAAGATGAACATTTACTAAGAATATTCTGTAGACGGTGTTTTCATGTTGATCTATGGGATTGGTCAGTAAGATGGTTCGTGTCTCCAACAATGCTCTCCTTCTATCCAGCTCTGCAGTGTGAGACAGGAAGATCAGAGTTGAAGTGAGGTGAGATGAGGCCCCCTTTACCCACGTCTCCATCACTGAACATGCTGCTAACTGTGTCACTAAGGAAAAACATGACCCATCACCCTCACTACGTAATACAATGCCATGTTGTTTAATTCTGGTACTTTTTGTTTTTATAGATTTATTACTTTTGTTTCAATGGTGTGTGTGTGTGTGTGTGTGTGTGTGGCAGCGGGGGGTGGGGGTTGTATATATAAGTCAGGTTCCTGTGGAGGCCGGAAGAGGACATTACATCCTCCAGACCAGAGTTATAGGGATTTGTGGGCTGCCTTATGTTGGTGTTGAGAAGTGGGCTCCAGTCTTCTGCAAGAGCAATACTTGCTCTAACCACTGAGCCACCTGTCCACCCGCCTTCACAATAAGTTTCTTAGAGGAGACTAATGGGAAGGGGGAGAGAATATGAGGAAGACTGTGCTTCTATATTATATATATATATATAAAATGTCCTTCTATAACACAATGCAATGCATTTTGGATATATATATGTGTGTGCGCGTGTGTGTATAATTAAAATGGAAAACAAAACAAGCCAAAAATGAAATAAAATGGATTCATAATGGCCAAAGGATTTTGTAATAACATGAAGAAATCTGGCTTGCCTCTTATTGTTGATTGACATATTTTTGGTACCATTTTTTTTCTCTTTTTTTTGTATGATCCATGTGTAGTCCAATAAAGATCTACTTTTTTTTCACTGTGAGAAATGCGCTTTAGTGACCTGGATAAATGACTTGAGGGAGGTGTGGGGACCACACAGGAAGCAGAGGAGACCGGGATGGATCCCTGTGGCTTCTGAGGAGGTTACCCTGAAGGCACATCAAAGCTTTCATTCAGGGTGGGTGCAGAGAGAGGTGGAAAAGCCAGGGCCCAGTCCCTTGGAGGTGCGACTTCCTCTTTGTAATATGAAGAAAAGGAATGATGTAAGAAGCTGGGCGTGGTGGTATGTGTTTAGAGTCCCTGACCTGGGGAGGCAGATGGTCCTTGACCATCCCAGCCTATTTGCCAAGTTCTAGGCCAATGAGGAGCCTTGTCTCAAAGAGAGAAATAAACCAAGAAACTATGAGTGTCTCCCAAGTGTCTCCTTAAAGTCTTCTGGCTTTCACATGCACACATAGTCACACACATATTCCCCTCTGCACACAAACAACACACACACACACACACACACACACACACACACACACACAGATTTGCAGGTTAAAAAATTACTGAGGTCTATCACCTCACAGGTCCCCAAGAAAAGACAGTGATAGTAGTATTCGTGACAGAGTACTTTCTTGTCCCATGAGGCATGGCGCCTGACAAGTGTGACACCTAAGGACTGTTGAACTTCCTAGATCAGCCTGAGATTGTGAAGGTCGGGTCTCTAGGGTTCTGCCAGGGAAGCCCCCTGAAGGATGTTCAAGGTACTGATCATTCCATGTAGTGATAGAATGGCCAGAACACATCCCTTGCCCCTTACTTTGAACTGTGATCTCCAAAGGCCACTTGACTTCAAAGCCTTTTCAATGTCAGTGGGTCTTGTGTCTCAGAAGGTGGGTCCAGCCTGGTACATGGCACACCACAAAGATTCCCTCCAGCTGTCAATGTGAGAGATGCCTGGGTTAGTTTTATTCTTTTTTTTCAGGTGACCATCTCCACACTCACCGGACTGTCAGGGGTGTAGCCAAGAGCACTGTCAGCAGCCCTGGGGGTTTGTGATGGATTGGCATCCTTTCTGCCTATGCACACGGAGACATGATTTTACAGAGCTTCTGAGCACACTGAACCCAGCCACGGCATTTCAGCAATGTTGAAACAGAAGATGTTAGAAGACTTATCTATGTGAGGCGAGGCCTCCCAGTTCCGTAGTCATCCATCACAGTTCCTCTTTCTGGTAGTACTGTAGCAGCAATGCCATCTAACTCTGTTCTCTCTGGCTTCGGAAGGGCAGCCCAGTGCTGGTCAAAATGATGGGAGAAAATAAGGATTTATAAACTGTTTGTGTCTGTGGTTTCAGCCTCCTAAACTCTGCTGTCCTTCCAAGTACAATATGATCCAGGCTGAGATCATGAATCCGGCGTGGATCTGTGTCACACAGTCTACATCTCCCTCTACAACTCCATTCAAGGCCAGTTATTCATCTCCACCCCCCCCTAAACAAAACAAACAAAACCACACAAAACCGCAGGCAGGGAGTAGTGTGATAAAAAGCCCTGACTGAAGCAAGAAGGCTGTGGCCGTCTGTAGAAGCGGCCACTTCCTGAACAGACACTCAGCTATGACCCCATTCCTTGGGAGAATGGGTGCTGCCCAGACTTGATGGGAGCAATGAGTCAGGCAGGAAGTGGCTGAGGCACGAGGTTTTCTTCTTTGTTGAGAAGGCAAACATGCAAATAAACTGGGAGAAACGGCGGCAGATCTTTCGAAGGCGCTCAGGGAGGGAAGTTAAGAGTTGTACGTACCCTGAACAAAAGTTGCAGTTGCAATCGGGTGCCTTTTCCCTTGAGGGTGGTGCTACACCGTGGTGTGCTGGTTAATGATGATTGACAGGATCTAGAATCGCGTAGGTGACACACGTTTCTGGCTTTTCTACGAGGGAAATTTCCAGATTAGATTAATTGAGGTAGTAGCACTACCCAAACTGTAGGTGGCGCCATTCCCTGGGCTGAGGTCCTAGACTGACTCAAAAAGAGAGTTGATGAGCTCAACACCAGAGTTCATTGGTCTCTTCTTCCCAAGTGTGTATATAATACGTATCCAGCCGCCTCAAGCTCCTGCCAGCAAGCCTTGCCTGTTATGATGAGTTGTACCCTAGAACGCTATGCCAAACAAGCTCCGCCTTCATACTGCAGCTTAATTAGGAAACATAACTTCCTCTCTACGTCCTCTCTACGTTTTTCCTTCTCATAGGTAAACAAAATCCAATATTGACATATGGATTCCCATTGATAGCTTCCCGATTTATATTAAAAGCAATATTTAGCATATTGTTTGGATGTTTTCAAACATGACAATATGCTCTTCATATTATTATATAACTGCATTTTGTGATGTAGGATTCTGTTTGTGTTGGGCATGATGGCACATGTCTGTGATCCCAGCACTTGGGAGATAGAGACCGGATTAGGAGTTCAAGGTCAGGCTGGGCTACATAAAATCCTATGGGGGGAGGGGCGGGAAATCAAGCCAAACCAAATCGAACCACACCAAAATTCTGTTTGAGGAGTATTCTTACTGATCTTTACAGCTCTGATTTATTTTACTATATTTTATTTTAAAAGTTTATTTATTTTATGTATACGGTATGAGTATTTTGCCCACATGTATATCTACACACTACATGCATGCAGTGCCTGTGCAGGCCAGAAGAGGGAGACGGATTCTCTGGAACTGGAGTTACAGATGGTTATGGGTCCCTTAGATAGGTGCTGGTCATGAACCTGGGTCCTCTGTAAGACCAACAAGTGTCCTTAACCACTGAGCCATCTCTCCAGCCCTCATTTGAATTTCGTAGCATATTTGCCTACTGTTGATGGTGAATATATAGGTTGTTTCATTTTTTTCCCAAGGGAAGTGACACAGTCACAGAACTTGCTTGTGTCTTGGTGGTCCTCAACTTGTAAAACAAAATAAAAACGCCTTCGATACACCTCTGTCCCTTACCAGAGCATTTTAAAAACAATTTCAAGTTTATAGAATGCTTTTAAATTTATTGATGCCCACCATAAAGGTTTTCTACCCTCAATCCTCCATTCATTACAAATCTTTATGCCATGAAAGCTCAAAGAGTTTCTCACCAAAAGAACTGGCATCCTCGCCACTGAAATACCTTTTGCAGGCACTCAGAGCCACGTTATTCTGCATCCTTATCTTTCAAATAGGGCTTCAGATCCCACTGTTGAAGTTTCCTGAGCCAAAATCTTGCAAAAAACGAATTCAAAATTTCCAATTTTCCACCCGGAGGCAAAGAATAGTTCTTGGCAGTAGCCGTGACGTTTTCTGTCGGGTCAGTGTGGCTTTTTAGTTATTTTTCCCTGCAATCAAGATTTCCATGGCTGAAGGAAAACTTCTTCAGAAGTGAGTGCTCTCACGTCTTGGCGTTTCCTTGCAAGTCTGTACACAGGTTGTTTACGTAGCATGGACCTCATTCTTTGTCCAGCTTCGTGCTCTGCATTTCCTGGTTATCATTACAAAGTGGCCTTTTTTCCTCTGTGGACTTTTAGGGACCAAAATTTACCCAGAAAGGAAGTCTGTGCCTCCAAGGACGGTTCTCAGAAATGAAGAATAAACAACAGCTATACCAACCCATTTCATCCCAGGCTGCGGGAAGAATGCCTCTTTAGTGTATTTCGTCTGTCCTGTTAACTCCTCATTAATTGCACCAGTGGACTTATCTGTTTAGTTTGGTGTTCATAAAGGTAATGACTAAAGTTTTTTTAAAAAAAAAAAAATGTACAAATAGATCTGAAGGGATGGCTCAGTAGCCAAGAGGTTCCCTCTCAGGATCCAGGCTCAGTTCCCAGTATCCAGGTCTAGCGACTCACAGCTGCCTGTCATTCCAGTTCTGGATCATACAGTTCTCTTCTGGTTTTCAATGGCATTTGCACACTGGTATATATGGGGCACACACGCACACACATGCATAAGTAAAATGACAATTAAAAATGTGCTCACAAATACAGACACCTGTGTAACTATAAATGGGTTCATGTGGCTGTGGTCTTAAATCCATGTGAGCATGTACACACGCAAACACACACACACACATTCATATGCACACACTTGCATAAATGAAATATAACAATTAAAAATGCAGAAAATGTGTGCTCACAATACACGCACATGTGTAACTATAAATGGGTTCATGTGGCTGTGTTTTTCATTCATGTGAGCATGCACATACATACATGCACACACACATACACACACATTCACACTCAGAGAACTGTTCCTTCAGAAAAAGCATCAAAAAGACAAAAACTACCCCATTACTGTTACTGCACTACACAAAAGAGGCAACTTGACTTTACTCTGACCCTATATTATGCTCTAAGTCTCTGGCTTCTCCCAAAGAGGTGTGTGTGTGTGTGTGTGTGTGTGTGTGTGTGTGTGTAGTGATTACCCACAGCAGTTTGTAGCCCAAGTTCATTTGTTGTTGGAGCTAATTATCCACTCCAGATGTTTCCTATCAGTGTAACAAGACAACCAGTAAGAATCGCCTATTCTGTTTATGATGAGGCTAATTAGGATGAATTAAACAGATATGAGCTTACAATACGACGAATTACAAGTAATTAAGGTACATGAGCTTTGTAGCATACACAGAATAACCTCCCCAGAAGCCAGAATCCAGTTATCTCAGACTCAGTCAATGTGTTCATAACATAAGCTGGCTAGAGCCAAGAATTCTGCCATGAAAATTATTCTTAATGATCCATCATCAGCTTTCAAAATACATCATGGAAGGTTGCTTAGTATTTTAAGTCATAAAGTATGTAAGGGGATGAATTTCCCCAGGCAAGGTAGAACCAATCACCGAATCAATTAACTTTGAAGTTACAGAGTAGATATATTTTGGAAATGTTAAAATGTTTTTGAAGTTATAAGAATGAAGCCCTTCTCTATTTGACCAAAATTCATCAAAGGCTCCTTTTCCAGAGGTTTGACAGTTTCCCCCTGTAGCCACAAAAGGGAAGGACGGACAGAGAGTCAGTCAGACAGACAATTAATCTCTTGACTCCAGCCCTTTGACAGGGTGGTCTAGGATAGAGAATCACCTTTCTGCTCTCAAAGCAGCTCATCCCTGGGTTTGTGTTGTGTCAATTAGAGGTTTGGACATGGGAGAACAGCCACTAATTTTTCAAAAAAAATATTTATTTATTTTATGGAAGAACACTGTCACTGTCTTCAGCACATCACCAGAAGAGGGCACAGACTCCATTGCAGATGGTTGTGAGCCACCATGTGGTTGCTGGGAATTGAACTCAGAATCTCTGGAAGAGCACCAGTCTTCAACCGCTGAGCCATCTCTCCAGCCCCTGGGTTTTTTGTTTGTTTTTTGTTTGTTTTTTTGTTTTTTTCGAGACAGGGTTTCTCTGTGTAGCCCTGGCTGTCCTGGAACTCACTCTGCAGACCAGGCTGGCCTCGAACTCAGAATCCGCCTGCCTCTGCCTCCCAAGTGCTGGGATTAAAGATGTGCACCACCACTGCCTGGGCAGGTTTTTGTTTGTTTGTTTCTTGTAATGAAAATTTCATGTTGTTGTTGTTGTATTATTGTTGTTGTTATTATTACTATTTTGTCTTCCTAAGACAAAGTCTGTCTATGTAGCCCTGGCTGTCCTGGAACTTGTTATCTAGATCAGGCTGGTCTTGAACTCACAGAGGTCTACCTACGTCTGTCTCTGGAGTGTTAGGATTAAAGATGTGCACCACCCACCACGCCTATCTCATGGTTACTTTCCGATTCACAGTGGTTGGGGCTGAATTAACATTGGGAGCTCTTCTATCAGGGTATCCAGGCCTTTGAGAATGTCGGTCAAGGGGACTGTGGGCATTGCTTAGTCTGTAAAGTGACCGGTGGGCTTGAGGAATTGAGTCCAAGCTCCTGAGCCCTTGTGAAAAGGCCAGGCAAGGTGTAGAGCGGGGGAGACAACGACAGGCAGGTCCTTGGCACCCTATGGTCATCAGTCTGAGTTTACTGGGCAAATTCTAGGCTAGTGAAAGGTTCTGTCTCAAAACAAAAAATGTGCACAGTGCCAGAGGAACATCTGAGGTCGACTTCAGACCTTCAGAGGCATGCACCCATGTGTATATGTGTGTACTCCCCCCCACCCATGTGTATATGTGTATACACACATAGAGACACACATGCACCCATGTGTATATGTGTATATACACACACAGACACATGCACCCATGTGTATATGTGTATATACACACACAGACACATGCACCCATGTGTATATGTGTATACACACATATGTGTATATGTGTATACACACACACACACATCAGCTGGTTGTTGCAAGAGGGCAGTGAGAGCCCAGATAAACATCTGCAAATGGAGAAGGGGAAATGTGTTTAGTGGGATTGTAAAATAGCACTTGGCAACCTGTGGATGTTGGGTTGTGTTGAACACATCTGTGGTGGTTTGAATATGCTTGGCCCAGGGAGTGGCACTCTCAGGGGTGTGGCCTTGTTGAAGTAGGTGTGGCCTTTTGGAATAGATGTGTCACTGTAGGTGTGGGCTTTAAGACCCTTGTCCTAGCTGCCTGGAAGCCAGTCTTCTACTAGCAGGCCTTCGGAAGATGTAGAACTCTCAGCTCCTCCTGCACCATGCCTGCCTGGATGCTGCCATGTTCTTGACTTGATGATAATGGACTGAACCTCTGAAACTGTAAGCCAGCTCCAATTAAATGTTGTCCTTATAAGAGTTGCATTGGTCATGGTATCTGTTCACAGCAGTAAAACCTAACTAAGACAACGTCTTATACAATGCTTCAAAGCCAATTGAACCCATCTGGTATTCCAACCAGAGCCCTGGCAGCTGGTCCAGGCTTTTCTCAAACTTTGCGCAGCTATTTGCAGTTTTCATCTGACAAGGCTCTTAGGCTAGAACTGTGAATGTCACAACTCCTGCATTGAACTTCTGTGCCTGTGAGGTTGTGTTTGGCACTGGGGAGTTAATGCCCTATGGGGTAATTGGCATATTGTGCAACAAGCCAACAGACAATTCCATCTTTCCCTTTCCCAGGGGAGTCCTGAGGGACAGGTGGGGAGCTCTTGGTGGTCAACTGTGCAGTCTCTTGCTCCTGATCCCAGGATTCCATTTCTAATCCCACTGCTTCAGAGTGATGATCTATCTGGCTGTACGGTTGGGGTAAACCAGGTGAAGGCCCATTTTTGATGTGCTTATAATGGAGTATTTGAGACTGGGCCCAGCTGTCTTTCAGTATCCCTTGGAGAATGTTGGCAGGACCTCCCTTGGCTTTATGGATTGAATATAAATCCTCCTCATAGGCTCATACATTTGAACACTTGGTCCCAAGACCAAGTGGGACTGTTTAGGGAGGTGGTGGAAACTTTAGGGGGTGGGGCTTCGCTGGAGGAAGTGGATTTCTGGAGGCTGGCCTTACAGCTATGTGGCTATGCAGTCGTTCTATGCTTCTGTTGTAGTGGAACAAGCCTCTTTTGCTGCTGTTCCTTCCCTGCCAAGATGAAGGGTTCTCTCTGAAACCATGAGTCAAGACAAATTTTCCTTCCTTAAATTGCTTCTTTAAAGACTTATTTACTCATGTATATGAGTGCTCTATCCCGTACACCAGAAGAGAGCATCAGATCCTAATAGATGGTTGTGAGCCATCATGCTGTTGCTAGGAATTGAACTCAGGACCTCTGGAGGAGCAGCCAGTTCTCTTAACCACTGAGCCATCTCTCCAGCCCCCTTATGTTGCTTCTTACCAGGGCATTTGGTCTCAGTCACTGATGAGAAAGTAGCCAAGACCCTTGGGTACCACAGTCTATGGATGCTTAAATCCCTTATGTCAAATGGCACATTTTATGAAAAATTTTGATGATTATATGTTGTGGTGATTTAAATAAGATTGACTCCCATAGACTCGTGTGTTTGAATGCTTGGCCCAAAGGAAGTGGCACTATTAGGAAGTGTGGCCTTGTTGGGGGAAACCCATAATGGGAGCGGGCTTTGAGGTCTCAGATGCTCAAGCCAGGCTTAATGTGACTGTCTCTTCCTGCTGCCTTCAGATTCAGATATAGAATTCCCAGTTTCTTCTCCAGCACCATGTCTGTCAGCACTCTGCCATGTTTCTGCCATGACAATAATGGACGAAGTCTCTGAATTGTAGGCCAACCTCAATGAAAGGTTTTTCTTTATAAAAGTTGCGTGGTAATGGTGTTTCTGCATAGCACTAAAACCCTGATTAAGATATATGTACATATGTGTGTCTTGTGAGTCTCTGTGTGTGAGGGCAATGCTGACGAAGACCAGACATAATGGAGTTCCTGGATCTAGAGTTACAGGTGATTGTGAACCAACCAACATGAGTGGAAACCAAACCTGGGTCCTCTGCAAAAGCAGTGCATACTCTCAACCAGTGAGTCATCTCTCCAGCCATTTTTATTTCTTCTTCTTCTTCTTCTTCTTCTTCTCTTCTTCTTCTTCTTCTTCTTCTTCTTCTTCTTCTTCTTCTTCTTCTTCTTCTTTCTTCTTCTTCCTCTCCTCCTCCTCTTCCTCCTCCTCCTCTTCCTCCTTCTTTTATCTTCTTCTATCTTGTCTTTCTCCTCCTTCTCTTCCTCCTCCTCCTCTTAGATAAGATGCCAACCCCAAGAAGTTTATTTTAGCTTGTGGTTCTGTAACTCCGAGGACATGACACATGTCCCTCTGGCTTCTCATGAGGGACTTACACTGCTTCATGAATGTCAGGAGAGCAAAAGTGAAGGCAGATGAATTTGGAAGGAGCACTGTGTTAAAGAGAAGACACTGCCTGCTTCATGATGAGCAGGACTCTCCAGAAATGAATTAATTCCCCAAGGAACCAATCCACTCTTGAAAGGAGGTCACAAATATCTTTTAAAAGGTCCCATATTCCAACATGAGGACTTCGGGGATTTAAACACCAGTGTGAGCTTTGGTGGCAACAGGTATATCTAAACCACAGGAGACATGTTAGACTCAGGTGCACTGGAGGCTGGGGCCCCATAAAGAGGAATAGAAAATCTTGGGTCAGAGACCATCTGATTTATTCAGATTGAACACAGTGAGTTGATCTGAGGGACCGGTCGCCAGAGCTTTCCTGAGATTAGAACCTGGGTTTTTCAGTTCCTGTTTTCAGTTTCTGAGCAGTGCAAAGATGGCTTTTCAGTTGCTTTTATTTCTCTTGGGAAACCAGACTGTATTCATGACTTATCACTGCGTGACACTTAGTCCACAACTTAAAGGCTGGAAATAACAAGCACCTACGACGTGAGTTTCTGTGGACTGGGAATTCAGCAGTGGTTTAGGGGGGTGGAGCTCACGGTGCTGCCTGGGCAGGATGGCTCTTTATATAAGAGGAACCCAGCAACATTTCCTGAACTTCTATGACTTACTGTTTTTTTTTTTCTTTCAAACAATTTTGATATATTACTTGCTTATTTATTGTGTACATGTGTGTGTCTGTTGTGTGTGTGTATGCATAGGTATCCCTGTGTGCTCCTGTGGAGGTCAGAGGACAGTTCTCTCCTTCTACCACATGGGTCCTAAGGATTGAACTCAAGTCATCCTCAGCCTTGGCAGCCAGCAAGGACCTTTACCCTACTGAGTCAGCTTGCTGGATCTATTTCCTTACTTTTAATTTCTACCAGCTACATCATTTCATGAATCATACAAAGTTAATAATTACATTTTGTTTTAGAAATTATACTTAATATTCATTTTTTATATAGACTAGCTCTATGATTTTTGAAGCAGTAAAGCATATATGTTGTTATCTACAATAAATTATCTAGTCTAAAACCAAGGTGTTGGCCCGATAATAAAAGCATTCAAAAAGAAAGTACTGACTAGCCGGGCGGTGGTGGCGCACGCTTTTAATCCCAGCACTTGGGAGGCAGAGGCAGGTGGATTTCTGAGTTCGAGGCCAGCCTGGTCTACAGAGTGAGTTCCAGGACAGCCAGAGCTACACAGAGAAACCCTGTCTCGAAAAAACCAAAAAAAAAAAAAAAAAAAAAAAGTACTGACTGGCAAGATGGCTCAGTGGTCACTCGCCACCGTGCCTGGAGAACCTGAGATTTCTGGGCCCCATACGGTGGGAGGAGATAATTCATCCACAACGGCACTGTGCAGGACATGCCCACGCACGTACAAAAAGCCAATAAAGTAAGTAAATGTGAAAATAAAAAAGTCGCAAGTACAAAAGGCAATTGGAATCCTTTTTCTTTGAAGGATAGATTGCTTGAAGCACGTCATACTTTAGTTGGTGATTGGTTGTGCAATGACTTCTTTGTCATTTTTACCCTGGTATTGTGAATCGACTTCCTTTTTTTTGTATTATATATAAGAAAGATCTTCTCCTCCTCTTCCTCTTCCTTCTCTTTCTCCTCTCCTCTTCCCCCTCCTCCTCCTCCTCCTCCTCCTCCTCCTCTCCTCCTCCTCCTCCTCCTCCTCCTCCTTTTCCTTTTTGTTTCAAGACAGAGTTTCTCCGAGTAACCCTGGCCGTCTTGGAACTTGTTCTGTAGACCAGGCTGTGCCACCACTCTCTGATAGAACGTTCTGGTTCTTAACTATGCTCGGATGAAGTGGAATTCTCTTTGAGTCTTCATGGCACGTTTCACACACCCATGATCTGCTTTAGTCTGGAATAATTTGTTTTGTATCTACATGCACAGAATCTCCTCGGTTCCCCCCACAACCCCGCCTTTAGATTCCCTTTGTAGAGTTTTGTTGATTTTAAAATATCACAGGACAGTTTGCAAATGAGGTCCCAGGAATTCAAACTTCAGAGTTCTTGCCTGGCCCCATGCATGTATTTTAATCGTATTTGATGGATAGTTTTTGCTTAGAGAAGAACTTTAAGTTTAAAATATTTCCTTTAGAATTAACAAAACAAAAATAAAAAAAAACCCACAAGGGGCTGACAAGATGACGTAGCAGTTAAGAGTACCGGCTGCTTTTCTAGAGGACCATGGTTGACTCTCAGCGCCCATGTGGTAGCTCACAGCCATCTGCAAGTCCAGTCTTAGGGGTTTCTGCACCCCCTTTTGTCTTCTGTGGGATCTGCATACAGGGAGGCAAAATACCCATGTGCATAAAATAAAAATAGATAAATATTTTTTAAAAATTAACAACTCCACGGAGTATCATTTTGCTTTCTTTTTCCACACTCCCCTTTTCCCTTCTCCCTCTCGCTCCAGCCCCTCTTGCTCTGGTCCAAAGGTTTTTATTTTATGTATGTGAGTACACTGTAGCTGTCTTCAGACACCCCAGAAGAGGGCATCAGATTCCATTACAGATTGTTGTGAGCCACCATGTGGTTGTCGGGATTTGAACTCAGGACCTCCAGAAGAGCAATCAGGGCTCTAACAGCTGAGCCATCTCACCAGCCCTTTGCTTGTCTTCAAATATCTAATAATGCTGTAGGAAGTCTGATACTGCTGAGATTAAAAAAAAAAAGTATCCCTTTCATAGAAGCCTGCATAATTCCTTTGAATATACTTTTTTAAATTTCTGGAGGGTTTGAGTGGTATGTTTGTATGTGTGTGTTTGCATGTATGCATATTAGATAGGACCTAACTATGTAACCCCAGAATGTCCTTGAGCTTACTGTGTAGCCTAGGCTGGCATCTGGTTTGCCATCTTCCTGCTTCAGCCTACCCAGTGCTGGGCATACAGCGAGTGTCCCTATGACTGTCCCTTGCTTTGCAGGTCTTGTTGTACAGCGTGAGCTTAGTGGTGCATGCATGGAGCTCCAAATCACGTCTTTGCTCTCAGGGTTTTCGATTTTTGAATTTTCACTCTGTATCTGGAAAAACAGTTTTGGCTATGTCTTTTAGATCATCTGTATTTTTTTTTTTTTTTTTTTATTAATTTAAGTTATGTGACATATTTGAGTTTCCAGGTCAGAATTCAATTTCCAGGAATCAGTTTGTTTCCATCAGGTGGGTCCAGAGTATCGAACTCACATTGTCAGGCTTGGCTGCAAGCACCTGAACCCGTGAGCCAACTTGATGGTCTCTCAAATACATCATGTTTTTTTTAAGATTTTTTTAAAATTTACGTGTCTGTGTGGTTAGGTCACATGTGTGAGTGCTGACAGAGGCCAGGAGAGGGAGTCAGATCACCTGGTACTGGAGTTACAGATGACTGTGGGTCACCTACCTAACTAATGTAGGTGTGGGAACTGAACTCAGGCCTCTGTTAGTGCAGTCGTGCTGTTAACCACTGAGTCAGCCCTCCAGACGTTTAAGTATAGTTTCTTTGCTTGCTTTTGTTTTTTTTTTTTTTTTTTTTTTTTTTGAGACAGGTTTCTCTTGTAGTCCTGGCTGTCCTAGAACTAATTCTGTAGACCAGGCTGGCCTTGAACTCAGAGATCTGCCTGCCTCTCCCTCTTAAGTGCTGGGATTAAAGGTATTCACTACCAGTTGCCACAGCCAGTTTCAAGTATATTCTCAAAAGAACAGATTGACTTTAATTCTTTCATTGGGGTTTTGTTTTCTGATCACTGCCTTTTCAGAGAAGCCCCGAGTGTGTGCAGCATGCGCATGTACATCTTGCTGTATTGGAGTGTACAATCACCTGAATCTGTTTTCTCCGTTCTCTGTGGATATCCCCAAGCGTTAAAGCAAAACCTTCCATTTCTCACTACTTCTGTGTCTCTTGGTTTGTCGGCGGCTCATTCTGATCTATCGTTTTCATCTTTTCAGTCTTTGTCTGTTTCCTGTTCCAACACACTCTGCCTGGCCTAATCTCTTAGTGCACTTAGACTGCAGCTTTTCAGCTCTCTGGTAGGGCGGTGATGCAGACAGCTCTCTGCATCCTCCAGGGAGGGAATGCTGAATGGCACTGCCCTGGACTCCGAATGTCTTAGAGAAGACCTATGACCATCTGTACATGGGGTTATGTTAATTGAGGTTCTTTTTTAGGAGTTGGTGGGGGGGTTGGTCTGTGTCCATGATAGGCATAAACGTTAGTTTCCGTTTATGAAGAGTAAACCTTACAGGCATGTGTCTATATGATGTAGACATGACTTGTTCCTCCCCCATCCCCCTCAAACAACCAGAAAGGTAGTTACTGCTATTCCATTTCATAAAGGAAGATCGTCACCAAGTTAGGAGGATTCTTGTAAAGACATGAAATTCCAACATACTATCTGAACCTACCATTTTTTTAGGGGGTGCTTTCCAAGTCATTCCAAAGGGCTTTTCTCTGTGCCTAGACAATAGACGGTAACTATTGCCGCATTTAAAGAGCACTGGTTCTTCAAAAATGTTTTCACAGCTATGCAAAAAAGTGTTTGCAAAAGCAGAATGAGCCCTCATGCCCGATGCTATTTTAGGAGATGAGGACCTGCTGTTTATTGGGAGAAAAGCTGGTGCAGAATTTTGAAGGACTCTGTTGAAAATAGATGGGTTCGTAAATTGTAGGCAGGGGAAGAGTCTTGTCATTTTTTTTTTTAAGATTGAATTTTGCCTATTTCGAAGGAACGGACTCTATACTTGAATAGAGTGCAGCATTATGCTTCCCTTTCAGTAAACCTTAAAGTGATTTGGGTAGCAAAGGGTGTCTTTTAAGTTCTGCAAGAGGGGGAGTGGCTCAGTTGGCAGAGTACTTGCTGAGCATGCGTAAAGTCCTGGTTCCATCCCCAGCACCACATAACCTTGCGTTGTGGATGCGGACGATAATCCAAATACTTGAACACTTGGGAGGTGAAGGCGGGAGGGTTAGAAATTCAGGGTCACTCTTGGAAGCTATCCCACAATACATGAGACCTTGTCTCCAAAAAAAAAAAAAAAAAAAAAAAACCAGTCAAGTTGCATATGAGTTCATTCTTTACTACAACTGGGGGTCGGGGACAGAGGCTAAAGAGTTCTAGGAATCAGGAAGCTCAGAGACACTCAGCATTCTGCAAAGAGAGAAACCAACCAAACGAACAAAAGCAAAAATAGGGTGTGGAAATAGGGGATAAATAATAGCACAGGTGTTAGACGATTGTCTTGCATTCTACACACAGCTGTCCCTTCCACAGGCTGTGGAAGTTTCCTTCTGAGCATCTGAGGTCCGTGCTCTTGCACTGGCAGAAGCTTTACCCTGAAGATTTGACTTTGCTCTTTATTTTTCTGTGTTCCCAAATCGTAAACGCCCATTTCTGAAGCGCTTGCTAAATTTGGTTTGCGCGCCCCCTACTGGCAGACCTGATTAGTATTCTCAATTGCATTTGGTGACTTTCGACGTTGCCCAAAAACCTCATGATATTTGCTAAGAACCAAGGAAACTTTGTCTTTCATTTGATACGCTGTTCGGATAGCCAGAGGCTTAAAAAATATAAAAAAAAAAAAATAAAATAAAAAAGAGATTTTCATTAACAAGCTACTCAACCTGTCAAAAAATTTTTTTTCCCCAAGATGATTTCCTGCACATGGGTTTGCTTTGTAATTACTCATGGTAACACAGTGGAGGGCAAATTAAAATTCACACCCAGCAAAGCTGCTTTTTTTTTAAATTAAGTTAACTGCTTTGTCTTCTTGAATATAAATGACCTCTCTCTATTTTCGAGATTTTTTGTTGTTGTTGTTGTTTAAGGTTTGCTTGGTGCAAATTTTAAAGTAGCTTAAGCACACACACACACCACACACACACACACACACACACAAACAAAAATATTAGAATTTATTTCACAGCCTCCTCCGAGTCTGTCTTCAGATGTTAGACATGACTAAGGCATCATCAGGCCTGCTCAGGAGCTGGGAGGAAGCAGTTTCTATTTCTGTCTCCTTTTTTCTCCTCCTCGTTTGAGTAGGTCACTAGTTGGTATGTAGACAGCAACTTTCCTTTTGCACCTTTCCAGGCAGAAATGAAGGCAATCTAAAGAAACACTTGGAGTCCCCGCTTTGGCTATCAGACTGTTGAATAAGTGTTCTCCAAGAAACTGGAATTTTCCCAGAAGTCTCATGTTGGGAGAAGGGAAAAGCTGGGAGCCTGGTGCTCATTGGAGGAGGGGTTTGTCTTCCTGAAAGAGATTTAACAGAGTTTTTTTTTTTTTTTTTTTTAAAGATTTCTTATATGACTTCTTTTTTTTTTTTTTTTTTTTAAATTTTTCATGTGCATTGATGTTTTGCTTGTGTGTTTGGATGTATGAGATCTCCTGGAACTGGAGTAACAGACAGATGTGAGCCACCATGTGGTTGCTGGGAATTGAACCGGGGTCCTCTGGAAGAGCAGCCACTGCTCATAACCTCTGAGCCATCTCTCCGGGATCAAAGACTTAACACAATTTGAGAACTTATCAGACCACCTCTCAGGAGAGGCTGGATCTGAGCTGATGGATCCAAGCTGACAGTGGCCTGGACCACGTCTTGACCAGTATTGCTTACCTCTAGCCCCTAATTTAAACAAACCTGGCTAGAACCTGTTTATCGCTTCTGCATTTACAGTCGAAGTGGAGATTGCTCTATTCTTTTTGTTGCTCTATGCCATTTGAATACTAAGCTGAGTGTTACCTCAGAAGGAGTATGAGGCGCTGGGGGAGTGGCTTAGTTAGTCAAGTGCTTGCCTTGCAAGCATGGTGACCTGAGTTTGACCTCTAGAAGCAATGCATCCCCATGAAACTGGTATTTTCCTGGGAATCTCATGATGGATGCTGGTAATCTCAGTGCTAGGGAGGTGGAGATAGCAAAACCCCCGCTGAGCTTTAGGTCAGTGAGAGACCCTGTGTAAAAACCAAGTGTGACACCAGAGGTTGTCCTCTGGACTCTCTGTGAACATTTATACACATGTAAAAACACCCACTCACACGAAGCACACACTGTACACACACACTGGAACACACAATCACTCATACGAACTTGTGTGCACACATGCATGTGCACACACACACATGCATACACACATGCACAAGCACACAGGTGCTTGAGATTTCTCAGGCACACGCACGCACGCGCACACACACACACACACACAACACATCATGCATGCATTGCAATAGGATGAATATCAGATGTCACAGTCTCCATCATTTGTCCCTTTTCCAAGGAATGTGGTTTCTTATTTGAATTTCATTTTTCTGCATAATAAAATCATATTAAGTGAAGAAAGATCACATGCCACATGCTTTCACCCCAGAATGCAAATGAACGATAGGGCGTATTTCAGAAAAATGAACACAGTAGCAGATCCTGCTTCAGAATTATGTTTTCTCTTCTTCTTTCATTCTTTGCTGCAAAATTGAAACCTTTGCTACAATAAAATCAAGAAGCAAATAGCTAAACCCAAACTAGGGCTGGGGAGACACCTTAGCAGCTAAAAAGGCTTACTGCTCTCTCAGAGGAACCAAGCACGTTCCCAGCACCCACATTCAGCATACAAGCCAGTAATTCCAGCTCCCGGTTCTGATGCCTCGTCTGGCTCCTCAGCACCGTACACATGTGGCAGTTACTGTATACAGCACATATACACATTAAGAAAAAATAAATCTTAAGAAACAACCCCCAAACCTCAAAGAGTTGAAAGAGATGAGCAGTTCGAGAACATTTGTTGCTCTAGGGTTCAGTTCCCGCACCTACTACAGTGGCCTTCTCATGCACATAAAATAAATGATTCTAACAAACGAAACACATATAAACAGAAAAAAAACAAAGAAAATAAAACTCAAAGGATAATGTGACAATAAAACTTTATCCCACTTCTCCATCTCAGGGTCAAAAGTAAATTACAAGAATAGGTCATACAGTCTAACTCCTACAAATATTATGTATGTTGATGACAGACTAAAAAAGACGTGGTCACAGAAAATCTTTTGAGGTAGGAGCATCCTGCTAGAACAGTGGATTATCAACCTGTGGGTTGTGACTCCTCTCAGGATCAACCCCTTCCCAGAGGTCTGATGTCAGATATCCTGCAAATCAGATATTTACATTCCAATTCATAACAGTAGCAAAATTATAGTTATGAAGTAGCAATGAGTATAATTTTTTATGGTTGGGGGTTGCTACAGCATGGGGAACTATATTAAAGGTCACAGCATTAGGAAGGACTGACAAACCATTGTCCTAGAGGCTGGGATACAACTTTGTGCTCATGCAATGCCCTCCTATATTGGCTGGTCTTGTGTGTCAACTTGACACAAATTAGAGTCATCAGAGAGGAAGGAGCATCAGGTGAGGAAATGCCCCATGAGATCTAGCTGTAAGGCATTTTCTCTATTAGTGATCAATGGGGAGGGCCCAGCCATGGTGGGTGGTGCCATCCCTGGGCTGGTGTTCCTGGGTTCCATCAAAAAGCAGGCTAAGCAAGCCATGGGGAGCAAGCCAGTAAGCAGCATCCCACCATGGCTTCTGCATCAGCTCCTGCCTCCAAGTTCCTGCCTTGTGTTGAGTTCCTGTCCTGACTTCCTTTGGTGATAAACAGCAATGTGGAAGTGTAAGCTGAATAACCCTTTCCTCCTCAGCTTGCTTCTTGGTCATGATGTTTGTGTAGGAATAGAAACCCTGACCAAGACACTGAGGCATGGTTTTTGTGCTTAAAAGTTCAACCTGGTTCAGGTTGAACTGGAAACTCAATCACATTGTGTAGTCACGGGCCAGCTATTAAAGACTTTCTATTGGCTTAAACCCATGTCTGAGAAGTCTTCTCTGGTGGATACCTCAGAATGCTTAGTTGGGCCACTAAAGTGAGTGGTTATAAAATGGACTTATGATTTCATGTTCCTGGTTGCCAACTCTATTCCAATAGAAAGACAGATAGAATCTATTACATAATCATTAGTCAAATGAAAAATATCTAATTCATTTAGCATTTTAAAAAAGATGTTTATTTTTATGTTGTGATGGTTTAAATAGGTATCCCTCCCCACCCCCAGATATCAGGTGTTTGAATACTTGGCCCATGGGGAGTGACACTATAGCAGGTGTGTCCTTTGTTGGAGTAGTATGGCTTTGTTGGAGGAAGTGTGTCACTGTGTGGGTGGGCTTTGAACTGTTCCCAACATAGGAGACATTTATTCTGATGACACCTCTCCTTTATAAAAGAAAAGAGAGGGAATTGTGGGGCGGTGAGCTATGAGAGACAGCTGGGCGCCTGGTCAAATGCACTTTGAACCCCAGAGAACCCCCTGGGATAGAAGGCGGTCAGCTCTTCCTGGGCCTCTGGCTCTCTCAGCTTCAGCCCCCACAGCCACTCCCACAGAGAGGCCTATGGCCACTGGTCACATAGAAGTAGCACCCCCACATGCAGATGAGGCATCCCCAAGCTTTCAGACCAAGCCAATAGGAGTTACCTGCTGCCTGACCTTAACCCACCCCAAATTGTATATATTTAGCCTAACTCAGAAGTAAAGTGCATGTGAGATTTATCCCGTTGTCTGAGAGCTTCTGTCATGGACTTTGCCGGCCAGCCAGTGCCTCACTGGGGCACTTCAAAGAGCTGTAACACTTTTCCCCTCTCCACCGAGGAGATACAGAGGCAGCAGCAGACTCTCCCTGTCTGCACTCCATCCCTCCAGGACCGCTCCCAGACAGAGGCAGCGGCTGTTCGGCTGTTCCTTTTTGCACCCTGTCCTCAGCCATGCCGGAGATTCTTGTGGGATCCCACCTGGAGCTGGTCCCACAAAGTCTCCTATGCACAAGCTCTGCCCAGTGTGGAATTCAGTCTGTGGATCAAGATGTGGAACTCTCAGCTCCTCCAGCAGCATGTCTGCTTGCACACTGCTATGTTTGCTGCAGCTTGTGGACTAAGCCTCTGAACCTGTAAGCCAGCCCCAATTAAATGTTTTCTTTGTAAGAGTTGCTGTGGTCATGGTGCCTCTTCACAGCAATAGAAACCCTAACTAAGAGAGAAGTGTATAAGTGTTTGCCTGCATGTATGTGTGCACACTATGTGCATGCTTGGTGCTTGTGGAGGGCAAAAATGGGCATTGAATTCCCTGGAACTGGAGTTGTAGATGGTTGTGTATTTATGTGGGTGCTGGGAACTGAACAGTGGGTCCTTTGCAAGAACTACAAATGATTTTTAACTATGAGCCATTTTTCCTGCCCCCAAGCCAGTGTTTTAAAATCGGAAACTTTGAGTAAGTTTATTACTGAATGAAAAAAAATTGTAATCAGTTGTAATAATTGATGTGTTTATAAAAAGATAAAAAGTAGAAGGAATATGTTTTGATGGAGGTGAGGTGTAGTCAGGTATGGGGGAAGGGGGCGCCTCTGCAGGCCCATGTTGAGGCATCCCTTCCCCTGAGGGACCAGCCACATGACAGTATAGTATAGAGTTTATTCAGGGTATAGGGAGGGGAGTTGAGAGGGTAGTAGAGACAGAGAAAGGGAAAGAGAGAGAGAGAGAAAGAGAGAGAGAGAGAGAGAGAGAGAGAGAGAGAGAGAGAGAGAGAAGAGAAGTAGAGTAGTAGAGGCTGGCTATGAGTACATGGAGAGAGATCAGGAGCAAGAAGGCAAGAGCAAGAAAGAGTAAGAGAGAGAGAGAGGAGGGAGCAGGCAGCCCCTTTTATAGGGAGTCAGGCATACCTGGCTGTTTGCCAGGTAACTGGGGCGGAGCTTAGACAAAATGCTAACAGTAATAGTTCAGATTCTAGGGGAAATTTGGCCCCACAGAAGACACGGGGCAGTGTCTGTTGCTGTTTTGGGTTGTCACAGTCTGGTTGGGAATCATCTTGTTTGCATCTAGGGAGTGGAAGAGATAGTCTAAATAAATGTTCTAGGGTACGATAAACCGCCTACCACAACCACGAATTGTTCAGTCCAAACATCAGAAACACTGCTGAGACTGAGGAACGCTGATCAGGACAGTGAGAGGAGATTCAGGGATGTGTGTATGGGGGGCCCTTTGATGCAACCCTAAACCGTGTGACTTGCAGCAGCTTAAGACTTAACTCTCACCAGCTAAAATCTGACCGTTGAAGGTCACTTCAGATCCCACTTCACTCACCTGAAGAAATCAGAAAAGATTGACTTTATGTGGCATCGTGACTGATGGATAACCATCCTGCACTGTGAATATTTTAAACAAATCATAGGGCTTAAGGTTTGGGCATGGGTAAGCGCAGGGAAGATCTGAATCTAGAGGTGGTGGCTCTCTGTGCCTGGACAGACGTGTATACAGCCTGTAAGTCATGCAGCCATCATGGGCCTGGAATGAATGGCTCATTGTGTCTCTGCAGCGTCTTCCCTCGTGACTATTCTTTCTATTCATGCTTTAGCTGAGAGCTCTAATCTCAGATTTTCCCTCAAATGACACCCGACCTTTGGCTCTCCTCCTTCCTCTTACTACAATCCGTCAACCACAGGTATGTCGCTGTAAATCTCTGTCCCGGTCTTCTCTGAGCACTGAGAGCCTGGGATCTCAGGTGTCTCCAAATGGCATCGAGCCCCTTATAATAATGCTAACAATATGAAAACGTAGCTGTACTATTGATCTGGTGTGCTCCTCTTATTTAACCCCAAGAGGCACACAGGTGTTAAGTAACTGAAGTTTAAACTACTAGGATGTGGTGAATCTGGGATGGAACTTGAAATGGATCCTGCAGGTTGCTGGTGGGTCGCGTCTGTCTCACACAGTCTCTGTACTGATTGGTAGCAGACCCTGGACTAAATGCTGTTTGTTTTGAGATGGGGTCTCCTGTAGCCTAGGCCGGCTTTGCACTCTGTAGCTAGAGTCTACCTTGAACTTTCTGATCCTCCTGCCTCCACTACAAATACTCCGACTACAGGCTTGTACCATCATACCTCACCTGACCTTATGCAGTTCTGGGGATCAAACCCAGGGCTTACTGCATGCTAGGCAAGCACCTTACAAGCTGAGCTACCTCCCCAGTCCAGGACCAGAATCCTCAAACCATTCTATCCCACCCTTATATTTACAGCATCTTCCTAGTTCTTTACCATTAAATTAATCTTTCTCTTTCAAAATCATTCCTCCTATTCTTGACTCCACCTTGGATCTTTGTCTCTGCCCCCCCCTCCCCCATTTGACATTTGCAATAACCTTCTGATAAAGGGATCTGTTTCTAAACTTTTCCTGTTATCCATTCTGGCCCCATTTTCTGCAGTCACTTCCTTCAGTTCTCAAAGCCTGGTGTCCTGCGGTGTTCTCCACTCTCCATGGGCCCAGGCTAAGTGCGGACTCAGAGACAGCATTCACCTCACACATCTTCATTGTTTTTCCTTCCATCCCATGCTTTTACAACTTGGATTCTTGAGAATTTTATTAGTCCGGGTTCTCTGACTAATGTATGTGTATTATCTTAAGACAGGATCAAAAGCTGGGTAGGCTCCCAGCAGCCATCTGAAGGCTAGAGAGTAAGGAAGTCCCTTAGCTGCTCAGTCTAAGAATCTGGAAGCTTCTGAACCAAGAGGAACCGGTGTGCAGTGAGCATGCTGGTGTTTCAGGTGTGCACCACTGCTGACTTATGTTTCTGTTGTTTGAAGCTGGGTTTCTCTATGTAGCCCTGGCTGTCCTGGAGCTCACTATGTACACCAAGCTGGTCTTGAACTTACCGAGATCCTGTCTCTGCCTTGGGTGTCCTGGGATTGCAAGCATGCACCATCATGCCAAGTCTTGCTCCTGACTTGTTAGGTGGGTTTTGGGGATCGAACTGAGGTCATCAGGTTTGAGGTACAAACGCTTTTCCCTGATGAACCGTCTTAACAGCTCAAGTGTACAGGAATTTGATAACTTACCCTAGGGCTCAGTTTTGTATTCAGATCTTCAGATGAGCCATTGTCAAAGTTCAAGTACTTCCTGACTGTGGGAAAAAATGACGGGCAGCAGGCGACCGCAGCAGCAGGCCCGGGCCTACTCAACAGCGGCCCGGGGCCTGCGTGGTGGAGGCTGCCTGGAGGCTTCCAGGCAGCCTGTGTCACATACCGGAGGAAGGTCCCGGGTTCCAGGGGCTGGTGGCTTCGGCGGCGGCAGGCCCAGCAGGCCCCAATGATACGAGGAAGTCCTTGGTTCCAAAGGGTTTATTGACATGGCGGATGGTAGATGGATCTGGTGGTACCCCCCAAACTCAGGGCAGACCTGAGTTAAGTAGGGAGGGAGAAAGGGGGAGGTTCTGGGGAGAGGAGGAATGCTTAATTGGCTCCGCCCTCTGACCTTCATTAGTATGTAAATACCTAGGGCCTGAGGCCTGTAGTTACACCCTGTGCACTTTGGGAGGGGCTGTAATGACCTTCGTGACTGAACAATGTAGGTCTATGGAGATTAGACTGCTTTTCAGGACCCTGAGTTCTGGGGACGTGGCCGAACTCCTGCCGTTTCTCCCTTGGAGTCTCGGGGTTCTAGGCCCATGCCCAGCCAAGAACCAGAATACCCTTACGCAGTCCCACACCTGACCACCTCCAGGACTGTAACTTCTTTCCTAATTGTAACTTCCTCCCTCCCTCTCTCCCTCCCTCCCTCCCTCTCTCCCTCCCTCCCTCCCTCCCTTCCTTCCTTCCTTCCTCCCTTTCTTTTATTTTCTGCTAGCAGCCTTCAGATGAAGATGTAGAACGCTCAGCTCCTCCTGCACCATACCTGCCTGGATGCTGTCATGCTCCCACCTTGGTGATAATGGACTGAATCTCTGAACCTATAAGGCAGCCCCAAATAAATGTTGTCCTTATAAGAGTTGCCTTGGTCACGGTATCTGTTTTGAGGCAGGATTTCTTTGTGTAGCCCTAGCTGTACTGGGACTCACTATGTAGACCAGGCTGACTTTGAACTCACAGAGATCCACTTGCCTCTGCCTCCTGAGTGCTGTGGGTGAAGGTGTGCGCCATCACACTAGGCAATAGTAACTTTCTAAATGCCAAAGTGGACTCACTCTGAGGTATTATATAGATACTATTATTGTTGTCATTATTATTATATTACATGCTGACCACAGGTTCCTCTCCCTTCTCTCCTCCCAGGTACCCTGCTCCATCCAAGTGGATATTTTAAAGGTACACTGAAGACTGTCTTCTAGGAAATTTCTTGGGATTTATGAAAACCTTATTTTGAAGCAGAGTGGAAATTTCCAGTTCATGTGACTTGCTTCCTTTAAAGTTTCTTTATTTTTGACATTTACTATTTATTGATTTATTTATAGCATATGTGCACACACTCATGCACATATTTACATGTACCAAGGGAGTGTGTGGAGACCAGAGAACAACTGTGGGAGCTGGCTTTTTCCTTCCACCAGGAGTGCTGGGGCTTGAACTCAGGTTGTTAGTCTTGGCTGCAATTCCCTCTATCTACTGAGCCCTTCCTTTCTTTTTACAGTGACCATATGTTGGGAATAGAATAGGCTTAGCACAAACTCCTGTTAGGATTTAGAAATGCTGATGAAGTCCATATGTCTTGATTTGACAGCAGCAAGGGCAAAGAGCAATTAGTAAGTTAATGAATTAAAATTCATTTTATGTGTCTTCTGGGAAAGGTTGTTAGGTAAGCTAAGACTCTCCTCGTTGCCCATGACGTTCTGAACCAGGCCTGCCTCTCTCTCATGAGAATTGAGTTTTGGCCCCTGGGTTCACTCATTCATCATTTCTTGATTCCTCCAGGAGCCATGATTTCAACGAAGATAAAACATACTAGTTCAAATATTTATTCTTGATAATAGAGAAATCCAACCAAGACTTTAATTAATGAACTAGAAAATTATTTTGCTATACTCTGTTAAAGGCATTAGCTGGCATCGATTGCTTTGGGGGGCACTTAATGATATTTTTTATTTGAGAAATAGAAGACATGCAGATTCTATGGGGCTCCCAAGAGAAATGGCTGATTGTAGTTGGGGGCAGGAGGACGGCTGAGTGAACAGTTGGGCTGTTGAGCAAGAGAGTCAGAGCAATGCTCATATTTATACTTAATTGGAGGGTGCTTACTGGCCAGTGAGGGAACTATTTGAACTTAAAAGAGTAACAGCTGTGTCTTAGGATTTTACTGCTGTGAACAGACACCATGACCAAGGTTACTCTTATAAGGACAACATTTATTTGGGGCTGGCTTACAGGTTCAGAGGTTCAGTCCATTATCATCAAAGTGGGAATATGGCAGCATCCAGGCAGGAGTGATACAGGCAGAGCTGAGAGTTCTACATCTTCATCTGAAGACAGGTTCAGAAGAACTGGCTTCCAGGCAGCTAGGACGAGGGTCTTAAAGCCCATGCCCACAGTGATACACCTACTCACAACAGGGTCACACCTACTCCAACAAGGCTACACCTACTCCAACAGGGCCACACCTTCTAATAGTGCCACTCCCTGGGCTGAACATATACAAACCATAACAGGCTGTGTCTGATTGGAAAAGTTACTCTGAAGTTGGGCATTGGAAGGGAAGTATGGGGCACTTGCCTTGTACTTTAGGAGGACCAATGGTTTTCAGCTACAGAAGAAAACTTCTTCTTTAGAGAAGAGTGACAGATCATTGTGTGATAATGGTACAGAAAGAACCTATTCTGTGACCTTCAAGGAATCCCTGATTAAAGCAAAGGCCACCAATGTTTAGTTAAAATGTTTAAACCGGAAGTTGTGGCAGGTAGATACTGGAATGCTTTGGATTGTCAACTTCTATTCTTGCTAATTGTAAAAGGGAAATGGGCTTAAATTTTTTTTGTAGATTTATTAATTTTATGTGTTAATGTTTTGTTTGTATATATGCATGTGTGTATGTGTGTGTGTGTGCACATGTGCATGTGCGTGTGTGTTTGTGTGATATACCTCTCCAGGAAATGTCTGTCATACAACAAAGTTTTGCAGTTTTAGGAAAACTTCATGGAAATAGATCTACAAAATCAAACACTTTATAAAGCAAGCAGTAAAGTAGATGTAAGGGGGCTGAGGAGATGACTCTGTGACTAGGAGTACTTGTTGCTTTTTGCAGAGGACCCAGGTTCAATTCTCTGCATCTACATGGAGGTTCACAATCACTTGTAACTCCGACTTCAAACAGGGTGGCTAGAGAAAAGAAGGTCAGAAAATGAGATGAAGCAATTGGTTTCTGAAAGATGCATATCTTCCAAACTGCGGACAGATGAGGGGGCTGAAGGAGAAACTACATGTTCTCAGAGATCTCTTTTCCTGTTAGAATATTAATTTTTAAGAAAAGCAACCTTCTGCCAGCAAGAACCTAGACTGTGTATAAATCTGTAGAGTCCTCAGTGGTGGTCCTCCTTAACATCAATGATACGTGTAGAAATGCTGACTGGAAGCTGACCGACAGTGCACCCGGAAGCTGCTGACCCGGAAGCTGACTGACAGTGCACCCGAAAGCTGCTGACCCGGAAGCTGACCGACAGTGCACCCGGAAGCTGCTGACCTGGAAGCTGACTGACAGTGCACCCGGAAGCTGCTGACCCGGAAGCTGACCGACAGTGCACCCAGAAGCTGCTGACCCGGAAGCTGACTGACAGTGCACCGGAAGCTGCTGTCTCATAAGCAGATAGAATGCCCAGCAGCATAAATAAAGGCAGCGCTGTCCCACTGGGTGAGCAGTAGTGTTTGTTTCTCAGGGATTTGTAGGAGGGTAAAAGACACAAATCAGCCTCTGAAGCAGCTCTTCAAAGGTTCCCAGGACCCACAGAACTCTGATTTGTGGAGAAATTGAGCCTGAAGAATGTAACCACGTTACAGACAGCCAGTTTGACCTTCAAGCCTTCCCATATCACCAGCAACCCTGGTAGGAAGTTTGAAATTAGGACCTACATGACTCTCCTTTGACCATCAGAAGGGCAGATGGCCCCATTCTTAGCACAGAGGATACTACCACCATCTCAGTAAAGGCAGTCACCATGAGAGAGTTTCTATTTGGAAAGTCCATTTCCTGGAGGCTGAGGAGATGGCTCAGTGGTTAAGAGCACTTGCTGTTTTTGTGAGGACCTGGTGGCATCTACATGGAAGTTCACAATCATCTTTAACTCCAGGTCTAGAGGAGTTAAACCCTCCTTTGGCCTCCATGGGACATACACACACACACAAACACTATACTCACTCCAGAAAAGAAACCTATGACAGACTAAAGTAGTGATTGTGCTAAAGTTCAACTTAGTGAACCAAGGAGTTTTTATGGAGGTTACTTATAAAACATGGGGGAGGGCTGACTTACAGGAGCAGAGATGACTCAAAATTGTCACCATGGGTGCCCCGTCCAGCAGGGCATTAAACAGGGGTCCAGGAAGATCACCTGAAAGAGAGAATGGTGGAATGGGCAAACACAAAGAACAGTGGCTTGTCTATAGGCTGATCAAACCACTGATTTTACTTTTTTTCACACAGGGGTTATATACACAAAAAGGCAGGATGTGGGGAAGGGGATGACACTGGAACATAGGTGTTCAGGGGGAGTACAGATATCTTCCAGAACAGAGTATCAGCTGGGTGAAGGTTCAGGGACAGATCACTATGACTCTGCCTATGATTCACTTGTCTTTATCTAAGTTGGTACTGTCCACCAAAGCTACCCAAGGTCTATGACTATCCACAAGACCTATGACTACTTGTTCTCATCCAGGCTGGTAAATTTCACCAAAGCTGCCTGTTTACAATATCTTATAGCTATCTGTTTCAGTGTTTTTCCACAGAGACCCAAGACTTTGTGCTAGCAAGCTGACTTAGGCCTATTGCTGATTTTAGGCCTTTAGTGTATAAGCAAGGCTGCCCCTGACACATGGGTACTCATGAAATCTGCAATCCTGGAGCTCTCTGCATTGTTTGTACACAGCTCAACAGGCCCAAGAGATCTCCTCACTACAAAGAAGCTGGGAAGAGGCTCCTCCTTCACCAGGTCTGTACTCTTGGAAAACTTGGGCAGAGCCTTCTAGAACCTTCCAAGTTCTGCTTTGTACCACAGAGTGTTCTGTTTACCTCTGGAATCTTATGAACCATCCCCTCCCCGCTGGAGGAAGTTGCTGCACACATTCCTCAGAGTGATAATTTAAAAAAGATGTGCCCATAAACTGAGGTGGGGAGGCTGGCTGCCAAGAGGAGCCTGGGATGTTTCTTTGGAGCCCTGGAAAAAGAAGCTGAGCCAAGGGACACCTCACCCAGAATGTGGCTCCCACAGGGTGAGGGCAGAAGGGACTGACTAGGAGGTAGAAGCTGCTAGAGCCAGGGCTGGGTGGTGACTCTGTCTGGTGTGTTTCCAGCCTGAAACTATCCCTAAGGCACTGAGGATGTATAGCTCAGGACATGTGTGTGGGAAATTGGAGGGATAGCAACTCAATTACAGGAAAAGCACCATAATTTATAATTTACTCCATGCTTCTTCCCACTTAGGTTTGAATGATGGTATAGATTGCTGGCATCTTGCTCAGTGTTGAGATAGAATGGGTATGGTGGTCTGACTGAAAATGTCCCCCCTAGACTCACAGGAAGTGACATTATTGGAGGTGTGACTTTGTTAGAGGAAGTGTGTCCCCGAAGGGTGGGCTGTGAGGTTTCAAAAGCTCAAGCCAAGTCGAGTGCCTCACACTTTTCCTGCTGCCTGCCCATCCGGATGTAGAACTCTCAGCTCCTCCTGCACTATGTCTGCCTGCACGCTGCCATGCCTCCTGCTATGATGATAATGGACTGAACCTCTGAAACTGTAAGCCAGCCCCAGTGAAATGTCCCTTATAAGAGTTGTGATGGTCATGGTGTCTGTTCACAGCAGTAAAGCCCTAGCTAAGACAGTGGATAATAAAGGTTATTTACAAACATCTCCCTGCGTGTTGATTTGTTCCCCAAAGTTGTTCACGCTAGACAGGTGCTCTACCACTGAGCTACATCGCTAGCTCAACCACATTTTCTTCATCCATTCATGTGCTAATGGACACAGAGGCCAATGAAGGTATGACATAGGACTAAGATTTTATTTAAAAAGGAGGAGGTTGAGAGGCAGCACTGAGTATCTGTAGAAGTAATTATTTAAAATGGCCTCTGGTCAAACCAACTATCTAAGCTGCGGCGGCTCTGCCTAGCTCAGCCGTCATGTTCCATGGCCAGAGGCCACGTGCGCTCCACAGCTAGAAACGGCCAGCCAGAAACACTAGCCCTGCCACCCACGAGACGTCATCATGGGAGATGGCTCTGCCAATCTTCCACACCGTCTCCGCAAGGCTGGGCATTGCCCAGACCATCCCACCATCCATGTGGGCCCAGTAGGAAAATGAGACTCTAATGCTTAAATTATCCAAAAGCTTATATATTTGGTAATGATTAGTAACAAGATGCCCATACAATCAGAAGTGTAACCCAATACCCAACCTAGATATACCAACTACCTTTGACTGCAACAGACATGTGAACATCTGCCTCCGTGTTCCCCTCTCCTAGCTCCTCCTCTTCCTTCTCCTCCTCTCCTCCTTACTACTCCTCTTCCTCTCCTTACTCCTACCACCTTAGCTCCTCCTACAAGTATCAGGGCTCACCTTCCACTTTCTTTGAGACAGAGTCTCTTGTTCACAGCTGTGTGCACCAGGCTGGCTGGCCTGCAAGCTTCTGGGGGACTTTTGCTGCCATCTCTTATCTTGCTCTAGGGGTGCTGGGATTCTACAGTGCTGACTCGAGGTGAGCTCTGGAGACCCAAACTCTGGTCCTTACACTCTCACAGGAACTGAGCCATATCCCCAGTTATGGACCCTACACGGAAAAGAAGCTCGCTCTTTCTTTCTTTTCTTTCTTCTTCTTTCTTTCTTCTTTCTTTCTTTCTTCTTTCTTTCTTTCTTTCTTTCTCCCTTCCCTTCCCTTCTCCTTCCTTCCTTCCTTTTTTTAAAAAAATGCTTTATTAATTTTTTGTGAATTTCACATCAAGCACTTCAATCCCACTCATCTCCCTATTTCTCCATATCTGCCCTCTGCCCTTGCAACCTTTTCCCCCAAAGGAAAACAAACAAACAAACAAACAAACAAACCAATCAACCAACCAAAAGAAAAAGAAAGAGACAAAACGAAACCCATCTCACCGTGAAAGCTGTGTCACAGTTTGTCCCACAGTGTGACCCTTTGCCCAAACAGCTTTACCTGTAAACGCTCACTGCAGTGAGTCATTTGTCCTGTTTCTTTTTCATCCCGCAGATTTCTAGTATAAGAAAGGATGTTTCGTGGGCGGGAAGGAAGCTGAAGGTGTATTTGCAAGCAGCGTTGCTTGAGAAAAACATTATTTTTCTTATTAAAGATTGGCTAAGGCTGGAGAGATGGTTCAGTGGTTAAGAACACCATTTGCTCTTCCAGAGGTCCTGAGTTCAATTCCCAGCAATCACTTGGTGGCTCACAACCATCTGTGATGGGATCCCGTGCTCTCTTCTGGTGTGTCTGAAGACAGCGACAGTGTACTCACATACATAAAATAATTAAATAACTCTGAAAAAAAAAAAAAGATTGGTGAAGTGATGATAAGGTTGGAACAAGACTCCACTCCTGCTCTTTTGAATTATCGTTGGCTATATAACCCACTTCTACAGTTTACCAAAGGCATCAGTGGGTGTAGACTTCACAGTGAGCTGATAAAACCAAGGGGGTTGGTAGACCAAATCCATGGCACAGCAAAGAGTGTAAACATGAGCTCTTGGTTAACATAACCAAGTTGGAATTATAGGCGTTGACAAAGAGTTAGCTGCAAAGTGGACTGGAAAACTGTTTTTCCCAGGGTTAGATGGTAGGAATAGAACGCTGTGATAGACCCTTTCTTCTGAAGGAGTATTACTTCTGTGGTGGTTTGAATATGCTTGGTCCAGGGAGTGTCACTATTAGGAGGTGTGGCCTTGTTGGAGTGGGTGTGTCACTGTAGGTATGGGCTTTCATACCCTCTTCCTAGCTTTGTAGAAACCAGTCTTCTAGCAGCTTGCAGATGAAGATGTAGAACTCTCAGTTCCTCCTGTACCATGTCTGCCTGGATGGTCCATACTCCTTTCTTTATGATAATGGACTGAACCTCTGAACCTGTAAGCCAGCCCCAATTAAATGTTGTTCTTATAAGACTTGCCTTGGTCATTGTGTCTCTTCACAGCAGTAAAATCCTAAGACAGCTTCCCTACCAGTGAAGACAAAGCAAGTCCTAGCTTAGACATAAGGACTTCCATGCTTGACCGACCCCCCCCTCCCCAAGTCACTGCCTTAGAACATGCAAGCTCTAGAGTTAAAAGCCTTAGAACAAACAGGCAGACAGACACCAAGGTTTCATAAGAACACACTTCTCTCTCTCCCCAGCCAATGTTTCCTTACCGCCATGACTTTTTTTTTCTCACCGTTCCTGACTGCATTGGGAAACATGGCTATCAATAGCTCAGGAAGTATTTGGCAACTTTTATTCTCAGGAAGGGCTGAGGTTTTCACTGTCGGCAAGGAAGACCACAGAGATGATGTGCTGGTTGGTTTGGGTTGAATCTGATGTCCGGCACTCCTGGATCATTTGACTACCCAGAGGTATAAGATTCAGCAGAACATGGAGGAGATTATTTCAACCATGTAGACAAAGGATGAGCATCTTTAGGGTTTTTCCCCTTTTACTTGAGTACTGAAATTATAGGAGTGTACTGCTATGCCTTGGTTAAGCTTTCCTGTGCATGGACCCCAGGGCTTGGTGTAGCCTAGCCGCGCACTCTAGTAACTGAACTGGATTCTCAGGCCCTACCTTTTTGGACGTAGAAGCTTACTGTTCCCAGAGGAGCAAGATTCTAGGTGGATAGTAATTCAGGCTTTCTCTTCTGCTCTGTGAAATAAAAGTGAGTTTTATTTGACTTGTGCCCCCAAAGGCCAAGACGGGCACCAGCACCAGAAAAGCAGCCAGCATATACTCGCTGAATGGATCGACGCAATTGTAGGCAGTTAGTTGGCTGCTGCTTGCAATGAGCATTCTCATTCAGAAAAATAGGAGTGGGGTCATGAACCGACATAGGCAAGCAACAGACTGTAGGAGGTCCATCCAGCCTCGGTTACTCTCCTGTGAAACCACTCGTTGGGGTGTGTGTGTGGTGGGGGATAACAGGATAGAGTTCATATAAGGGTGGTTTTTTTCTGGGACCGTGTGCTTGCATGCCTGCGTTCGTGCGTGCGTATGCAAATGAACTAGCGGGCTCTTTTCAGTTTAAATGATGTCTTTACCTTCAGTATTCCAATTCTGTAAGCTCATCTGATAGTTGGTGGCTGATCTATGCTAGTGTCCCACGGATCATCTGTGTGTCTGCTATCTACTCACCACCTTCCAGGGATGTGCTTATCCGCCCTTTGTTCCAAACCATATACAGTAAGAGCTACGCCACAGCAAGATGTCCTAATTCCTATGGTATTTGCTTTCCATGCTTTGATTTAAAAAGCATCCCAGGTAGGAAACACTATGTTTTGAAAGCTGACCCAGTACGTGGTGCCTCTATCTTGCAAGGTCTAAGAGGTTAATTTCAAGTTAGCCAGTATCTCTGTGTCTCATTATTGGGCTCAGTCCCTTCTTAAACTGACGAACTTAACATGTTTCTGAGTGTCTGTGGGCGCGTGCTGAGTTAAAAGACATTTCACGCCGCCATTCATCCAAGCACTTTACTCTCCATTTTAAAAAAATTTAATGCAGCAGAAAAGGCACAGAACTTTTCAATCAGGAGAACGAAGACATCAAAGGATATTTGATATTCATGGTTTTGAATTTTGTGATTTCCGAGGAACCTCTTCACTAATGAAAATGATTCAGAATGGGATCGCTTTCCACAAACACTCCATTCCGGTTTTGAATTTACAGCCAACACTTTATTTAAACGGTGGTTTGGGGGTGCTATCATCTATGAATGTTTATCTTGACTGCGAAGAAAGCTGAGGACTTTCTCATCAGGATTGCCAAAGATACGGTGACGTCATCTCCCTCGGGGAGGTGGCCGTCTAAGGTCATCGTTGTTGATGTGAAGAAAAACAACCATGGGGAGGATATTTTCCATTACACATGCTTTTTAAACAGGGGAATAGAGAGGGACCAGAATTCTGTCCTTCGTGCTTGATTGCCTGTTGTCAAGTTGGGACCAGCTCGATCCCTGTGTGGTCTCTTTAGCAGGGCCCAGAAGACAGGTTTCCCAGAATATATATATATATATATATATATATATTCATATATGTGTATGTATGTATGTATGTATGTATGTATTTATTTATTTATTTATTTATTTATTTATTTATTTATTTATTTCCTCTCCTGTTAGATGCTGTTAGAAGTCTCCTCTTCTCTCTGCTGAGGAGGAGACTGGAAGGTAGACATGGGAGGAATTGTTTTTCTCAGAAGACTTAAGGGCAGCTAAAGATGGAGAGCCCAAAGCAACTTCCAGGGGGCGCCTTGTAAGGTGTACAAGTCTGTGCTGTAGGCTGAGTTTTTTTTTTTTTTTTAACAACATTTTCTGACTTTTACTCCCACGGATCTTGCAGTTCCCATGATTCCTTACATTAAACTCTCTGGACTTTAAAACACGGAATGGCTTTTGTTCGATATTTGACCCTGATTGACATACCATTTATTCAATGACACTCTTTTCTCCCAGAGGCTCTAGAGTTTGTCACGTGGTTGTCAGGATGCTTAAGGAGGACTTCGCGGCTGGAAGCGCTATAGAGGGAGCTGGGACTTGGGAGTTAGCAGCTTGAAGAGACTCAAGGGTGATATGGAGCTGGACAGAAAATATTTTATGTTTCTATGCCACCTCATAATGTGACTTCTGGAACATCTGCTCCCTTTAGATGGAGACTGTGGGCGTAGAATTTGCAGCCATAGCACAATGCCATGGGGAGAGATTCTGGAAGCCAGAGGCTTTTTTTTTTCTTAGATCCTGCACTGTACTAGCTAGCTAGATACTCAGTTGAATATATCTTCAATTATAAAAGGAGATTTACATATTCAGAGTTTTATAATCCAACAGCGGCTGCAGAGGCTAAGAACTTGGTTGCCGCTTAGCCATGAATATACCTCAGCAGTCCCAACTGAAAGGCTAGAGAAGCTGAACTCTGATACCAGTGAAAGATGCAGCAGCGCAGCAGCAGCAGCAGCAGCAGCAGCAGCAGCAGCAGCAGCACAGATGCACTCAGCAGCAAGAAGTAAAGGCAGACAAACATCATTAATTTTCCCTCAGATCTCTTGAGATCTGGACAACCTGCTCAGAGGTCCCCCTTTGGTGTTAGGGTCTTATGTCCTCATTTAATCCTTCCTGGAGGTGCCCTTGTAGTCCCAGCAAGTCTCATAGTTATTTCAGATCAGTGTGACATTGACAAGAGAGCCATCACACACCATGTAGATGGCATCAATCTCACGCCGGATACTTCTTTGATTCCAGCTTGAGGGCTACTTCTTTGATGTGATCGACAAGCAGAGTTTTGAAGGCTTTGAATGGGGTATGAAAACTATGAATGATAATGGACTCTTCTTGTATTTTTTTCCCTAGAGTCCTTCCACTAAAGAGAGCGTGCACTCTTATCAGTCTAGGTCAGTGGGTTTTCTACCTGTGGGTCCCGACCCTCTTTATGGCTATGTATCAGATCCTGCATATCAAGTATTTATATTACAATTTATAACAGTAGCAAAAATAGATTTATGAAGTAGCAGCGAAATAACTTTATGGTTGGGAGTCACCACAACAGGAGGAACTGTGTTAAAGGGCCACAGCATTAAGAAGGTTGAGAACCACTGTTCTAGATGTTCCTCAAGAGACGAAAGGGTAAAGAAAGCGTGGGATATTTCTATTAGAGTGTTTCATCAGCTGTAGAGCATATGCAAGGATGAGGCCCAGAGCTAGAATCTCCAGCACCTATGTGAAATTTTGAGTGTGGCTCTCGGTAACCCCAACAGTGTGGAGAGCAGAGGCAGGAGGATAGCTGAACTTGCTGGCTCCCAGCCTAGCTCCAGGTTTCAATGGGAGACCCTGTTTCAGTGGAAGACCAGAGAGAAGTGGCTGAGGAGGGCACTCAGTGTCTTCCTCTGGCGTCCGCACACACTGTAATATGAGGATAGAGGGACAGGAAGTAGCGGAGTGAGGAGTGGGGGCAGGGCAAGGAAGGACGATGTCACATGCACATACGAAAACGTCATAACGAAACCCCGCTATTTTGTAAGCTAAAAATAATCCATCATAAGAACATTGTCAAGGAGTTTCCTTTTCTTATAGTGAAACAGGTACAGAGTGGAGCTGGAGACCGAGGCAGCAGGGACTCCCGTTAGGATGTGTGTACGGCGGTCCCGGGTGCTACTCGGTGCTGGCAGTGGGTTCCCTACTGTGTTACCACAGGCTGTACCTTAACAGAGATAAGCGTCCCTCAGTGGCCTATTCTTGTTTTGCTTTGATAAGTGATATCCGCGATGACAACAAGAGCACACATAAATCTAACTTAAAAAAGATTAGATTCTGCCTATTATGACTTCCTCGCTGCTGGTATTTTGATGAAGAGGGAGACAGTAATGCTCCCCCGGCTAAAATCGTTCCTGCTAAATGCTTATGTAAGGCAGAACCAGGGAGTTTTCTAAGATAAAAGTCATCTCTCCTTAGTTTTGTCTTTTGCCTCCTGTCTTACCTCCAACTGAGGTCTTTTGAAATACATATATTCATTTCGTCTGAAATGATAATTCACTTCCCAGACTCAAAGGTTTAAAACTCCCTCCTTTTAGAGATAGAGAGATCCTATCTCCTGTTATTCGTGTTCTGAGTCGGTGTTTGCCACTGTCAGCGGAAACCAGAGAAGACTAGATCTGAAGTTTTGCTTTGTGAGAGCCAGAGTTCATTCTTAATCTTACCACGGATCTGTAACTTCTTCCTCCCGGACTCCATCAAAATTTTTCTCTAAGTGCGTATTTACTAAGCCCTGACTGTGTACCAGTATGTGTAATAATCATTGGATTCAACATTAAGAACAAGGTACTCACTATTTGTCTGTCTCTATCTCTCTTTCCCTTTCTCCTCTCTCTAGTGAAAATGGTAAACTTTCTTCTCTCGGCTCTTAATTTAGTGGAAGAGATAGATCAAACAAAACAAAGTTGAGGTGTTTCGTGGTTGAGGAAACAAGGCAGGTCTGTTGTAGTTCATGATAGAGACAAACAGCCTGGTTTTAGGGCGTCGTTGAAGGAAGTGGGGCTAAAATAGCAACATGTCAGGTTAGACTAGAGGAGGAGGGTGCGCATGTGAAGTGCGTCCTGTAGGTGGCGCTGCACACACACCGTTGATGGCTTGTTTGCTCTGAGTTAACCTTCGATCTAGATGGCATCTAAATGGTAAGGAGGCTTTGGGGTTTGCGAACACGCGAACACACACACACACACACACACACACACCACACACACACACGAGAGAAAGAGATAGAGACAGAGACAGACAGACAGCGAGCATAATACTGTCAGTCTCAGAGACAAGGCTGGCTTTGAGTTTGTTTCCTGATCTCAACTACGTGACAGGAAGACCCAGGTCTCTTTCACGAACAGTATACATCACAGTGAGACTAGAGGGAAAGGCACGAGGGGTAGATGGTGGCCTTTGCCATGCAAAACGTTTGCATATTGTTTTGGGTCAGTGGGAAGAACGAGTTCAACCAAATGAGTGACAGCTTTTAGAAAAACCATGCGGGTTGCAGAATGAAAATGAACTGAAAGGAACAGCTTGTGTGCAGGGTTCTGGGGCTAGCAAGGATGGTGGCCTGCATGGCTCAATACTTGTCTGTCTTTGGAAATGGTTTTACTGGTGTTGCTTCCCTAGCGCAGTGGGAGTGGCTTAACAAAAGCTTGCTGAGAGTACATAATTCTTGCCTTCTTTTTTATTTTATGTGTATGGGTGTTTTGCCTTCATGTGTGTCTAAGCATCATGTGCATGCAGTGCCCATGGAGGCCAGAAGAGGGTGTCAGATCTCCTGGAACTGGAGTTACGGATGGTTGTGAGCCACGACATGGGTGCTGGGAATCAAACCAGGATCCTCTGGAAGAGCAGCAGGATGTAACTGCTGAGCCATCTCCCCAGCCATCTTCTTCCTTTCACTGTGAAACAAAAGCACATTTTTATACTCATTATCTTTTCCTGTATGTGTAACTAGGATACTATTCTCGTGGAAGGTGGTTTAGGAAATCCCCTGTGATAACCATTCTTTGAGATGCTAATGATGTTTTTCAGGCAGGTTTTACACTGTTTTGGGAACAGTTGCTGGTTAAAAAATAAGTTAGCTATTATTTTCACTTAAAAAAATCAATTTAAGTTCTTCATTCAGGTATTTCCGAAGCCATTATTTGTATGTCCAGCCATTGCTTCTCATTTTAATGACAAAGAGATGCCAAGAGGCAAGACAAGTACCTTCTACGACCATGTTAAGCTGATCTTCATAATAAATGCCTTTGAGCATGCGCACAAGAGCAGCCTGGCTACAACTCACTGCCGTGTTGGACCTTACTGCACAAGACCTCCTAGTTAGGGCTGGCGAGAGAGCTCAGTAGGTAACGTGCCTACCTGTGCAAGCGTAAGGACCCCAGCTCAGATCTGACCATCCATATAAAAAGCCAGGAATGAGCTAACGGGTGGTGGTGCACGCCTTCAATCCCAGTACTCCAGAGGCAGAGGCGGGAGGATTTCTGAGTTCGAGGCCAGCCTGGTCTACAGAGTGAGTTTGAGGACAGCCAGGGCTGCACAGAGAAACCCTGTCTCAAAAAATAAAACAAACAAAATACACCACCACCACCACCACACACCACCACCACCACCACCACCACCACCAGAGTTTCTAATTCTAGCTTTGGGAAAGGTGTAGGCTGAGAAATGCAGATACCTGCACTGTACTGACCCGTCAGTTTAGCCAATGAGTGAGCTCTAGACTCTGTTTCAGGAAAAAAAAAAAAAAAAAAAGGACAGAAAAGAAAAAATGGTGGACAGTGATTGAGGAAGGAAACCAATATTCACATATAACTTCTTTGCCATGCACACACATACACACAAGTACACACACACGTGCACACACATTTTTGTGTACTCAGAAGCACATGAACACTTAACGAAAGTACTCAGTCTTCCCGCTTCACAGGCACAGACTGAAAAGGGCTCCACACTTGCTTGAGTATACATATATATATTAGGTTTTTCAAGACAGGGTTTCTCTGTGTAGCCCTGACTGTCCTGGAACTCAGAAATCCTCCTATCTCTGCCTCCCAAGTGCTGGGATTAAAAGGCGTGCGCCACCACTGCCCAGAGTACTTTTAATTATATAACCATCACCATATTTGACCAAGGAGCCTAGTTCCTGGAATTGTCAGTAACTCCTCAGTTTGTATTGAAGTCCGCAGATTTTATGAATGAGGAGTCCTGTCTAGAAGACTGCCGTTTTTTATGCTTATTTCATTTGAGATGAATTTGAGGTGAAACAAGTTATCTGTGGACCCACCATTGATAAATAACAGGAAGCTTCGTCTCCGGGGCCCTGGGGTTTCCCTTTGTTGTTCTTGTGTACCTCTGTCTCTAAGGGATGAGACCTTGGACAGCCAGGGGAGTTGCACCTTGCTCGAGGTGGTGAGGAGTTAAGTCTGTACTGTGTGTCCTTTCTTTCTGGAGGCTGAGGCTTTTGTAGACAGGTGACTCACCTTTCTTTTTTCCATGGCTTCCCACAGTTGTCTGCACTGACCTTCCGACTGTGGACTGTGGGCGAAGATCAAAGTCCTCTCCAGTAGTTACTGTGAGTAGCTAGCTGGCCACATGCTCACTTTAAATTCATATAAGGAAACTGGGATTTTTGCCATTCCTTCTGATCTTTTGGTTCAGAATGGCCCTGTTAACTGTTCCCACGCTAACTTCTTGCCTCTGTAACTTCTCTAGCTCTGCTTCCTTGTGAAACCAGACATAGACTTTAATTTTACACATATCTCTTTTATGTACAGTGAACTCAAGTTTCTCAAAAAAAAAAAAAAAAAAAAAGAAAGAAAGAAAGAAAGAAACTATTTTTCTCTCCAAGAGCAAGTAAGTATCATAAGACTGGAGTGGGGTTTAGGAGTGACTCTATCTCGACTGCTCACCATACTTGGTGGTCTCTTCTAGCTAATTCTTCTGTTCAGGATCCAAGCTTGATTGATCAACATGGGGTTCAGACTTCCTATTGTTAGAGCCGTTATCTCATCTCCCAGGCCTCTAGTTGTAGGCTGAATTAATATTCGCAGAACTCATTACCTCTTCTGGGGAAAGAGGATCCTACACTTCCTGGTGCCCTGTGGCTTGAGCAGCCTTCTGCATCCCAGGGATGTCAGACGAAACCATGGTCTTATTTTTGGTGGATAAAATGCGGGCAGATGCGTCAGTATGGAGTTGTGAGCAGAGAATCAGGAGCTGTTATGTGGTCAATCCTTGCTCTTGAGGTTGTCCTCTATCACAAACAGCATGAACTCAATCATAGCCGAGTTCCCAGAAGAGAGAAGAGCAGGTGAGGACCCAGCAGCACCACAGCCAGGTCATAGTCAGCAGGTGGAGCGGGGAGAGAGATGGATGTTGATTTCTTTTTGCTCTGAGAGCAAGCAGTTCCTACTTAAGAATGCCTTATTCTCTCCAAAGCCCTCGAGTGCTACCCAGGGAAGAGCTACTTGTTGTTAATAGCTGATGATAAATTTTGTTTTTATGTGCCTGTGCTTGGGATACTAACCAGCCGTCTCTAGTAAAAGCTTCTTGCTCATCTCTTTGCTCAGGAGTGCCGCGTGTGCACGGGTGGGAAGCTAAGATACCAGCACATTTCTCGAGAAGCATTTCTAGGTTATTTTTTTATTTTATTTTATTTTTTTGGTTTTTCGAGACAGGGTTTCTCTTGTATAGCCCTGGCTGTCCTGGAACTCACTCGGTAGACCGGGCTGGCCTGAACTCAGAAATCGCCTGCCTCTGCCTCCCAAGTGCTGGGATTAAAGGCGTGCGCCACCACCGCCTGGCCATTTCTAGGTTATTGAATTTGCAACCTCAGTATTTAACCTGATGAAATTATGTCCTGGTCTTCCAGCTGGCCAATGTGTGTAAGGTCCAGTCTCTGCCCCCACTTTATCCTGATGCCACCTGCTTTTGAATGCCAGTCTTATCCATTACATGGCTCTTTGGACTGCCTTACCACATCTCTGATATGGAGTCTCCTTACCTCACAGCAATAACAGCTTCCTGGAAGACCCCTACCCTGCTCCCCCTGAGCTGGAACTGTTTTCAGCAGCCATTTTGCCCAAGTATGGTGTATGCAGTCTTATCTTGCCTCATTTGCTCTTGGCAGCTTTTGGCACTGGATCAGTGAAACCACCTGGTCTCCTAAGTCACTGTTCTGTTGCTCTGAGGAGATGCCATGACCAAAGCATTTTATAAAATAAAGCATTTAATTTGTGCTTGCTTACAGTTTCAGAGGGTAAGTCCATGGGAAGCATGGCCGCAGAACAGGCAGGCATGGTGCTGGAGTAGATTCCATCTGATCTGAAAGTTGGAGTTAGAGAGAGAGAGAGGAGACCGGGCCTGGTGTGGGCTTTTAACGCCTACACCCAATGACACACCTCCTCCAACCAGGCCACACCTCCTAGTCCTTCCTAAACAGTTCTCCCACTGAGAATCAAACATTCAAATATGGGAGCCTATGGGGGCATCACACTGACTACCATATCTGACTAGTATCATGTATTATCGTATCTCGATATCTATATCTATCATATCTATCTATAACCATATTGTGATACCTACAGTATGTTTTAATCCTATCTGGTTGTTGTGTAACTGGGTGTCATGACCTGTAATCTTCGCACCCAGGAGTACAGGAATTCAAGATCATCCTTGGCTTTATATTGAGTTTGAGGTCCAGCCTGAGCTACATGAGACCCTGTTGTTTGTTTGTTTGTTTTTTAAATCAAGAGTGCACTTTAAAAATGTAGAAACATTGATGAAGAAACCTTTACTGTGACCAGCATTCCATCCATGTCTTTATTTTGAATCTGACCATTTCCAAATAGACTCACTGTGTATGTGATCTTGTCATTCAGAGGTAATTCACAAGGTAGCTCTTTTCTGTATTCTATCTGCCTGTCTATCTATTATCTATCTATCTATCTATCTATCTATCTATCTATCTATCTATCCATCCATCCACCATCCACCCACCCACCCACCACCATCCATCTATCATCATCTATATCTCTCATCCATCATCATCTATCTATCTATCTATCTATCTATCTATCTATCTATCTATCTATAACTCCATGATTGTAGATTTAAGCCTACCAGTATGTTTTTCAAATCCTTATTTCCTAGAGATTGGATTGTCCGGCATGGAAAACACATACTTGCTCTCAGTTGCCTCAGACTGGAAGGGGCATGTCACATTCACTCATAGACTAGGTGAGAATTTGTCACATGGTCTTACCTGGATACAAAGGGATCTGGGAAGTGGGGTCAGCTGGGGGTTTGATAGGAGAGAACAGATTTGGACTTTGCAATGCCTGGTCCTGCTCTGACCACGTGTCTGCCAGCCAAAAGCAACTGTGTCTGAAAAGCGTTAGACATGGATTTAGAGACAGTGAGATGGCTCAGTAAGTAAAGGCTCTTAGGGCTAAGACTGATGCCCGACTTCAGTCCCTGGGTCCTACATGGTAGAGGAAGAGAACTGTCTTCCATAAGGTATCCTATGAATCCATACCATGATGCATGCACAGACGTGTGCAGTGCTGCGTGCGCGCGCACACACACACACACTCTCACCCTCACACATACTAAATAAATAAAAATAAAATAGAAAAGAAACACAGATCAGAAATCTCTTATGCAGAAGTTTGAGAACCAGGGCTGGAAAAAATGACTTAGCGGTTAAGAGCATTTGCTGTGTGTATTAGTCACCAAGTCGTCACATTGCTCCAGTGGAGGATCCCGGTTCAGTTCCACCACCCATGTCAGGCAGCTCACCCTGCCAGTGACTCTAGCTCCAGAGGCTCTGAAACCCCTGGCCTCCGTGAACCATGCAACCATGTGCACATCCCCACACAGAGACACATAATTAAAATAAATCTTAGAGGGCTGGAGAGATGGCTCAGAGGTTAAGAGCACTCTCTGCTCTTCCAGAGGTTCTGAGTTTCAACTCCCAGCAACCACATGGTGGCTCACAACCATCTGTAATGGGATCTGATGTCCTTTCGGGTGTGTCTGAAGACAGCAAGACAGCATACTCACATACACGAAATAAATAAATCTTTAAAAAAAAAGAAATCTTAGAAAAAGTTTGAGGACAGGATGTAGCATGCGGCTGCGTACATACTAGGGTTACTAGGAAACCCTAAAGCAAACCTAACCCAGACTCCCTACACCTCGCTCAGGACCGGTACACCAGAGTCAAGGGATCACATCCTGGGGTTTTCTAACTGTGGTCAGGGTTGGGGATTACTGCCCTCCATGAGGAAAAGAACAGTTTCTGTTTCTTTTGTTGTACAGTACAACATTCAGCCATTACTTGATTAAGTTTAGATTAGTCAATTACCACCTCTGAGCCTCCGTTTTCTCAGGAGTAACGTGGGCATAATTCTGGAATCGATCGAGTCCCGAGGATTGTTAAGCTCTTCCCTTTGCTCTACAGAACAGCTGGTGATTTCTCCATGCTCATATCGAACTGTTTTAAATGTTTAATTTTGGTTGCTCTTTCCAAGATAACTAAACAGAGAAAATGCGTTTGCTAAATTTAAATCCAGGAGTGTGTTTGTCATTTATTCCTTACTTTAAAAATATCAAAACCCAAACCTCAAAACAAACAGAAAAACCCACATGTGGTGATTTGAACAGGAATGACCTCCATATATTCATAGATTTGAATGATTAGTCGACAGGGAGTGACACTATTTAAAAGATTAAGAGGTGTGGCCTTGTTGGAGTGGGTGTGGCCTTGTTGAGTGGGTGTGGCCTCGTTAGAGTGGGTGTGGCCTTGTTGGAGTGGGTGTGGCCTTGTTGTATGTTGATGGGGGAGGTCTTTGAGGGTTTCAAAAGCCCAAGCGGGGCCTAGTGACTCTCTCTGTTCCTGCTGCCTGAGGATCCAGATGTAGAACTCCCCGCCACTTCTCTAGCAACACGTCTGCCCATATGACGCTGTGCTTTCTGCCATGAGGGTGATGGACTGAACCTCTGAAACTGTAAGCCAGCCTTAATCAAGTGCTTTTTTTCCGTAAGAGTTGCCATGGTCACGGTGTCTCTTGACGGCCACAAAACACAGACTGAAACACCATATTTATTTGATTTATTTTTTTATTTTTAATTTATGTATACACTTATTTATTGTCGGCGTGAATTTGTGTATGGGTTTAGACACGGTGCACTTGTAGATATTGGAGGACAGCTTTGTGTCACTCAGTTCTCTTTTTAGACCACACAGGGATCGAACTCAGGTCAGGAGGCTTGGTAGAACCTCCTTACCAGGCCCTTCCTTACAGTTTTAGCCCCCCATCCCCTTCTCTTCTGAAAATTTGGCATTGGGGCTGAGAATTATTTGCTGTGTGGGATAATAATTTATTATCATTTTTTTTTATCTTAGTGTTTACACCCCTGTTGCTTCCACTCATGTGTGTTTCAAGCTCTCAGTGTGGGGAGCATTTTGCAACCAGTTTTTGACATGAAAAAATTTTTTTTCCCACTTGCCTGGTGGTCTTGTTGTGTGACTGGTACTAGAGAGTCTTTGTGTGAGTGACACTATTCTAGTGTCTGAAAATGAAGAGACACTCGACTCTGCATTTGGTCTGCTCCTAGGAAAGAGAAAAGAAATACGTTAGCTGCACAGATTTTTCTTTTACATGAATTTTGCTGTGGATGTGAAACTTTCATGGAGTCGGGATTAGCTTAGACATTTCAGGCACAGAAGCTCCCAGGCAGAGTTAAACATTTGCCCGTATCTTCACAGAATTAAATTAGATCCTGTGCCTCCCAGAATGAAGTGGTGTCTGTGGCTGAGAAGGTAAAAGCGTTACATAAAAGCACGAGTTGACCAGTGAAACTCGATGGCTTCACGTTTGTGCTTCAACGGCTTTGGATGACAGCTGTGATCCACTGAATCTGGAACAAGACAAAATTGGTACTTCATTTGATGGAGTCCATGAATCACGTCAGGGTTAACACCTTGACAGCAAAACACCCGTGCTTAAGGTTTGGAATGGATACAGATGGCTCAGTCCATTTAGGCACTCTGGCAGGAGCAAATTTAGGGCCAGGCTAGGATGCTGGCTGACAATGAACATAATTTTCAAGGCGGTATTCACTAAGCTGGGTGCTGACAGCCTTGAGTCCAAATTTCAGACTCTCCCTGTAATATGATATAAATCAGTTCTCGCTAGGTCTTCTTTACTGCCCATAAAATATGATTTGCTGTGTTCCCGTCACGCATACCTCATTGTGCCTCTCGAAGAATGCATTTCAAGGATTAGGAAGTAATTAAAAATAATTTCACGTTAAATTAGAATCATTTAAAGGACATACTTATTTTTTTTTTCTAGAAAGTTCCATACTCCCTAGGTCTGTTAGGAAAAAAAAAAAAAAGCAAAAAAAAAAAAAAATTTTTTTTTTTTTTTAACTAATTAGCTCCTGGAAGCAATCTGAAACATGAATTCATCGTCAGCTGTGAGCCAAGCTGTGCCAGCAGAATGTCAGGCGCCAGGCGTGGCGGTATGGTTCGCCTGGCTCTCATCATTTCTGAAGAAGAAAAATCTGACGTTTGCAGGCTCATTTCATTATGTGGGTCTGTTGTTTCGGCTGACAAATGGAGAAAGAACCTGACAGCGACTCCCAGCCACGAATGTCTTGGATGTTTACCACTGCAGGGGGATGGAGCTTGTCTTCTAGTGGGACAGCGGCTCTTATCCTTCCTAAGGGTGCGACACTTTAATACAGTTCTTCATGTGGTGGTGACTCCCAACCATAAAATTATTATTTTCACTGCTGCCTCAAAACTGTAATTTTGCTACTGATGTGAATTGGAATGTAAGCATCTGTTATGCAAGATGTCTGATATGTGGCCCCTGTGAAAGAGTCATTCGACCCCCAAGGGGGTCACGACCCACAAGTTGAGAGCCTCTGAGTTGATATCTTTTTAGTCTCCATCTCCAGTTTTTAAAGCAGAATTCTATTTTTCTCAGTGAATCAAGCTAGGGACAGTTCATGGACGACACTGGGTGAGCCTGAGCTGGACCTTGATGAGATTGTATTTAGCCCCCATTAAAGCTGTCATTGGCTGTCACTGACCATCATCAGGGGTCCTGGAGGAGGGGGACTGTGAAATGCTCAAGGCATTCCATGAGGACAGCATAGGAGTGTTTCCACAGGACTCTGCTCCTGCAGTCACATGAGCCTAAGAGTCACTCTGGCTTAGTACCTTGGGCAAATGACTTAAGCCTGTGAGTCTGAATGGATTCATCTGTCATTTTACCCACTACCTAGGTGTGTGAAGATTACCTAAAACAATATGTGCTGAACGACTAGAAAGCTCGAGGCTTGGCAGTTGACATATGGCTGCGTTTCTCAGGCAGTCGTTCTGTCATGTTTTCCTGACTACTCCTGTATGTAAATGAGAACTAAAAATCTCTGGTGAGAGGGTAAAGGGATGGCTCTGGGGTTAAGAGCGCATACTCCTCCGGAGGACCCAGGTTCTGCTTCCAGCCTACATGTTACTTTATAACCGCCCGTAATTCAACTCCAGGGGATCTGATGCCCTCATGTGGCCTCCACAGGCACCTGAACCCAACTTTCCATATGCACAATTTAAAATAATAACAAAACAGGGCAGGAGAGACGGCTTACTGGTCAAGAGCATTGGCTGCACTTGCAGAACGGGGTTTAGTTCCTATCACACATGGGACAGCTCTCAGTCATCTGTAACTCCAGTTCCAGGGATCAGACACCCTCTTCTGTGCCCCTTGGGAACTGTACAAATGTGCTACATGGTTGTACATGTAGGCAGGCCAGACACCCAAATACATAAAATGAGAGTAAACAAATCTTAAAGACCCAAGTCTCTGGTGGTGCTGGGACATGGCTCAGCGAGTGAAGTACTTGCTGTGCAGGTGTGAGGACTGCTATTCGGGTCCCCAGCACCCACACAAGGAAGCTGGGCAGGCGTAGGGGCCCACCTGTGATGCCAGTGCTCAGGAAGTGGAGATGGCAGCCCGAAGCAAGTTGGCTAATTAAACAATTCAAACTGGCTGGCTCTGGTTTCAGAAAGAACTCTGCCTCATTAAAAAAAAAAAAAGTTGCACAGAAACACCCAACAATAACCTTTGATATCCACATGGACACACACACAAACACACACACACACTAACACTAATATATACACATATGCACACACACACATAAACACACATACACACACATGCACACATATATAAACACACATATACACATATATACACATGCATACACACATAGACACACATGCAGACACACAAAAACACACATATACCCATACATACATGCATGCACATATACACACAACACAAACATACACACATATATACATATATATACATACATACACATACAACATACTCATGCACATGCATCCACACACACATAAACATACATACGCACATGCATGAACATCAGTACACACAAACTCACAAGAAAATCTCTGCTGTTGTCAGAATATAATTGTTCTACAAGAGAATCATCACTTTTGTGTAAATGGTTCAAGTCCTGGACTCCCCTTTCCCCCCATCTCCCCAACCCTCCAACTCCTCGTCTGTGTGGAGGAGTGGTCCCAGCACAATCAGACAAGCATGTTCTACAACTCAGTCATTTATAGAAGTTGAACTGGGGTGTCTTTTAGAAATCAGATGCATAAGATTCTAACTCATCTCAAAAGAAGTTAGAAATGAGGTGCTTAGGTTTGGTCTAAGGGGTGGAAGAGGGCCGAGTTTGAGGCTAGCTGATGCTGTGTTACTTAGCAACCCTCTGATTCTGGCCAGCTGCAAACATGATGTATGAGTTATAGGTAGCTGCTGCATCTGTGAATGAAATAAAAACCTTGTCTGGAAGTCTGCTAAGCTTGAGTCTCTCTATCTGTACCTTATTAGTGTAGCTCTCAGACCTCATCAGAGACGTTTCTTTGTGCAGTGGTTAATTCGAAACTCACAACTGCTCAACATGCAGAGAATAAGTGTGTATAGAAAGCTCAGTTGTAAACAATATATCTCTAAAATCTGTCTTTCCCAAGGCTCAGGGGCCATTGTGGATGAGGGGGGCAGAAGGGCTGTAAGAACCACAGGTTGGGGAGGACTGGATGGAAGTGTCTTCCGGATTGACAGCATTGAAACATTCATGAACTCGGAGCAGCTGTGGCTGCCTTTACAAGATCCAGCCAATCAACATTCCAGCATGGAGAGGGAAGGGCTTCCTGAGCCCTGACTGACCCTTAACTGATGAGCTATGGATAGTGGATGGCTTCTTGGGTGGGTGGCGGGCAAGAGAGAGAGAGAGAGAGAGAGAGAGAGAGAGAGAGAGAGAGAGAGAGAGAGAGCGCACTTTCTTTAAGGGTGTAACACTCCTGGTAGGTTGACCATTATGGTGGTTTGAATATGCTTGACCCACCAGAAGTGGCATTATTAGGAGGTGTGGCCTTGTTGGAGGAAGTGTGTCACTATGGGGGTGGGCTTTGAAGTCTCCTATGCTCAAGCTCTGCCCAGTGCAGAATGACAGTCTCCTGGCTCTTGGATCAAGATGTAGAACTGTCAGCTCCTTCTCAAGCACCACATCTGCCTGCACACTGCCATGCTTCCCACCATGATGATGATGGACTGAATCTCTGAAACTGTAAGCCAGCCCCAATTAAATGTTGTCCTTTATAAAATTTGCCTTGGTCATGGTGTCTCTTCACGGCAATGTAACCCTCACTAAGACAACCATGCTCCAGTGCATTGCCCAAATCCAGGCAACGATCCAGGAGAATAAGAACAGTACAAATTGGGATCTATGGATTATTTGAGAAAATAAGGAGACTAGAGTTCAGGAGTATATCTGGGAGAAGTTTCAGGTGAAGATGGGTTAAGTATGGCCAAAATGCATTATATAAAATTCTCAAGGAATTAATAATATTAAAGGGAAACCTTGTTCGGACAGTGAAGACATAGACATTGGGTACCACTTATTTGGGTGGCCTTGATGGTGATAAGTAGTGGGAAGGCTATCTTTGCTCCAGTAGAGGGGATAGATAACACTGCTATATTAGCATAAGGAGACATTCAGGTATCAGCTGCATCACCCTGAGGTATTCTGTGTCTTGTGTTAAATGACACAGCTGTGGTGCCATTTGCAAGCTTTGGTTACAGCGACTGTAAGGAAATAAAGCTACTTGCAAAATCCTTTACCATTTCCATCAGTCTTTTGACTCACTTTGACACACAGATGTGACCAAACATTGGTGTGTAACTTGTGAGGCTGGCCTTCAGGAGACCTGCAACGTCTAAGTGTGCTGTTCAGAATATTCCTTGTGGAATCCAGCCCTTATGTACCAGAAGCCACCTAGGAAAAAAAGGCATGCAAGTGAGTTTTCTGGAGACGGCCCACCATTTTACATGGCCTGTGATGGGTGAGCTCTAAGAATCCAGGGTCTGTAGAGACTTCATCATCTCAGGATTGCTTCTTGTCACTGCCACTATTACATAACCTAATGATGCCTGGGCATCAGCTTACCCTATAGAGCAGAGTCCCTACAGATCAATATGAAGATGAATTTTCATGAATTAATTCTGTTTAGATGAATTAATGACTTTATAGAATTCCTGATTTGATTCAAATAATCTTAGGAAGAAAGTTTTAGGAGATGGTTTTAGTTGTTTCGCCAGCGAGATGCAATAAGGTTGGAATCAAGAATAGAATATGTACACTCCTCAAAGAATAGCCAGTAAAGGCTACATAAGAAGGAATACAATGAGCTTTCACAATTACACCAAAAAGAGAAATAGGTTTAAGACAAATTTATGATCAAGGAAAAATATTCATTCTAGGTCAGGTCCGAGGGTGAAGCCCAAGGTGTGCACTATGATAAAACAAGGCCATGTGAAACTGTTGCTTTGAACTTATAATGAGCTTAAAGAATGAAACACGCTTTGAACTTACTACCGACACTCTTCTGTAACTCCCCTTTTGTGTAACATTTTATCTATGAGGTAATTTTCTAAAGAACTTTTATCTAAGAAGGTATAAGAGGGTCAGAGAAAAGGATTAAGTGGTGGTTTGGGAGGGCTCTGCCCCATTCACCAAATGTATATGTATATATCTGTCTACACGTATGCATATACATACATGTGTAGGTATATGTGTATGTATGTAAGTATGCATGAACACTTGTGGAGTTGATGAGATATGTGCTTGGGCCTGACCAGTGTGTGTGTGCATTTGTGTGTGTGCACATGCATGTGAGTGTGTGTATGTGTGTGAGTATATGTATATCTGTGTACATTGTCTGTGTAACTGATTTTCTTTTCTCTCTCTGGTTCATGAAGAGTTAACAAGTTTCAAGTTTTTGCCTGACCAGGGAGAGGTCCTTGAGCCAGAGAGAAAAGAAACCAGCTTTCATTAGCACAATATAGTAAGAGAAAAGAAACCAGCTCTATTTAGTAACAAAACAGTAAGAGAGAGTTACAAGGCCGAAGATCATCAGTCTTTGGCCTTCATCCCATGCTCTGTCCCATCTTAGTACTGTTCATTCTAAAGTCCAGGCCAGGCCCATGGCACTTATGCTGTGTGAGAGGCCATCATCTATATTGAGATAAGAAGCTGGGCTTCTAGTTGACGTACAGAACCAGCAGCTAGTTTCGAGGGATGCCATTTTGGATAAAGCTGGCCACCTACTCCCCATGACAACACATGGATCAAAAGAAGCCACAAAGTCAAACCATGGAATGACAGGCGGTGAGGAATCCGCCGGAGTTTCAGTTATTTGCAGCGTCAGACACAAGGACTGAGCAGATAATTAGGGCAGTAGAAGATCTCATGGGATAGTCAAAAGGGCTAGTTAAGAGCATGTACAAATGATGCTCAAAGGACCCTCAGATCACAATGAAGAAATAGGTTTTTTTTTGGAGAACAGGACTAAGGGACTCGTGTAGGAGGAGCTAAGGTGGGAGGAGTTAGGGGAGAAAGAGGAAAAGGAAGAGGAGGAGCTGAGAGAGAGAAAGAGAGAGAGAAAGAGAGAGAGAGAGAGGAGATGGAGGCAGATGTTCACGTGTCTATAGCAGTCAAAGGTCGTTGGTATATCTAGGTTGGGTATTGGATTACACTTCTGATTGTATGGGTATCTTGTTACTGATCATTAACAAATATATAAGACTTTGATTAATCTTTAAGCTTTAGAGTCTCATCTTTCTACTGGGCCTGCATGGATGGCGGGATGGTCTGGGCAAGGCCCAGCCTTGTGGAAACAGCATGGAAGATTGGTAGAGCCATCTCCCATGCTGGTGTCTCATGGGTGGCAGGGCTGGTGTTTCTGGCTGGCCAGTTCTAGCTGTTGCACGCACGTGGCCTCTGGCCATGGGACATGGTGGCTGAGCTAGGCACAGCTGCCGCAGCTTAGATAGTCGGCTTGATCCAGAGGCCATTTTTTTTTTTTTTTTAATAATTACTTCAACAGACTCGTTGTACAAAGGATATGGTAAGAGCAATGCTTTGGAATCAGAAGTAGGACTTTGTGTGTGGAACAATGTATAAGCATTTGACAAATCATTATTATGTCAGTAGTAGTCATTATTGTGTCTCTTGTATGAAGCTAGCTTTCTAATTTGACTCTCAGTAGCAAGCAACTACATTGGTTTGCATGCATCTTATTTTTATAGCAGGCAAAAGTAGGTACTTGTTGTAATTTATACTTCTCTTGTATGATGTAGGCTCTGAATAGATCTTTTTCCATTAATTAATTTATTTATTAAATTTACATTCCAATTGCTGCCCCCGTACTCTCCCCTCACAAATTTCTCCCACATCTTCCCCTCCCCTTCTCCTCTAAGAGGGTTGGGACCCCCTTGGAAATCCCTCCATCCTGGCACATCAAGTCTCTGCAGGGCTAGGCACATCCTCTCCCACTGAGGCCAGACAAGGCAGCCCCGTTAGGGGAATGGATTCCACAGACAGGTAACAGCTGTAGAAATAGCCCCTGCTCCACTTGTTGGGGACCCACATGGAAACTGAAGATAAAGACATCTACTACATATATGCCGGGAGCCTTGGTCCAGCCCATGTATGCTCTTTGGTTGGTGGCTCAGTCTCTGAGAGCTCCCAAAGGTCCAAGTTAATTGACTCTGTTGGCCTTCCTGTGGAGTTTCTATCCCCTTCGGGGCGCTCAATCCAAGAATAGATTTCTTAACTGGCAAGAAATGATGCAGAGTCTGTCACACATCTTTAAGGACACTAGCCTTCCATATCAGTTTGTAACCTCAGCTAAATTTCTCAAGCTGAAAGGCAAAAAAATCCAACATAACTTCAATGAACTTTAGTATTTACTGGTAGGATATCAGAGGGGGTGGTTTCGTGTGTGTATTTCAGGTGATATCATGAAGCCCAGGACTCTTTTAATCAAGGAATCCAGTCTATTTGTTTGTTCGTAGCTATTAGGGTCAGAGTCTGAGGCTTTGGCAGTCTTAATGACCTGGGCTCACAACCCGTCAAGAAGACAGTTAAGAGATATCAGTCCAGTGAGAACAAGCTCTTCCTGTGGTTGGCACCAGGCTTTCCTTATTCCATCGAGAGGTTTTGGGAGAAATTCTGATTTGGGGATGGTGGTGGTGGTGGTAGGGGTGGGGATTCATTTCAATAACCCAATGACTAAAGGACGGTCGAGGCTATCTCCTTAGAACATCCGCCTTCTTCCCAGGAAGGCGACATTAGCTGCTGTCCTGTCTGGTTTTGTGTGTCAACTTGACACGAGCTGGAGTTATCACAGAGAAAGGAGCCTCCCTTGAGGAAATGCCTCTATGAGATCCAGCTGTAAGGGCATTTTCTCAATTAGTGATCAAGGGGGTGCCATCCCTGGGCTGGTAGTCTTGGGTTCTATAAGAAAGCAAGGTGAGCAAACCAGGGGAAGCAAGCCAGAAAGCATCATTCCTCCATGGCGTCTGCATCCACTCCTGCCACCAAGTTCCTACCCTGTGTGAATTCCAGTCCTGACTTCCTTTGGAGATGAACAGTAATGTGGAAGTGTAAGCTGAATAAACCCTTTCCTCCCCAACTTGCTTCTTGGTCATGACATTTTGTGCAGGAATAGAAACCCTGACTAAGACAGCTACACACCTGCTGTGAGCTCCAGGTTGTTCTCTCTGGTCAAGGGCAGGCAACTAGCAGAACAGCTTCAATAGACATTATAATTAGGAATCTCTGCAGTAATCTCTGATAGTTTCTTAATGCACCATTGTTACTGCTGGTGACTTGTAAGAGGCTACTAGAACCTTTTCAGTCAGTACTGTTGTGTTGTTAGTCAGCTGGGAGTGTGTGTAGCTTTGGTCCATACTGGCAACAGCAGGTGTGTGGCAGTGTCTGCAGCCCAGGCATGTGTGGACGGCAGGTGCTAACCATAACACGGTTCCCTGACCCATATAGCACAGTCTAATTTCTTTTTAGAATGTGGCCATTTGGATCTATCTAATCACAAGGCATTAAATTCCATGTGTGTGAGGCAGCTGCGATTTTTTTTTTTGTATCATTTTCCAAAGGAATGAATAATTAAAATATCAGTTTACACAAAGCATGTAGCTTTTCCTAAAGCATTCCCTGTAACGTGACAAGGGCTCCTGGTCTATGAAGAAGGAGAAGACAAGAAGCTGGTAAACAACTTCTATAAATAGAATGTGACGCAATTAGCTGCGGTTCTCAGCACACGACGGAGAGGAGTGAATTAAAGTCTTCCGATGAAAATTCAGGTTAATGGATGGCTTTATATTTAGACACTGTCTCTTCCAGGAGCTCAAAGAGGTGGGACTGTAAATTTTTTTTTTTTTTTTTTTTTTTGTTTGTTTTTCAAGACAGGGTTTCTCTGTGTAGCCCTGGCTGTCCTGGAACTCACTCTGTAGACCAGGCTGGCCTCGAACTCAGAAATCCGCCTGCCTCTGCCTCCCAAGTGCTGGGATTAAAGGCGTGCGCCACCACTGCCGGGCTGGGACTGTAAATTTAATACAACATTATTTATGTGCTGTGATTTGTGAGGAAGTGAGAAGAATTCTCTGCTTCCATAGAGATTTCTGTTTTCCTATCCTAAAAGATCTGGGCTTTGAAATTCTACCATCAGAGAGATTCATTCTCTTACGTTAAGGATCACCCCTTAAACAGACCATCCATTGCTTGCGAAGTATACCTCCTCATCTCTTGTGTTTCAACATTTGGTCCCTCGCTGGGGGTGCTCTTTGGATAGGATGTGGACCACTTAAGAGGTGGAGCTTGAAGGAAGAAGTAGGCCACTAGGGGGTGGGCCTTGAGACGCTGTAGCCTGGCCCACTTCCTGTTCCAGCCAGTTCTTGAGGAATTGTGTTCCCCTCCGTGATGGACTGTATTTCTCAGGAATTGTGAGCCTAATAAACCCTTGCCCCCTTAAGTTGATTAATCAGAGTATTTTATCACAGCAATGAGAATCCCTAAGACACCTCCTTTGTTGGAAATGGATAGCTCACCGCACTATTTGTATTTTTATATTTTGGTGTAAATTCTTTTCAGTATTTCTCTCCCCTATAAAAGTGTGTGTGAGCCGGGCAGTGTGGCGCACGCCTTTAATCCCAGCACTTGGGAGGCAGAGGCAGGCGGATTTCTGAGTTCGAGGCCAGCCTGGTCTACAGAGTGAGTTCCAGGACAGCCAGGGCTACACAGAGAAACCCTGTCTCGAAAACCAAAAAAAAAAAAAAAAAAAAAAAAAAAAAAAAAAAAAAAAAAAAAAAAGTGTGTGTGTGTGTGTGTGTGTGTGTGTGTGTGGTAGTCAAAGAATGTATTCTCTCTCTCTCTCTCTCTCTCTCTCTCTCTCTCTATATATATATAATATACATATAATATATAAATATACAAATACATATAATACACACACACACACACAACACACAGACTGGGAAGGATGCTGGGTAGGAAACATTTGGAAGACATACTTCAAAATATGTCATACAGGTCCCTATCCTAAGCCTTTGACGACTGCAGTCTATGAAGTAGAGAATTTCTTTCAGTGATCATATCATATTAAAAAAAAACCTGATAGTGACTTCTGATTTTCCAAGTTATTACCATATGCTCAGGTGTGGGGTCAATCACTTTGGCTGTAGGTTTAAAGACATGTGATTGGTCATCTTAGGTCATATGACTCAGTTACCCTGGAAACCAGGGGCAGGCGAGACATTGTGAATGGCAGCCTCATCAGAACCACGTGGAGTTAGTGAATCGAGTTGCCCAGTGGCAGTTAGGATTACAGTGTGGTTGGTAGAAAAGGTAGGTTGGGAAATGACGTAGAAGATGGAAATGACTTTAACCCCCTGGACTCTTATGGTTCATAATCATTTGCATTTGAGCTTCTATGGTGTAAAATAATTCATTTTTTCCCCGAGGGGTGTGTGTGTAGGCAGTGTGTGATGGTTGTGTATGTGAGTTGCTGAAAACAAGCCAGACTTGGAGCCTGGCCAGCTTGTCTCTGTGGAAATGGACCCATATTTTTGACCCGACCCTCGGGTCCAGTAATTCGTGGGGTGTCCAGGGGGACCTCACCTGAAAAGGAACATGGGTCAAGAGAGAGAACGGAGGACCAAGCAAAAAGGAATCTTGTCAAGGTCTCACTTTAATGCGGGAACAGCTTACAGATATATTCTAGGCAAGGGAGGAAGGGGGAAAAAGAACGGGGCGGGGATTCTATCAACTCTCGATCTGGCGGAGCACTCTGCGGTTTGTTCTTTCTTAGCTGAAGGTCAGGTTCTCCCAAAAGAGGCAGCTATTGCCCTAGACCATCCTATTGTTGTAACCAGCTCCCAGGAAATGCCAGACGTTCCTGGGACCCGAGACCCAAGAACTCCTTTCTTAACCTTGCACTGACTAATCCTTCCAGAACAGCAGGTAATTTCCTGAGGTTCTCTTGGAACAGCAGGTGGTTTCTTGGGTTTGGCTCCCAACACATTTTGATCTTTCTACAGCTCAGTTTCTCAACAGCAATTTCTTTTGCAGTCAGTTTCCCTCTCAAGCATCCCTCTCAAGATCTCTGTGTGTTTAAGGCCAACCTGGTCTACGTAGCTGAGTTCCAAGCCAGCCAGGGCTCTGTCATGGGACTCTGTCTCAGAAGAAAATGTCAGATATACAAAGGGCTTTGTACTGCATGATTCTGCTTATGAGAAACCCCAGGAAAGGGTGATAACAGAAAGCAAGTAAGTGTTACCTGCTATGAGACAGAGATGTGCTTACCTTATTCTCCTGTGTGCTGGGATTAAAAGCATGCTATTCTTGCTTCTGAGGGTGTGTGTGTGTGTGGTGCTGTGTTTTGTGTGTGTGTGCTGGTTTTGTGTGTGTGTGCGGCGATTGCTTGCTTATTATAAACCTTTTGAGATCTGTCTACATTGTAACAGAATTTGTCTCGTTTCTAGTGCTCAGCTGTAGTCCACAAATCTGTTGGTTGGTGGTCCAGGTATGTCTAGTTGTGACTGTCCCAGCTGCTACTTGCTGTGGACATTTGCATGTGAATGCTTAGGCATAGCCTTCTGAGGATTTCCCCTCTTTCCTTGTTATCAAACACTTGTGGATACTAGATATGGTATGTGGTTAGTGTACACACAGAGACTGTCGGTCACCCTAGAGCTAATGAAAGGCAGAACAAAAACAAAAACACGCTCCCCCATCGACTGAATGAAATATAATTTTTCTTAAATTAGGGATAAAGTGTAGTGCATATTGATTATTAAAAAGTCCTTTAATTTATGACCATCAGTTCATGGCCAGTGGAAAGGAATCTGTGAACTTGTTTTTGTTTTGTGAGTGTTTTTATTATGTGTGCGTGTGTGAACACACTCTGGTGTATATGTGGAGGTGAGAGGACAACTTGTAGGAGTCAGTTCTTCTTTTCAAATATGTGGGTACCCGAGATAGAACTCAGGTCGTCTGGATTGGCAGCAGTCTACTACTTGATACCTCTACCTACTGAGCCATCTCACAAGCCTGAGCACATTCCTCAATCAAACACGGTTAGTTTCCGTGACTCGCCCCCTCCACGCCCCCCACTGGTTGTGAAGGAAGAGATGGCGGTGTTCCAAAACTTTAGAGAACACAGCAACGTTAAGCCAAAGAGTGACAAGGGGCACACAGGAAGCTTCTGGAAAACTCTTGAAGAACTTAGAAGCAGCTTTGCTAGGCATGATGGATAATGGTGACTGCCAATTTTGTTGTACTCTGTCTAAGCTCCACCCCACAGTTACCTGGCAACAGCCAGGAATGCCTGACTCACTATAAGAGGGGCTTCTTGCCCCCTCCTCCCTGTTGCTCTTTTTTTTTGGTTGTTTTTTTGTTTTTCGAGACTGGGTTTCTCTGTGTAGCCCTGGCTGTCCTGGAACTCACTCTGTAGACCAGGCTGGCCTCGAACTCAGAAATCCGCCTGCCTCTGCCTCCCAAGTGCTGGGATTAAAGGTGTGTGCCACCACTGCCAGGTTCTCTTGTTCTCTTGCTCTTGCCTTCCTGCTCCCACTCCCTCTTCATTCCCCTACCCCATCTCTGGTGTGCTCATGGCCAGCCTCTACTTCTCTCCTCCCCTCTCCTCCTCTCTCCTCCCCTCTCCTCCTCTCTCCTCCCCTCCCCTCCCCCCCCCCTTTCTCTGCCTCTACTACCCTCTTAACTCTCCTTCTCCATGCCCTGAATAAACTCTATTCTATAGGGGAAGAGATGCCTTGGCATGGGCCCGCTGAGACACCCCCTTCCTCCATACCTGACTACACCTCCATAGAACATATCCCCCCTCTCTTTATCTTTTTATAAACCCATCAAACTTGACTGGATTTAGAATCACATGGGAGACAGACATCTGAGAAATCTGAGGGATTTTCCAGATGGGTTTAACTGAGGAAGAAGACCTACCCTGAATGTGGCTGGCACCATCCATGGACTGGGGGGTCCAGGACTGAATAAAAAGGAGCACCCGCGTACCCCTCTGCTTTCTGGCTGTAGAGGGAATGTGGCCTGCTGCCTCATGTTCTTGTCACTGTGGCAAGAGGGGGCTCTCACCACCAAAACCTTCCTCCATGACAGAATGGACTCCTAAATGGGGAGCCAAAGTAAACCGTTGGTTTCTTAAGCTCTTTTTGCCAGGGGTTTTGTTCCAGCTTTTGTATCAGCGTGGAGAAACCCTGCTAATTAAGGTTGAAGTCAGACATTCCTGGAAAGTCCGAGCTCGGTGCAAAACGGCAGACTCCCTTTAACCAGCAGGGCTTCGCCTTCTCTGACCTTGGCTGGGGAGCTTGAAACCCCACCCCCTCTACCTGTGGAATGTCACATAGCCTTGGTTAGACTCCAGGTTCAGCTTCCTTTCTCCCAATCTGAACCTGCTCAGAAGCACCTGAGATTCTGGGAGTGCCTCCCCATGCTAATGAGGCATCTCAGTACCTTAACCTTCAGCCAATGACGTTTGCACAGCCTGGATATTCGTACTCCCCATTCCCCCAAACTATATAACCCTTGATTCACTCCAAGTAAAGTTTTTGTGTCTCCTTTGGGATTCAGAATGACATCATTTCCGTTCGTACTCCACGGGCAGTCTGAAAACCCTGTTGGGCCGCTCTTCTTCCTTCATAAAGGAGAAGGAGACCCACAGTATCGGGAATGGGGGTAGGGAGGGGGAAGCAAAAGCCTTGTGAAGGAGAGGGGTCAACTGTAAGAATGGGTGCCTGTGGGGCCGGTGTCCAAGAAGAGCCAGCAAAGCATCTGTCCATCGATTCTCATCTTTTGGTACATAACAGAATCTCCGAGAGACTTTTCCACAACACAGATGTCCCAGATAGCACTGATGCATACCAGCATTTGAAAACTTGTCTGCCGGGCGGTGGTGGCGCACGCCTTTAATCCCAGCACTTGGGAGGCAGAGGCAGGCGGATTCTGAGTTCGAGGCCAGCCTGGTCTACCGAGCGAGTTCCAGGACAGCCCGGACTACACAGAGAAACCCTGTCTCGAAAAAAAAAAAAAGAAGAAAAAAAAAAAAAAAAGAAAACTTGTCTTTCTGATCTAAGCGTGAGAGAACTTTGGCATTGAGGACATAGGCAGGGAAAGCAAGGTGGAAGAGTCAGGTAGCAGAGAGGATCTCAGAAGTTAGGTGAAGGCAGGCTTTGGGTATGCTAAAGAGAACACTGAATGACAAGCGTGAGGGATGTGGGTTTCCGGAAACGGAGACTAAGGATTCAGGAGTGAGCTGAAGAAGACCGACATGTGTGCTGTATCTCGTTGTGGTGCCTCACAAGTCCCACGAGAGGCTCCCACTCATAGCCACTCTTTGTATGTGTGTGTGTGTGAACAGTCTCCAAGAAGCTAACAAGGTCAAAAGTCTCAAAAAGAGAACCATACATTCCGAAAGAGAAGACGCGAAGCGTGGGATTCTATCTTTAAGTTTTAAAACCGGAGTTGCCTAAATAGCATCATCTCCCCTCCTGGATGGTCCGCAGCTGTCGATTCTTGGCAAGATGCCCGGTGAGAGGCTGCAGCACCCTGGGAGGCAAAACCCTTTTCAGGGCTTGTTCTTGGTCACGTTTGTCCTGCAATGTGGCTCAGCTGCCACTAGATGGCGATGAATCTCCAAACCGCTAAGTCTCTCCTCCAGGCATCAAGTTTTCCAGAAAACTTTTCTTGGGAGATAAACATGAGAGGTATTTCCTCATAGCTGACCGGAGGCTGCTGAGAAAGATACCCTTTGCCTCTTAGTTGTTGCGGTGGTTTGAAATCCTGGCCGAGTCCAGTGTTTGCAGTGCTGTGATCTATCAGAGGAATGAGCTATTGCACCTCCAGATTTAAGGTTACCCTGGGGCGAGCATAAAGAAACCCTGCAAAGGTGTTTGTGCTTCCTAGGAGCCGCCACTGCCCCACATCTTTGAATCTGTTTGTCTAATCATTTCCCACAGGAGAGCTGTTTCCCTCTCCCCTTTGTTTATCTCCCATATGTATCATTTTGCCAAGTGCTTTAGGAATATCCAGCCCCTCTCAAGTAGGTGTTAACTGTTTTTCTCTTATTGACTGATTGTGTGTTTGTGTGTGAGGCTGTGCATTTGTATTAGAGTGGCCTGGTTAGCATTAACTGTGAACTTTAGACAGCCTAGAATCGCCTGAAAAGGGAGTATCAGGATTGGAGAAACGGGTTTGGTTCGCAGCACCCACATGGAGGGTTACAAGCATCTTTAACTCAAGTTCCAAGGGATCTAACGCCCTCTCCTGGTCACAGAGAGCACTGCATGCACACAGTACTTAGACACCTGTAGGCAAAATACCCCACATCTAAAATAAAAATAAATAATTATTAAAATAAATAATTATTAAATACAATCTTTCAAAAAAAAAAAAAAAAGGAGCCTCGATTGAGTAACTGTCTTTATCAGGTTAGACTGGGCATATGTATGAGGAATTGTCTTTATTGATAATTGATATAGGAGTCCTTAGCCCACTGTGGTCGTTACCATTCCCTGTGCAGGTAGTCCTGGGTTTTATTAGAAAGCTAGTTGATCATGAGCCTGGGAGAGAGGGAGGGGGGAGGGAGGGAGGGAGGGAGGGAGGGAGGGGAGGAGGGAGGGGAGGGGAGAGGGAGAGAGAGAGAGAGAGAGAGAGAGAGAGAGAGAGGGAGGGAGGGAGGGAGGGAGAGAGAGAGAGAGCGAGCTAGTAATTGAATCAGCAGGCAGAGTTCTTCCTGGACTCTGACCTGAAAGAGTAACCCAAATTAATCCTTTCCTCCCCTAAGCTGCTTATGGTCCAAGTGTCTGATCACACTCACAGAAAGGATGCAAGCACAGAGGATGCATGTGCGCACGTGCGTAGGTGCGAATGGAGTCAGAGGAGAGGACAACTTCAGATGCTGTTTCTGGGTGGTCAGTCTAACCTTCCTTCCTTTCTTTTGAGACAGGGTCTCTCACTGGGACCCTGGGATCATCAGCTCACCCAGGATGGCTGTCTGGCAAATCCAAAGGACTCACCTGTCCTGTTAAAAGTGTGTACCACCAACTCCCATTTTTAAAATGTTGGTTCCGGGTGTCAAAATCAGGTGGTCTTACTTGCAGGGTAAGTACAACTGCGTCATCTCCGGGGCCTCTGTTTCCACTCCCCCTCTTATTTAAATAAAGAAATACTTGTCCAAAGTCACTGCATCTGGAATTTAATTCAACAGCCTGGGTTCGAGTTATCATGTTAAAGACAAGGACCGTGTCTGAGCATGTTCTACAGCCTTGAGCAAGGATCTCCGTGATGAGATGGGAGTTAGCTAAATGTCTCTCGTGCCAAGGCTCAGGACACAGAGGATGAGGTATTTGGGGGGACAGGCTGTCTGAGGCACACTGAAGAGAGGTGGGTGCAGGAGCTCGAATGGAATGATTTCCCCTTCCCTCCATCTGTATTTGCAACTGGACTGCTAAGCAGCAGAGGGAGTCTGACTTTTCAATATTAGGCAATGGCTTTCTTGGAGGGCAGTCCGTCAAATGACCTATTTAGAACTGGAAGTAAACGCAGATCTGTCAGGAACCAGACACGTTGGTATCTGTCAGACACAGGTACCATCTGATATACAAATGCCTTGAGGTCAGGCACGGGGCCTCTGTCCCTACCGTGAGCGTCCACAAGGAGTCACCAGGATGAAGGAGCAGGGACTGCTTTGAAGAAGGAAGGCGGCAGATGGGAAGTCATGTTCCTTTCTTTTCTCTCTGTGTGCCTTCGGAAGGTTTACAAGTCTTGAGGCTTGTCTTAGGGTTATTATTGCTGTGATGAAACACCATGACCAAAGCAACATGGGGAGGAGAGGGTCTATTTGGCTTACACTTCCAGATTACAGCTCATCACTGCAGGAAGTCAGGACAGGAATTCAAGCAGGGCAGGAACCTGGAGGCAGGAACTGATGCAGGGGCCATGGAGGAATGCTGCTTTCTGGCTTGCTCTCTATGCTTGCTTAGCTTCCTCCTCTCTCTCTCTCTCTCTCTCTCTCTCTCTCTCTCTCTCTCTTTTTTTTTTTTTTTTTTTTTTTTTTTTTTTTTTTTTTTTCGAGACAGGGTTTCTCTGTATAGCCCTGGCTGTCCTGGAACTCACTCTGTAGACCAGGCTGGCCTCGAACTCAGAAATCCGCCTGCCTCTGCCCCAAGTGCTGGGATCAAAGGCGTGTGCCACCACCGCCTGGCTCTTTCTTTCTTTCTTTCTTTCTTTCTTTCTTTCTTTCTTTCTTTCTTTCTTTCTTTCTTTCTCTCCTTCTCTCTCTCTTTCTTTCTTTCCTTCAACTTCTTATTGACTCTCTCTTTTCTTGTAATTTTTTTTTTTTTACCAATTCTCTTTCTTTTTCTTCCTTCCTTTTAACTTTTTACCAATTCTTTGCGAATTTCCCATCCTGCACTCCAATCCCTCTCTTCTCTCAACCCCTTCACCTCTGCCCTTGCAACCCCTCCCCCCTCAAAGAAAATTTTAAAAAAACCCACACACCCTGGAAGCTGCAGTGTGTCCCACAGTACACCCTTTTGTGTGAACATCTTTATTTGCAAATGTTCATGGTAATGAGTCCTTGGTCTGATTCTGAGCCTCTGGCTTCTGCTGCACTTGTCAATACTGGATCCTCTCCAGGACTCCCCAGGTATCCTGCCATTGCCCTGTGTCATGGAGGTCCTGCAGCTTAGGATCTGCAGGACCAGCCCCTTCATGAGTTCCAGAAGAACATAGATGAGGTTGATGAGGTAGGTGGGCTAACTCAAAGTCCTGGATCTGGGTCTGGATATGTAGCTGAGTTGATTAGCTGGTTAGCTCTCCTGCATCCATACCACCACGGCCAGCTCTCCAGTACCCCCCTGGCTAGCTCATCTAAATGCTGCAGATGATAGGGGGCAGAGCCAGCTCACCTATGCTGATGCCACCAGGGTCAGCTCTACTGTGCTTCTCAGGTAAGGGGCAGGGCCTGCTCTCCTGCTCTCCCTCTCTCCCGCTCTCTCGCTCTCACGCTCTCCCGCCACAGCTAGTTAGATGTGGGGTCAGCTCTCCAATCAGCCTGTTTTCTTATAGAACCCAGGACCACCAGCCCAGGGATGGCACCCACCCCCCAACCCCTAGCGCTCCTCCATTAATCACTGATTAAGAAAATGCCCTACAAGCTGGATCTTACGGAGGCATTTTCTCAAATGAGGTTTCCTCCCTTCAGATGACTCTAACTTGTGTCAAGCTGACATAAAACTAACCAGAATATGGCCTATGGAGAGCCAGCTCAAGATGTTTCAGAGGGGAACAATATTACCCACTTTTGTTGTGTCAATCAACGGGCTGCTTGCTGGGCTGTGGGAATTAAAAAAGCTCTGAGGAACTGCAGTGGGGTGTTGAATGAGTGACGGACTACTGCACAGGCCAGGAGGCTGGGAAAGCTCAGCCCCCTCCTAGAGGGCGGGACATCATCCCATCTCCAAATGAATCCACAGTTCAAGAGGCCTGGGTGAGTGGTAGCGCATTTCCCACAGTAACCAGCAGATGGCAGCAAAGGCCAGGCTCACGGGCTGCAGGAGCCCAGCTCACTGCTCAGTTCAGAACAGTGTTAATGTTGCTTTAATTTTTGGTGTCCGCATAACAGCGAGCTTGTGCACCCCGTCCACCGGCCTCCTCTTCCCCAGGAAATAATAGTCTATAAATCTTCGGGACAAAGACCCGCCAAATAGGATCCAACACGTGTCCTAATCATTTGGGCCAATTCTTCTCTCTGAATGGTGTCGCTTTAGGTGGGACTGTTTCTCTGCGGCTGTGGTGCTGCAGCGCCAGGGTAAGCTGAATGTAGCCAGGCACCTGACATGAAGGGAAAACGCAGGAGACACCTTCAAGGCGCCAATTAGGGGAAAAGACAAAGTCCAGTCATGCAGAGTGGTGGGCCAGAAGCCCACCTGCCCATTGCCGTTCAGAGACACAGCCAGACAGGCAAGCCTCCTCCCGCTGCTCGTGACCCCATAGTTCCTTCCCTGAGACTAAGCCAGTCTTGGATTTCACACTCCGGCTCACGGCAAGGAACTCGTTTCCTTCACGGTACCTTGTGCAATGTAATAGTGGAATGACTATTGGATCTTACCTTTAACGAATGTATCTGCCGTTTGCCTGACAGTCAATCCTATGGAGTCAGGGCAGGTTCTGCCCCAGCCTATTTTCGGTATGTCACAGGCTTAGCCTAGACCTGGTACAGTTATGGTCCAGTGTATTGTACCATAATAGTTTCACCATTACCCAGTAAGTAGATACTTGATGCATGATGGTGTTACTGTGGACTCATTTCTTTCTCACTTCCTTCAGGAGAAAAGTGGAGGGTAGAAGCAGAGATCCAGTTTGACCTGGGTAGAGATGCTACCGTGGTTGATTTTAATGTACACTTGCCACAAATAGAATCCCCTGAGGAGGAGCCTCACTGGAAGAACTGTCCTTATTGTGGTAAACTGATGCAGGAAAACTCACTGTGACTGTGGGCAGCATCTTCTCCACAAGAACAGGACTTGGAGGAGCAAGGTTTCTCTTGCTCTGATTGTTTGGGCTCCCTCTCGCTTCTGAGCTGTAGATTCCTGAGCTGATAGCAGAACCAGCATTTCCAAGTTTCTATCATGGTTCTCCAGGAAGCCTCTGTGTTCCTGAGTCCCATGGGAACTCTGAAGTACCCAGCCTTGTGGCCCATTGATGGGCTTACCCTAGTGAAAGATAGCCATTGCAAGACGACCAGGGCTCTGAGGCATGAGCCTCAAGGACAGAGTAATGGCCAGATTCTTAGGTCTCAGGTGTGATTCTTTTGTTGTTACTATTTCATAGTATTTAGTATTTCATAGCTGACTATCTGTCTATCTTCTTTCTACCAATTTATCTATTTATCTATCCATCTATCTATCCTATCTATCTATCTATCTATCCATCCATCTCCCTTCCATCTGTCTTTAACCCATACAGTGACTTACTTGACATGTGTACTTGGCTATGTGTATGTGGTCCAAACCTCAGTTTGTTTAATCTGTAAAATAGGGATTAGACTATGTCTCTTGCAGGGGGACCACATGCCTGAAAAGAGATCCTCTATATGAAGTTCAAAAATGAGTAAGTCAAGAAACGAGGTTGGTTTGTGTGTTGGAGGCTCCGTTTGTCATTTCTGGGAGGCTCAGTCTGTTGGATTTTGTAGGATGATGTAATTAGCTTAAGAGCTCGGTGGACTAGTGAGGAGAGGAAGGGAAGGCTGTTGGAGGCAGTGGTGGTGCCATTACAGCCAGCTCTTTAGAATTCTTAGTGTTGTTGAGCTGCTCCGCGCTGGAGCATGTGTTCTGTGAATCAGAATAAATAGTAAGCTGGGCTGGCAAGGCGGCTCAGTGGCTAAAGATGCTTGCTGCTAGGTCTGAGGGCCTGCATGGTAGAGGGAGGGAATGGACTTCCAAAGGTCATCCTCTGACCTCCCCTCCACACATAAGTTGTAGCATGTGGATACCACCTCTCACTTCTCAAATAAAACAAAACAAAATACAATTAAAAAGTCAAAAGTGAATATTAGCCAACGAGGTGAAGCTGTGTCCCGGTATGAACAGGACAGAGTGAGGTTGTTGACAGACATGTTAAGGACATACAGCTGAGCAAGCAGTGAGACGCTTGTGTCCCCTGAAGACAGTTCAGAACCGATCAGTTCTGTACCACGTGTTGGGGACAGCAACGTAACAGGAACTGATAGAAGAGTGAACCAGGCCAGGGTGCGTGCTCGTAGCCCCAACCCCTAGGAGGATTGCCAGCGTGAGGTCAGCCAGGGTTGCATAACTAAATCCTAACTCTAAAACCAAACCAGACAAAGCCCAAACAAAATATATTTCTCGGACATATGTTTAAATAGCCTAGATATCACAATAGCCAAAGAGTGGAAGTAAGCCACCAAGACAGCCAGGTAAAAACAACAAACCACAGAAAAATAGCAAAGGCATGTCCATTGTTCCATCTGTCGATAATGATGTCAGAATGTGAGGGGTGTCCGGTCCTTAGTATTTAGGATGACACACTAGGGAGGTAGTTTATAAATGTTGCTTTTGTTTGCCACATATAATTGTCATATTGGAGGCTTACTGCTGAATAAGCTCACCCTTTCTAGTTCTTTCTGGACTCTGGCTGGCTGTTTCTACTCAGCTGTTCTGCCTCAAACTCCTCTCCGTGTTAACTGATTCAATCTGGCTTCTCTCAGCTTCTGACTGAATTGTTCTGTTTCTGACTGAATTGTTCTGCTTGGCCTCAGTCTAACTCTGGCAATTTGTTCTGATCTGCTGGCTCCTTATTCTCTGGCTTCAACTGCCTCTGCTGAACTGCATGAACTCCCAGCTGACTGACTGAATTCTCCCTGCCCTGCTTTTTTTTTATTGGATATTATATTTACATTTCAGATGTAATCCCTTTCCCCATTTCCCCCACCAGAACCCTCTATCCCATCCCCCTCCTCTTGCTTCTATGAGGATATGCCCCCACCCACCCTCCCCTTCCACCTCCCCACCCATGATTTCCCCACACTGGGCCATCCAGCCTTCACTGGATCAAGGACTTCCTCACCACCTATGCCTGACAATGTCATCCTCCCCTACATATACAGCTGGGCCATGGTCCTCCCTATGTGCTCCCAGGCTGGTGTTTAGACCCTGGAGTTCTGGTTCATTGGTATTGTTGCTCTCCTCATGGGCCGCAAACTCTTTCAGCTCCTTCAGTCTTCTCTCTCACTCCTCCATGGGAACCCATGATCAGCTCAATGGTTAGCTGTGAGCTTCTGCCTCTGTATATTTCAGGCTCTGGCAGACTCTAAGGAGACAACTATATCAGCTCCTGTCAGCATGCACTTCCTGGCATCCCATCAGTGTCTACACTGCCCTGCTCTTAAAAAGTCTCTTTCCTGTCCTGTTTTTGTGAGAACTGGGTGTATCCTATCCTGTCAAATATTTCTCTGATTCATCACTTTGTCTGTCCCTCAATTAGACATCATTGTTTGGGATTAAAGATGTGTGCTAAGGGCCTATCAGTATTCCAGCCAGAGGGATTAAAGGTGTGTCATGAGTCAGTAGTCTATGTGGATCACACAAATTTAGACTGTTCTTGGTGTGATCAGGACAGCTGGATTAAAATTCCTCTGCAGTGTCCAGTGGCTCATTGGAGGAAGGATGTTTTCACATCAACAATTTTTAAAGTTGCTTTTGGTATAAATCTATATGTCTGAGGTAATTCCTCTTTAGTTTTTCTTGAAGCTAAAAGAATGGGTGAACTGAATGACTTTACCAGATTCTTCCCCAACACAGGATTGTATACAATGTATACAATGTATAATTCTATCCATTGGTTGCAAAAGTCATGAAGAAATACATGAATTTGTTTGCCCCTCCAACCTGGCTTTGTTGAGGGGTGGCTGGCAAACAACATTGGATTATTATGTGTTTATGAGTATAAAATGATGACTGTAGCCAAGCTAATCAATACATTAGCCACAGCACATAGTCACATGATGCAGAGTCAGACAAGGAGGTAAGGAAGGATAATCTGATGTTCAAGGTCATCTAGGCTGTGTAGAGAGTTTGGAAGCAGGCCATGTCTAAAAAAAAAAGCGACCCTTGCCTGTAAGGATGATGGGATTGAATGGATTCATGCACTGTAGATCACATTATATGTATGTTCATGTGCATATGTATGGATCCGGGCACTGCACCTTTATATTTTTATATTTACACACACACACAGATCATTCATGCACTGAACATCATATAATATATAATATATACATATGTGTATGTATGTATATATGTATATATACCACACATTTATCATGAACATCATACAACATATTCTATGTATAATGTATAACATCATACATATATACATATAATCTATGTGATATATATGTATATATACACACACACAAGCACACATATGGGTCCATGGACTGTATATACACAAGTATGTGTATGTATATGTGCATATTCATGTGCATGGATCCGTGCAGGCACATCACATGCATATGAATGTGTATGTGCATATGTATGGATCCAGGCACTTCACCTTTTATATATACAGATAAATATTCCTGCAGTGCACATCACATGTATCTGTATCTATATGTGCATGTGCATATGTATGGATCCACACACGACACAGGCTGACTCCATGACTCCATGACAGCTTGCAGACTAGCAGTTTAGGAGACCAGGTCTGCGTTTCTACTTTCCAGAACTGGGGAAATGAGTTATGGAAACAACCACAGGTTTATATCAAGAGGTACCCCTGCCCAGCTTGCGAAAGGGCAGTTAACCATGCTGTGGTGAGGAGGTCAAGAGCTACCCTGCTAGGCATGAAGCAAGCATAGTTTGTCTGAATCATAGCACCACCCAGACCCCCAGAGATAGAACTCACAAATCAAGATATGAATCACTTCTCCCTCCCTAATGTTTCTCTTTTTGACTTTAAAATGAATCTGTGAATTCAGTTGGGGTCCTTCCATTCCAATGGAATTGGGCCCCTGCATGCAGGAATAAATGCTCTTTGCTTTTGCATAGTATTTGAGTCTGGGGTATCATTCTTCAGAGATTCACAGACTGTAACTAACTAAAATATATATATATATATATATATATATATATATATATATATATACACACACACACATAAATATATATATACATTCATATATATACACATTCATATGTATTCACATATACATGTATATATACCTATATACACACATATATGTGTATATATACATATATACATGTGTATATGTACACACATACATATGTACATATGTATATATGTATATACACAGATTCATTCACTGCATGTGACATATATGTATGGATATATTTCGTGTGTGTGAAACATTTAAGATCTAATCTTTTGGCAAATTTCAAATGTACCACAGAGTATTGTTAGTTGTAAGCAGTGACTGTGTGGTGTATAGACTTCCAGAACTTATTTTTGATGTGTGGTGCGAGGGTTTGAACCCAGAGCCTTGTGAGTATCAAGCAAGCACTCTCCCCTTGAGCTACAACCTCAGCCAACACTTGCTCATTTGCCCACACTGACAAACATCTCCCCACTCCCCTTACACACCCTGTCCCTTTCTCAGGTCCTGGGGACTTCCATTTTACTATGTGTTTCTACCTTGTGTTTAGATCTCACACATGAGGTCATTGGTATTTGTGCTTCTTGAGCAGCCTGGCATATTCTACCCAGCACAATGGCCCCCAGGTTAGTCTCTGCCATTGAAAGCGGCAGGGCTTCCTTCATTTTCATATCTAAATACTATTTCATACGCCATGTTTTCAGCTTGTCCATTTGCCAGCAGATGTTTGCATTGTTTCCTTCCCCTGGCTATTTTCAATTGTGCTGCAAGGACCATAGGGATATAAACATCTCCTTCTCTTTGATGACTTCATCTTCTTTAGGTGTATAAAGCTTAGTGGTTTAACTGCTCAATTGTAACAGCAGTTCCAGTATTTAAGTTTTTAGATTCATTTTTATTTTTTAATTGTATGTGTATTTGAGTGTATGTGCATATGTGTTTGAATGTTTGAGTGTGTGTCGTACATGTGCATGTACTTGAGTGTATATGCATATGTGTGTGTAGTATGTGTGTTTGAGTGTGTGTGTAGTATGTGTGTGTTTGTGTATATTTGAGTAGATGTGTAGTATGTGTGTGTGTGTTTGGATGTGTATACATGTGTGTGTGTATGCATGTGGGTGTATGCATGTTTGTGTAGTATGTGTGTGTGTTTATGTGTGTTTGAGTGTATATATAGTTTGTGTGTGTTTGAGTGTATGTGTAGTATGCATGTATGTGTTTGAGTGTGTGTCTTGTGTGAGTGTGCATGTGCACGTGTGGATGTGTTCATATGTACATGCATGCATGTGTGTACATGTGCATATGTGTATAGTATGTTGTGGGTGAGTGTGTTTGAGTGTGTGTGTGCATGTGTGTGTGTAGCTTGTGTGTGTTCCTACATGTGAATGTGCATGTGTGTGTACATGAGTGCATGCATATGTGTGTGTGCGTGTGTCTGTGTGCGGTGTATGTCTATATGTGAGTGTGTACCTGTAGTATGTGCTTGTGTGAGTGTGTGTGGATGTGTTCGTGCGTGTGTCTGTGTATGTGTACGTGTGTGTGTGTTTGTTTTTGTGTGTGGTATGTATGTGAATAAGTACAAATGCTTTTGAATTAGTCCAGAAGGGATGTCAGAGCCCCTGGAATTAGATTTTAGGTGACTATGGGTGCTGGCAACTGAACATGAGTCTTCTGAAAAAGCAATTTATTCTCTTAACCATTGGGCCACCAGGCTTCCATTTTTGATTTCTTGATAGCCCTCTATACTGTTTTCTATTTCCACCAACCTGTATCATTTTGTACTTTTCCTTCACACTGACATGTGAGCCCTCCCTTTCTTCTGCACATGTCTTTTCTACTTTTGGTCATAGCTATTCCATTGGCTATGACAGGATATTTCGCTGGGGTTTTGTTTTGCATTTCCTTGAACAATGATTTTTTTATCATCATTCCCATATACTTATTGGACATATTCTGGTGAGATATATTAATATATTCAGATTTTTTTAAAAGACAGGGTCTTCAGTCCACTAGAGCCTTGTGGTGGTTTGAATATGCTTGGCCCATAGAGAATGGTACTGTTAGGAGCTGTGGCCTTGTTGGAGGAAATGTGTCACTGTGGGGGTGGGCTCTGAAGCTCCACCTAGTGTGGAAGAGTCAGTCTTCTGTTTGCCCTCAGAACAAGAGGAAGAACTCTCAGCTCCTTCTCCAGCGCCATGCCTGCCTGGATGTGGCCATGCTTCCTGCCATGATGATAATGGACTGAATCTCAGAAACAGTAAGTCAGCCCCAAATAATGATTGTCCTGTATAAGACTTGCTTTGGTCATGGTGTCTGTTCACAGCAATGGAAACCCTAACTAAGACAGGCCTCAAATGTTTTATGGAGCCAACCATGACCTTGAACTTCTAGTCCTCCTGCCTCTCCATCCTGAGGGGGAGGGGCCACACTCATGTGCTTCTGCACTACGTTTATGCACTGGGGATCAAAAGCATAGTAGCTAAGCAATCTACCACATGGGCTATGTCTCTTCTCCTCCTTTTCAGTAGTTTGGATCTATTTTCTCATTTATTTTAGGTTCTTCTCAGGTTGCTTGGTGCATAATGGTAGGGGCTGAGCAAACCTTGCTGCAGCTAACTCCATAGTGTGATGGAGAAATATCTATGTCTGAGATGGGGTCAGTGGAGGGCTCTCTAACAGACCCAAGCATTGCAAACATGGTGCCAGCAGGTTTTGCCTACCTGGTTTCCTTTCCCTTAGATTACACTCCTAAAGCTAGCCACCAAGGTCTGTTCCCTTATTTGGCCACTTCTTTATGCCGACCAAAACCCCAAGGTCCATTCCTTTATTTAGCCATTGACTCATTTCTGAGACTAAGCATCAAGGTCCAGCCATCATAATTCATGATTTAGCTACATTGGCTAACCTGTCCAATCAGGACTTGTCAGTTCACCCTAGCATAGACTTCCTTTTTTTCTCCTTAAAAACCACTCCTGTGGAGACATCTGCTGCTGCCTTTGTCCCATCCAGAGGCAGCTCTGACTCTTGTCCCTTCAGGGTAATAAATCTCCTTTATGAGGAGAACTTGGTGTCTGGGTGTGTTCTAGCCAAATTCTGAGGTCCCCATTATGGTCAGCAAGCTGACTCCCTGACACAAAGTAAGTCTGTGGTTAAACCTGACCCTTCTATCTGTGTCCCAAAGTTTCCACAGAGGTTCCTTTGTTCAAGTACAGCTGCCAAATTATTGTTGCTATGAAGATATGTGTGTGTATTTGCGTGCGTGTGCATGTGTGTGTGTGTTTCTGTGCCTACTCTACCATCTTGTTGTTACCATTTCCTTTAACAGAGTTAGTGACACTGGTGATAATATGAACATTTGCGTGCCAAACCTGCACTCCCCAAATTAAGGTGATTGTTTAGAAAGATGCGTTTATCTCATTATGGTTGCCATCACTACCAATACGCTGATCAAGAGCAATTAATTGTCCATTACACTTTCCTGCACCGGAGGGGCCAGTTACACCTGCCTCCTTAGACCAACCACGGGGCAGCGGCAGTCAGACAGTTTGCTGTTGATGTCCCCTGGAGAGCTGGCAGGAATCTGTTTACATCGCAGTAATTTATAAAGAATGGAGTGGGTCACAGGAGTGTTTGCACCGGAGTGGATATTGGAAACCTTTGAAATGGCGACCTTAGAGTGGAGAGTGCCGTCCTTTGAATTAAGTTTTGTGCGAGGGAAACTGTAGTAGCATAAGAAGAGGAAGAAGAAATTAATGGATCGTGTTTCCAGGGTTTCTACTGTGACTCGAATCACAGACGGCTTCCGGCTTTCGTGACGCAGTACTTTCTTGGCTCGCCCCTTTTGGAGTCCGACATCGTGAACACGGATTCTCCTTGGCACTCCCCTACCCCATCCTGATTTGCCTCATTGCTTCTATAATCAACCATTGATAGAAGCCACTTACCAGGGAGGGTGGCTTACAGGTTACACAGTCCATTGTCGAGGGAAGTCAGGGCAGAAACTCAAGGAAGGCACTAAGGCAGAGACCATGGGGGCCGGTCGTTACTGGCTTGCTTCACCTATGTGAGAAGTCCGCTCTCTCTCTCTCTTTTTTTTTTTTAAATTATACTTTTATGTGCATGAGTGTTTTGCATGCATAGATATATTTCTATGTACTACACGCATGCCTGGTCCTCTCGGAGGCCAGAAAATAGCATCGGATCACCTGGAACTGGAGTTTTACAGACATAACTCATATAGGTGCTGGGAATTGAACCTCATTTTTTTTTTTTGGAAGAGTGGGCAGTTTCTTAACCACTGAGCTGTCTCTCGAGCCCTCAGTCAGCTTCCTTATATAAGCCAAGGTCATCTACCAGAGAGGTGGCATTTCCACAGTGAGCTGGACCCTTCCCTAGCCATCGTCCATCGGACAGAGGCAATTCCTTAGGTGAGGTTCACTCTTCCCAGATGTGTTAACCTGGTGACCAAGATTGGCCATCACACTCCTGCCTAGGCCTCTGGAGTGCTGGGATCACAGGCATACATCACCACCCCCAGTTTATGTGTGTCTGAGGATAGAAGGGCAGGGCTTGGTGAGTGGGAGGCAAGCCCTCTAGCAGCCCAGCATTGCCTGTAAAAGTTCTTTATTCCAGTTGATGGGATAAGGTCAGGGCGGTCACTCAAATTGCTGTAGGCTCCACATTCACAGATGGAGGCAGTTTGTCCAGTAGTCACTCTACTATCCCATTATGTAATGGAAGGCAGATACTTTGTGTCTTAGAGTTTTCTGAAGGAAAATACAAAAAAAAAAAAAAAAAAAAAAAACAAAAACAGAAAACAACAACAACAACCAAACCAAACCATTGATGTCTCGAAGTTTCCAGTTTCAAGGTTGGTGTGCTCTTGGGCAAGTCATGGTCCCTGCTACCTGTCTTCCTGGTTCCTGATGAAATATTTGCCTCATGTTAAGAGGCAAACAGGTTAGTGTAGATGACAGTGCTTAGCGACATCCCCAACGTGGCACAGACTAGGCAAATGGCGGTCCAGTGTCTTTGACTTTTTGGTTTCCAAGTCTTGGAGTTTCTGACATGGAGAGAGTAATGACGCTCCCTATAACTCCAACCTTCTGGCCCTTCCTCTCTCCTTCCCCCCCTCCCTCCCTCCCTCCCTCCCTCCCTCCCTCCCTCCCTCTCCCTCCCCCCCTCTCTCCCTCCCTCCCTCTCTCCCTCCCTCCCTTTCTCCCTTCTTCCTTCCCCCCTTCTTTCCTCCCTCCCTCCTTTCCCTTTCTCTTCCCTTCTTCCCTGCCTCCCTCCCTCCTTCCCTCCCTTCTTCCCTCCTTTCTTTCTTTCTCTCTTTCTTTTTGAGACAGGGTCTCACTATGTATCCAGACTGGCCTTGATCTTGCTTTATCTTTCAGCCTGGCCTTGAACTCAAGCTCCTCCTGTTTCAACCTCTTGGGTGCTGAGATTACAGTTGTGTGTCATCGTGACCAGCTTTCTCATCGCTTTCTTTGTGTTCCCTCTGATCATGGGGCAGGCATGAAATGTCAGGATGGAAAAAAAAAAACCTCCCCCAATGGTTCTGTCTTTCTGGACAGGTATTTTGGTTTTCAAAAGAATTATTTGCCAGCTTGAGTTCTTTTAGACACTCATTAGTTTATAATCGAAATATCTGAAGCACCTGCTCTTTGCTTGGAACCCTGGGGATCATCTCTGCCCTCGAGCAAGATACAGGGGGTAAAACATCACACACAAAGCAGCGGCACCAAACAAGACAGTCTTCATATTTAAAAAATAACCTTTGCAAAGCATAGAACTCAGAGATCTAGAGGTGGAAATAACCCGGCTCCCGCCTCTGACCCTCTCCAAGGTGGTATTACCCTCATAGTCCGTGCCTTAGAAACTTTAGAGAAATTCTATATGCAAACGTATAGCTATGTATGGCTTCTTCTTTTTAATCAAAATGCTAAACAAGAGACACACGGTAGTTCTTTCCTACACTTTGCTTTTTAAAATTCATAAACCATCCGGGATACCATCCTATCGGTACACATTGCTTTCCCTGTCTCTCTATAATGGAACTCTTTCATGTGAATGTGCTACACTTTCTCTAATGGCCCCTTATCAAGGGCCTTTTAGGTTGTTACGAGGCTCTTGCTACTCGAACAATACTGCGATAAGTTCTTCCAACAAAGCCGTAATTAAGGACTGGATTGTGTGCCTCAGACTGTGAGTGATTCCAATTTTGAAGTGTGTGCTCTAATGGAGGGTTATTTTTTTGGGAGGGAGGGGAGGCTGGGTGGAGGGGACAGGTTTTTATGGTGCAGGGATATCTTGCACACTGCATAAAATCGTGCTCCTAAGATTCAGGACATTCTCATGCGAGCACCAATGCCCCCCCTTCCCCCCATACCTGTGAAAACCATTTAGGGGAATATATAAATGGGTGAGGTTGGAAACCCTGCTAGTGTAGGCAGGGAGTCAGACTCTACCCCCACCCCCATCCCCACAAGAAGCCGATACCACACATGGGTTGGTATGAATGTCTACCGACTATTCATATTCACACGGAATCTTTCCAACAAGCGTGTTCATGCCTGTGTGTGTTCTTCTGTCGGCAGGCAAGTGTGTACACAGGCAGGTCAAAGGACAACCTCAGATTTTGTGCCCAGACACCGTCCACCTTGTCTGAGACAGGGCTTCGTTTTGGCTGGGAGCTCTACCAAGTAGGCTAGTCTGGTTGGTTGGTGAGTCCCAGGATCCTCCTGACTCTTGTCTCTTTGTGTTGGAATTACAAATGCATGTGGCTGCACCAGGCACTTTCATTGGGTTTTTAGGGATTAAATACAGGGACCTCTTATATTTTGCCGAGTTGTCTCATTAGCTGTCAGGTCGAACCTTAATCCCCAGCATCTTGGAGAGGCGGTCCCTATAAGGAACAGCTCCGTCACATGGGTCCCACCCTTATGGATGTGTTAGCATCCTGACATGGCTTGTGGGGGGAAATTGGGTGAGGTCACTGTATTTGTCCACACAGGAAGAATGAACAACGGGGTACGTTTTGGAAGCAGAGAGGGAGCCCTTTCTCACCAGATGCCCAATCAGCTCATAGTTTGGTCTTGGACTTCTCAGTGTCCAGATCCACGAGCGATCACCTTGTGTAGCTTGCCCATGTCTCTGGTGTGTCAGTGCTGCAGTACACAGAACAGGACTTTGGTATCCAGACTGAGAAGGGGCCATAGGCAGTTACCTTGTCAGGGGACCTCTCTCTCCACCCATTGTTTGTTCCCAGAGCTAACTGTTCGATGTCTGCAAATCAGGGTGACTTAAAATGAGAGCCCTTCACCTCTACTGCGGCTCCCAGCAGCATGCCTGGGACTTTTCTTCTGTTTCCTTTTCCTGGCTCTCATGCTTGCCCAGAGTCTGTAGGGGCCTCAGGCGGGAGAAGTGGAGGCACCGGCCTGGCGACTATGTTTCCCTGAAAGAATGAGGGCTCCCAACACAGCTGGATGGGGGCCAGCTCCATAATTCTTAAATTTTCACTCTGCTAGTTCTGTGCCAGTAAAACATTAAATTCTAGAAATGGGATTTAGAAAGGAAAAAAAATTTTTTAATTCATTTATTTATTTTATGTATATGAGTACACAGTTGCTGTCTTCAGACACACCAGAAGAGGGCATCGGATCCCATTACAGATGGTTGTGAGCCACCATGTGGTTGTTGGGAATTGAACTCAGGACATCTGGAAGAGCAGTCAGTGTTCTTAACCACTGGGCCATCTCTCCAGCCTCCAGAAAGAAATTTGCTTATCATTTGACTACACACACACAGACACACAGACACACACACAACACACACACACACACACACACACACACTCTCATAGTGAGAGAGAGAAAGAGAGAAGAGAGACGAGAATGTGTGTCTGTGTGTGAGGTTAATGTGCATGCTGGTATCTTCCTTAGAAGAAAAAATGTCGTAAGTATCTCCAGGTAAGAGATGCCATGGAGATGGGTAGAGGTGTAGAGAGGGGGTTCATGTTAAGGGAAAAATGATCTAAACAGTGTTTTAAGTTTCATTATATAATTTAATATGTGTGTGTGTGTACATGTGTGTGCACACTCATGCCATATTGCTTGTGTGGAAGTCAGAGGACCACTTGAAGTAGTCAATTGGCTTTCCCGTGTGGGTTTTGAGGATGAAACTCAAGATTTTTCAGCCTTTGGCAGGAATCATCACTACTTACTGAACCATCTTACCAGCCCAGCTATTGACTTTTAAACTAGGGGGTTATATCAGAGTTACTTGGAAGAGTAACAAAATATTGATTCCTATACTCCACCTCAAAAGGAAGAAGTTGGCGTCCCTGACAAGGCTTGAGACTGTGTATCTGCAGGTTTTCAGATTCTTAGCTTGCCATAGCTGTCAGTCAAGCTTGGGAAACTGATTTAAATAGATCAAAAGAATGAAGTGGTGATAGGTAAGTGGAGGGAGCCCTGGAGTGCCAATTGTGCGGGCTCTCTGCCCTGTTGGCAAGGGATTGAACAGATAATAGGGCGTGTGGCTAATTATGTTGGCTTTTATTCCTTCTGAAATGTTTACAGAGGTAATTAGAAGTCAGGTTACGTAGGAGGCTCAGTGACCTTTCAGGAAAGCCTAGCTTCAAACAATCAGGAAGGGAGAGGGGGACAAAACAAAGCAAAAAAGGCAAATGCCTATTTCAAAGGTTAATCAGAGCAAAACTGCGATTAGCTGGGGGTCTCTAGCTTGCCAAAGAAGGCATTTATTTAGTATTAAGGATGAGAATTAGGAGAGGGCCGACACCTCTGTGGGTCCTTGTTTTCCTAACATGCAATGTCAGTGTAAGAAAAGATTCTCTTCCTAGACCTGCATCTCCTGGCCGGCTGCCTGAATAGTTTCAGGTTTCTACCGACACCCTTGGAAAGATACAGTATAACAAATTTAGAGCTGACAATCTGTGTAGGCAAAAATCAAAGAGGACCAGGGACCATTCTTACCTTTGAGTCTAGGTTAGAGATTCTTAGGTATTCCTCATCCCCCGTGACTCCTTTTTATCTGCGAAATATTTATGTGACCTTGGATGTAGGTATGCAGATAGTTCTGCCAATCAATCATTTACTAATAATGAGTTACAAGGAAATGTATTTTAAAACTATTCTTTGGTATACAAGTATGTTGACTGTCAATTAAGAGTCTAGAGCAAATTTTCATCGTAATGAGATAAATGTATGTTGTTGTTGTATACACATACACACACAGACACACGCACATACACACACACATGCACGCACACACAATGAATTTTGGGGCTGGGGAGATGCTCAGTTGGTCAAGTGCTTGTCATAGAAGCATGAAGACCTGAGTCTGATATGCAGAACCCATGTTGCAAAAGTTGGGTAGACTGGAGAGATGGCTCAGTGGCTAAGTGTGTGTCCCTCCCCCGCAGACATGTATATGTACACATAATCAAAAATAATAAAAAATAAACCTTAAATAAAAGGGCTCTGGAAAGATGGTTAAGAGCACTTGTCACTCTTGCAGGGGATAGAGGTTTGGTTTCTCCTGTTAGCTCACGACCCTCCGTCAATCCAGTTCCAGATATCCAGTGCCGCCCTCTGACCTCTGCAGACAGCTGGTGTGCACGTGGTACATGTACCTACCTGCAGGCAGAACACTCCTTCATATCAAACAAATCTAAAAAAAAGTTGGGTTTCGCCAGTACTTGATGGCAATCTGGTGTTATGAGTACCACACACACAGTGTTCATAGACTGTGGAGAAATCAGATACTAAGCAGGAAGCTGCTTCTGGGCTGAGTACGTAAATTTCGTTGGGCTGGAAGGTGCTATGCTAGCTGCTGGGGAAAACACCCATCAACAGTCTCACCCAGATATGACCTTGTGAGCTACGATAATGACCGGCTCGGGAAGATGTATCCATGGATACGATAATGTGGAACAAATGCTACGGGGATGACCAACTGCTTTCTGATTGGATTTGAGGCCTGCTCCATGGAAGGAAATGGATGTCTGGTACTGTCAGCCTGGCTAAGAACCCACAGCTGGGGAGTTCATAGATGCTTTTGGGTCAATGGGCATCATATATAATTACCTCTAAATTTGTATCTCTTTACCCATAGACTAATGTAGCTTCCAGAACTCATCGTAAAAGTTTGTTTGAATTGTGGATGGTGGTTAATGCAGAAACTAAGTGTCTGCCGAGTTCTCAGCTATGACTTGTTCTGAAGGCTCAGAGACCATCAGTGGAGGAAAAGGTAGAAAGATTCAGGAGCCTGAGTTCAGGGAGGGGCAGGGCAAACAGTATTGATTTGTCTAATATAAGCTATCGTAATTGTTATTTTATTTATTTATTTACTTATTTTGGTCTTTTTGAGACAGGGTTTCTCTGTATAGCCCTGACTGTCCTGGAGCTCACTCTGCAGACCAAGCTGCCCTTGAACTCAGAGATCTTCTTGCCTCTGCTTCCTGAATTCAAGGTGTGGGCCACCACAGCCTGACATTAGTTTTTCGATACTTTATTTTTAAAATAGGCTCACAGAGCAGTAGGCTTCTATGTGAGGTTTTTGTATTTTATTCAGATCGGTTCCCCCCACCTCACCCACTCCCTTGCCTTTCTGTTCCCTCCTACCCACTGTACACATTGGCCTAGGATATTTCCCCTTCCACTTCTCTCCTTTCTTTCCTCACCCAATCTCATTGTCCCTTTTTGAGTCTTCTGGTCTTTACCTGTATTTACTTCAGCTAACACATTTTTAAGAGTTAGAGTCTAGAATCCACATGTGAAAGAGAACACGTAGCCTAGCCTTCCTCCCTCTCCTCCCTCCTTCCCTCCCTCCCTCTTTCCCTCTTTCTTTCTTTCTTTTTTTTTGAAAAGATTTATTTATTTATTTTATGTACATGAGTACACTGTTGCTGTCTTCAGACACACCAGAAGAGAGCATCCAATCCATTGCAGATGGTTGTGAGCCACCATGTGGATGCTGGGAATTGAACTCAGGACTTCTGCAAGAGCAGCCAGTACTCTTAACTGCTAAGCCATCTCTCCAGCCCAGCCTTTGTCTTTCTTAACCCAGCTTGCTTCACTTGATAATGTGTTCTAATTCCATCCATTTTTTCCCCTGAAAATTCCATTTTTCTTTATGGCTGAATAAAGTTCTACCATATATATGTATATCGTAACTTCATTATCTATTTACTTATTGATGGATACCTAGCAGTCTACTAGATTTCCCTGCTACAAGAGCAGCAATAAGCATGAGTGTGCAAGCCTCTCTGTGACAGGACATAGACTCCTTGGTGCATATGCCCAGGAGCAGAACAGCCTGGTAATATGGCAGTATGGTATCAGTTTGTAGTGAAGCCTCCACACCGACCTCCATAGTGACTGCACTGGTGCATACAGTCACCCACATAGGAGAAGCGTTCCTCTTTCTCCTCATCCTCACCAACGGTTGTCACTTAGTGTGACACGTGGCACTCCACCTGGCTTTTCACCGACTGTGTTATCCAGGCATGAGCTTGTCTGCAGAGAGAAAGGGGTGCCCTGCAGATGGCAGCATGCTGGAGTCATCGTCAGAGCGAGAAAAGATTAGTATCAGACTCATATCGGATCAAAGGTTCAGTTAAGCCTTAGTCTGACCTCATTTTCCCATGTGGTAACGAGAATTTTAATGTCTCCAGCCTATTGTGACATGTGATGAATGGACCTCTATCAAGGGAAGGGGGGGGTCTCTGAGGGTCCCCAAGATAGAGCTAGTAAAAACTGGCCTTAGAGCAGACCGACTGCGCTGAGGGGAGAGGCAGTTTGCTCAGGACCAATAAACTGCTGGTGGGCTCCTGGCACGGGCTGAAAAAGAGACACAAGGGACTAATGTACCTCTTCTGCTTTGCCTCTTAACCTACCTGTGCTTCCTAGATAACCGAGGGAGGCTTTAAGAGTCTCTCTGTACAAAGGCGATTGCCACAGAGGCCGTTGTCTTAAAAAAACAACAGCTTTACTGAGATGTAATTCACACATCACACAATACACTCATTTCCAGGGTACAGTTCGGGGCTGGAGGGATGATGGCTCAGCTGTTCAGAGCATTTGTTCTTGCAGGGGATCCAGGTTCAGTTCCCAGAACACACACAAGGTGGTTCACAACCATCTGTTACTTCAGTTCAAACTCGGAGTGAATTCATCCAGTCTCCGCTTTCCCATAGAAAGAATTTAAGTGAGCTTACGTGCCATATGATGAGAAAACACAAGTTGGAGATGGGTGAGTGTGACGGTTTGTATATGCCTGGCCCAGGGAATGACACTATTAGGAGGTATGGCCTTGTTGGAGTAGGTGTGGCCTTGTTGGAGTGGGTGTGTCACTGTGGGCGTGGGCGTTAAGACTCTCATCCTAGCTGCCTGGAAGCCAGTCTTCTCCTAGAAGCCTTCATAACAAGATGTAGAACTCTCAGCTCCTCCTGCACCATTCTTGATGATCATGGACAGAACCTCTGTACCTGTAAGCCAGCCCAATAAAATGTTGTCCTTATAAGAGTTGCTTAGTCATGATGTCTGTTCCCAGCAGTAAAACCCTATTTAAGACAGTGAGGAAAATACAGATGTGGACAGAGTCACGAAGTGGAGTCCCCATGAGGCCCACATGGTACAAGCGAACTGCAGCTTTGTCTCTGAGCCTGAGTAGATGACCTGGATGCCCCACATCTCATTGTCCATGTAGTGAGATCAGGCAAGCTTCTCAGAGGCAGCACCATGAGAAAGCCTTAAGAGCAGCTTTCTCCTGCACTGGCTTCTCCCTGATTTTTTAAGTTGAGTGGAGTGGGTGAACTGTGTCGTTTCCAATCAACTTCTCATAAATTTTTTCTCTGAGCAATGATTGGGGGTAAATGCAGTTTATTTTAAAAGAACTTACCCACTTAACTCTTCATGCTAAGTCTCCCTTTAGCTTTCTTTCTCTTATTTTTGGGGCAATTTAACTAATCACTTAGTGTGTATATGTAGATGTGTGCATATGTGTGAGTGCGGGTGTACACGTTACACGGTACCTGTGGGAAGGTCAGAGGACAGTCTTGGGTGCTGGTCCTTGCCTTCTGCCTTGTTTGATACAGGATCTCTTGTTGTTTGGTGTTGGATGCACCAGGCTAGCTGGCCTTTGAGTTTCTACAGATTCTCTTGTCTCCATCTTCCATTGCATTGAAGGAACCCTGAGATTATAGATGCACACTGCAGTGTTTTACATGGTTAGGCGAATTCAAATTCAGGTGTGATTGGACAATTTGCAAATTGCATAGCAAACACTTGACTCTCTCAGCCATCTTCCCAGGCCCATCACTTTTCTCCCCACCGCCCCCCCTCTCTGGAAATAAAACTGTAAGCTGCTTTTGTTCCTATGTCTGTAAGATTTATAGTTACACCTCTAGGATCCCCTGTTCCCATATCTGGTGGGTCATCAAAATCTATTCTTTACCTTTTTCTTCCCTCTTCCTGTTTCCCTTTTCTTGTTTTTGCCTTCCTTCCTTCCTTCCTTCCTTCCTTCCTTCCTTCCTTCCTTCCTTCCTTCCTTCCTTCTTTCCTTCCTCTCTCCCTCCCTCCCTCCTTTCCTACCTTCTTTCCTTCCTTCCTTCCATCCTTTCTTACTTCCTTTGCTTATTTCTTTTTCTGGTTTGTTGGGACAGGGTTCCTCTCTGTAGCACTGGCTGTTCTGAAACTCTGTAGACAAGGCTGGTTTCAAACTCAAGAGATCCACCTTCCTCTGTCTCCCGAGTGCTGGAATTAAAAGCATGTACCACCACTTCCTGGCAATCATATTTCTTATATCTCAGGGCTAGGATAACAATATGGAGTCAGTCTATTAAGCATATGGGAAAACTGATAGATGTACTGTCCAATCATAGGTAACATAACTTTCATGCAGAAGCCTCACCCCCAAGCTCACTCCCTGCCAGACACTACAGTGTCAGTTTCTACTCTGAGAATGTTGTGGTTTAGATCTGAAGTCGAGAGGAGTGGGTGAAGTCTGTAGCCCCCTCCAGTTCCAGATGGTGATGCTGTCTAGGGAGGTTGTACAGTCTGGCTGACAGAGGTCTTTGGTGGTGAGCTTTTGAGAATTATAACCTTCCTCATTGTGATGGTTTGTATATGCTTGGCCCAGGGAGTGGCACTATTAGAAGGTGTGGCCCTGTTAGAGTAGGTATGTCACTGTGGGTGTAGGCTATAAGACCCGCCTCTTAGCTGCCTGGAAGCAGTATTCTGCTAGCAGTCTTCAGATGAAGATGTAGAACTCTCAGCTCCTCCTGTACCATTCCTGACTGGATGTTGCCTTGTTCCTGCCTTGATGATAATGGACGGAAGCTCTGAACCTGTAAGCCAGCCTCAATTAAGTGTTGTCCTTAAGAATTGCCTTGGTCAGGGTGTCTGTTCACAGCAGTAAAACCCTATCTAAGATACCCACCTTCTGGTCTTGTCCTCTCTGTTCCCTGATCTACCAAGATGTTAAGAATCTTCGGTGCATGTTCCTGCAATTGCAGACTGGCCTGCTTCTATTACCCAGCCCTTCTCTGACATGATGGACTAATCGTCCCTGGAACTGGGAGCCAGAATATAGTCTTCCCTAAAGTTTCTTCTGTCAGTCATTTTTGTCAAAGGAAACAAACATAGGCTTTGGGATCTTCCTTCCAAGAGAAGACTTGGGTGATGGGTGAGTGGATGGTAGTTTTGTGGGGGTGGGAGTGGGGCTTTATAGGTCATGAGTATAGAAATAGTTCAGTATTTTGACAGTAGCTACAGCTGCTTTGGTATGCATCAGCCATAGATACATGGGGTTCCAAAGATGGCTGAGTGGCAGGTTCTACCCTACTCTATGTTTCATGGTTTTCAAAATGTTTCTAAAGCATCCCTTCCTCTGTCTCCTGTCATGACTACACCTTATACTCCTGACTGATGCTCATTCCACCTAAACTGCTCTTCTGCATTTTGTTTTCTTTGTAAATTTTTTTTCCTTTCAGTGTTTCAGGTATTGGCTACCTGAGAAAGTACTCTACATAATACTAATTGTTGGCATTTTGTCTAGGTTCTGCCCACAGTTACCTGGCAACACCCAGGTGTGCCTGAGTCCCTATAAAAGGGGCTGCTTGTCCCCTCCTCGCTCTCTTGCTCTCTTCTCTTTTCTTCTTGTTCTTGCCCCTTACCCTCCTCCCCCTCTCTCTCCATGTGCTCATGGTCAGCCTCTCTTCTTCTTCTTCTTCTTCTTCTTCTTCTTCTTCTTCTTCTTCTTCTCTCTCTCTCTCTCTCTCTCTCTCTCTCTCTCTCTCTCTCTCTCTCCTTTCTCTGTCTCTACTACCACCTCAACTCCCCTCCTCGTGCCCTAAATAAACTCTATTTTAAACTATACTTTCCTGTGGCTGGTCCCTCAGTGGGAAGGGATGCCTCAGCATGGGTCCACAGAGGCACCCCCGTCCCCCACACCTTACTGCACCTCCACCAAACATCCCTGGCTTCTCTATCTTTTTATGAAGCACAACATACATGATTCTTGATGTCAGGCAATTGTTTTCTACCCCAAGATGGTCTAGGATTTTCGTGTCTTAAAGAAAAAAGATCTATCTATTTGTATGTGTGTCTGTGTGAGTGTGTGTGCATGTGCCTGTGCCATCCTTGGCAGACGGAGGAAGGTGTTTAGAGTTAGCTGACCAGACAAAGGGATATCAATCCCTTACACACTTCACATGATCCCTACTGGCCTATTTGATTTCACATGGTACAGGACTTTTTAAAATAGGATGTATTGCTCTAACTGGCCAATATTCCTACCACCACCTTAGTTTACTTGAATCATTGATGCTGTCATTACCACTCTCACCCAACTTCTATTTAATTTTACTTTTTTCCCCAACATAATATTTTGATTAATCATTTGTGAATTTCATACAGTGCACCCTGATCACATTTGGTTTCCATTCCTCTCATGTCCACTCTCCCATGCCTGTGTCCCCCCAAATACACCATGTCCAATTTGTGTTGTCTATACACTCGCTGGGACATAATCAAACTCCCAGTAGGCATCCCCTTAAAGAAAACTGAGCCCCACCCCTACGCCCGGGCATCAACAGTGAAGAGATACAGTTTAGCATCTTTATCACGATTTTAAAGGACTCTCTTCAATAGCTTCTGGGGTCTGGACTGTTTCTGTGTGTGTGTGTGTGTGTGTGTGGTGTGTGCGCGCGCGCGTGCACGCGTGTATGTGTGTGTTGGTGGTGGGGGTGTCAGACAAGCCTTTCAGGTCTCTCACTCTCAGTTGTGAGTCTGCAGTCATCGATACGACTGCAAAAGGAACTTCTTTGCGTACAGCAGCGGCAGCACGGAACACGGACCTCAACATGGTTTCCGGGGATGTTGTTATTTCCTTTCGGGATTTGATTTGGGTTTCCGTGTATAGCTAGACTTTTGGCTGCTTTATGGGTTCCTATTTCTACTACCCTTTTCTACCCTTATCCGTTCCAACCCCCAACACTAGGTAGGAGAGAAAGGATAGAGGGGGGAAAGGGGGCTTTGTTTCATTAGACCACTTCCTGCTGCTTAGAGGCGTTGCGTTCCTTGGGGCAATTTTGATCTTTGTTGTCAGAATTATCTCCAACAGCAGCAGCAGGAGGAGGAGCAGCAGTAGCCACACCCCTCTAGGGGCTCTTGTGTTTATATGTTCCCTCTCAAGAGACCCCAGAATTCCAAATGCCATACACTTACAAAAACTATCTGCAGCCGGCAAAATCATGACCCTGTCAGAGCACGAGGCAAATCACAGTCTGCTGCTGTGCACATTCTGAAGCAGCCCCGAATCCTGCACCTGGGATTAAGACAAAAACATATTTGATACATTTCATAATGTGGCGGCATGATGTGGCGAGAGGGAGTGGCTTAGTGGGTCCATGCTGAGTTTTCCTCACCACTCCCAGAGGTACCAGCCATGGGATGACAGGTCTAGTATAAAATGAAGTTTATTTGGGGCATGGGAAGGGGGTGTGGGGAAAAGGGGGACAGAGACGGACAGAAAGAGAGAGGAGAGAGAAAGAAGGGAGAGGTTGACTAGGAATATGTGGGAAGAGAAGGGTTTGGGGGGCAGAGAGACAGAAGAGGGGGCGGAGACAGTCCTTTTATAGAAGGCTTGACTGTTGCTAGATGACTGATGGGTGGAGCCTAGAAGAAATGCTAACATATTTCCATTATTTATTTTATTTTATATGAGTACACTGTTGCCCTCTTCAGATACACCAGAAGGGGGCATTGGATCCCGTTATAGATGGTTGTGAGCCACCATGTAGTTTCTGGGAATTGAACTCAGGTCCTCTGGAAGAGCAGTCAGTGCTCTTAACCGATGAGCCATCTCTCCAGTCCCCTGTTTTGATTTTAAGGAATCAAAATTCTCCCTACAGCCATGAGATCTAAATGAGATTGTATATGAGATTGTACAGTAGCTGGCACCGTTTTAGAAGTGATAACTCTTACTGTGGTTCTCACTGAGTTGAGGGTACTCCGTGAACACAAAAGAAGCTGTACATCATGTTACTTCCTCAGCTGTTAGAACCCAAAGGGCACAGTTCAGATAACTTTTCATTTAGCCAGGGAAGGGATCCTAGGAAGGTCCAAGATGTGTGATGATGTGTCCTGCCCAAGAGGATACTGTGGCCATTCAAGGGGGTCTGTGTCTAAGCTAGATTAAGGAAATTATAGCCCCACCCGAGTCAAATCTGGTCCCTCACATGGTATAATAGAAATAATATGCCTCCTGGTGAGGTGTCACTCTGAACACTCAGGGATGGAGGAAAGTGTCTAAGTGCCTGGGCATCTAGTGCTAATGCCAGAATAAGAGTCAACCCCGGACAGAAGATTTTGTTAGTGTATATATACTTTAGGCTTATGCATTTTATATATACTGTCCTTTTAAAATCTCTTCCAGGTCCCAGGAACATTTAAACAGAGACAAGAGAATGCAAGTCTGGCTGTTTAGGCAGATGGAAGATTTACACAGCCAAGATATTACATATTTCCAGGATTATGTAGGCACTCCAGTGTTGTTATTTTTAAGTAGTTGTTACTCAGGGTCATCTTGTCCACCATGCAAAATTATGTTTTTTTTTTTCTTTCTGATAAGAGCACGGGAGACTTAATGGCTTGGACTTAATAATGGATATGACCCTACATTGTTCATGTCTTCCCTTCCCCCACCTCATGACGCCAAGCTGTCCCTTAGAGGTATGTCTTGGGTATGGGAATCAGGGACTAATGGCTAGTCAATCCTGGTGAGCAAACATTTACATCCTAGCATACTAAATTTCCCTTATCTCTAATAGGCCTAGTTAGAATATGACTTAACCTTGGGTATTTGGAGATACTTCTCCTTTAGCTAAATTCCATTTGTGTGATTTAATGTCACCGGAGGAAATCTTCTAGTAAGTCCTTCATAATATCAATTCTATCACTTTGAGTTTCTTCTACATCAATGGTTTTGGACAATTTTGTGAGTTAAGAATTTAAAAAAATTCACTTTTGCTCGTGTGTATGGAGATGTGTGTGCTTGGAGCCAGGGTAGTCAGCATGTCACGTTTGTGCAAGTCAGAAGACAACTTTGGGTCTCAGTCCTAGCCTTCTGTCTTTATTTTTAGCTTTGCATAGGTATGGCTGTATGTGAATATGTTTGTGAGTGCAGGTATTAGATGTGGCCAGAAGAGGGCACTAGATACCATGGAATTGGATTACAGGAGCTCATGCGCTGCTTGGTATGGGTGCTGGGAACTGAATACTGCTTCTCTGGAAGAGCATTGCATGCTCTTAACTGTTGAACCATCTCTCTAGTCCTTCCACCACCTGGGTTAAAACAGTTTTAAAAACTGATGGAAGTGACGCATGCAGCTATAGAAAACTAGAATTTCAAAATTGGAATTTCAGTGTCTGTGAATACGCTTTTGTCAGCACACAATATGCCCATTTATTTTTGTATGGTCAAGGAAAGTTATTACTTGTACTCATGAGTCAGGTATTAGTGGCAGGTTCCATAAAGCTCATATAAAGATTTACTATCTAGACATATAGAATAACAATTTTGTCTTGGTGAAAGAGTGCTATAAGACAGGGAGGTGGTGTGCCACACATACATATTTATATAAATAAAAAACAATGTATCTGTGTGTGTGCACACATACTGAAAAACCAGCCTGCCGCCATTTTAGGTTCAAGATCCATTTTATAGTAAAGACAAACTAGGTTCATTCCTGTTTAGGATTAAACCTCTGTTTCTTAAGGATCTTGTAGCTTGAAATGAAGCTACCTTTGTTTCAAAAAGGTTGTTGTGGCTACTTTCTTATGTCCCCTTGTTACAATTGCAATCACTGCTTTGCTTCAGCAGGTCATCATGACTAACTTGTTATGTTTTACTCCCATAACCCCCACCTGTTTTTTCCTCCTAAATCCCTCGCTTGGAAAGCCCGTACCCCTGAGCTATAAAAACCTTGTCTTCCTCATGTGCATGTCTGAAATCCTGAGCCCCCCTTTAGGGATAGGCAACCCACGTACATGGATAAAAACTCTTGCTTTAATGAATTTGGCCATGATAATTTGGGTTTGTGGTCTTTTCCTCCCATCTTTGAGATGGGAGTAAAACAGTATCTCAGGTTATAAGCTCTCAAGGAGAGTTCTGCTGACTTGGGCTGTGGAATTTGATTCTGTCTGCTATCACTCACAGAAGGTTTCTACTGTGATAGAGATAGTCTTTCTCCACAGAAACCTCACACTATTACAAACCCGGACATTGGTGGGAAGGAATGTGGAACCACTTGGTGTTAGGAGCTCCACCTCCATCGAGTGCTGGTTTTATAGATAAGCATTTTTTCTTCCTCTGTTGGTCTGCTCTTCCTATAGCTGTCCTGTGCTGGGGCTGGGGAGGGTGACTCATAGATTCTACTGATTCGCCCCATGCCTTTCCGTTTCCAGATGGATTTGACCAGTTGGATCTTTATCCTCCTAGCTTCCTCTTTACCAGGTTGTTGTGTGGGGATGCTTCGTTTGAAGGTCACAGCTCTGGCTGAAGGCCTTATCTGTACAGATGGTTTCTCTGCAGGGACCTGGAAATGTTTCCCCCTCTGTGTGACTAGGGCTTCCGAGTATAATTGGCTTGGGTGCCAGTTGTCTTAGGCAACAACTCTGGTTAGTTTTGAAATGTGACTTCAGCCTCTATAAGCAGTTGGAGTGAGTTTCAGCTTCCTCATCTGTAAGAATCTCGATGCCTTATGAACTGCGTGGTTACAGCACACATGGCACCTAGCACAGTGCTTGGGCATACAGAAGGGGCTCAGAGCGTGTTGTGTGCTTTCTGTTTCCCTTAAGTACTTCTTGCTTCCTGGCGGGGGAGGGGGGGTGGAGGGAGAGCAAGTCTTAGGGCTGAGGAATAGTTGGAGTCAAATTAGGGTGGTGTTCAGGGACTACTAGGAAAGGAAACCATTTCAATTTGCAAGTAAAACTAGCAGGTTCTCTGATGCCTGGGTTAAGAGAGGAAGTAATCAAGAGTAAGTGTGAGTTGCCCGTTTACTGTGTGCATTAGATGGTCATCACCAGGAAACACAGGATGAGTGTCCAGGCGAGAGAAGAGACAATGAGTTCTATTAGCATAAGCAGACTTTGAAAAGCCCCTGGGGTAGCCAGGTGAAAATGTTAATGAGGAGGTTGGCTGGAAGGATTTGGGCGGAAGAGGAACATTTGAGAATCAACATTATAGTGGAAAATAAACAGAGCCAAGAAGACTTGAGTCTCCCACAGGGATGGTAGGAAGATAGGATGCTCTAATGGCCTTGCTTCTTGACCTGGTTTGCCACCTTCTGCCTGTTTAACGTTGGAGACGCGACAGACATTACTTCACTGTGATCAAGTTCTATTTTCTCCCACAAATGAGAAGGTCACAATAGATGATACCCATCATGCCAAGCAACTTGAAATCTAACTGGGAAGTCAACCACGAAATGACCTGAGATTTATGATCACAATCTTAGTGGTTGTACTGGCTGGTTTTGTGTGTCAACTTGACACCAGCTGAAGTTATCACAGAGAAAGGAGCTTCAGTTGAGAAAATGCCTCTATGAGATGCAGCTGTAAGGCATTTTCTCAATTAGTGATCAAGGGAGGAGGGCCCCTTGTGGGTGGTACCATCCTTAGGCTGGTAGTCTTGGGTTCTATAAGAAATCAAAGCTGAGCAAACCAGGGGAAGCAAGCCAGTAAGTAACATCCCTCCATGACCTCTGCATCAGCTCCTGCTTCCTGACCTGCTTGAGTTCCAGTCTTGACTTCCTTTGGTGATGAACAGAAATGTGAAAGTGTAAGCTGAATAAACCTTCTCCCCCATTGCTTCTGGGTTATGATGATTTGTGCAGGAATACAAACCCTAACTAAGACAAATTGGTACTAGCATAGCAGGGTATTCCTGTGACAAACTGACCAGGTTTTAGAGAGAACTGTGGAAGGACTTTGTAACTTTGGGCTAGAAGAGTCATTGGGTGTTAAAGAGAGCTGTGGTATGTTTTGTAGGAGCTTGGAAGATAAGGATGGAAGCCTGGCTTGTGAAATTCCAGATGGAAGATTAAAGACTCTTATCAGGGCCATTGCTGTTTTGATTGTGAAGATTCTGTCGTTTTGGTTAGCTGGGGCTGAAGAATCATCTGTGATTAACAAGATACCAGAACTACTAAGGTGAAACTTTTGGATTACTGGGACTATTGATGCCAGTTAGCTAAAACTAAGAAATTAGTGGTGATTAAGAAAAGACCAGCATCACTGAGGTGAAATCTTCTGGGAAGTGTTTTCTGAGAGCACAAAGAAGCTGTGTTCCAGAGATAGTCAAGGTTGTACCTTGTGCTGCTGCAGGACTTGGTAATGTGTAAGAGTCACCCAGGTAGTACTGGTTTTGAAGGCATGAAGAGGTCATGAAGAGTAGCTGAGGCTTGCTTGGCACTGTGAGAGGCTGCAGAAGGCCACTGGTGAAGAAGATGCAGCCTCAGTTGCAATTGATGGCACAGGACTGAAGGGGTCATGCTAAGGAGTTGAGGCTTGGCACCATAAAGAGAGTCTATGAGAGGCTATTAGTGAAGCCCAGTTAGAGCAGAAGACAGCAGTGTTTTGGAGATGACAGCACCATGAGATAACCACCAAGAACAGCAGCAGCAGTTGAGTATAGGCAGCTGTAACCTAGAAGACAAGCTATGAGCTACAAAGGGCAGAGCTGGAGAAGTGACCCAAGCCCTTGGAGGAGCCCAGAAGATCATGAGTGGATCCCAGACATTAGACAGAGTTTGATTTTGCTTTTGATTGTGACTGTGCCCTTATATTTTCCCCCCTTGAATGAAGAAATATTTTAGTGGAGCCCACAGTTAAGAACCTTTGAATTGTAAAAGGACTAGGAATTTTAAAGAGATGGGATATTTTAAAGGGATTGAAATTTTAATATGTAACTGTTAGTATTCTGTCTAAACTCCACCTCCACAGCTATCTGGCAACAGCCAGGTATGTTCCTCCTCACGGTTTCCTGGCAACAGCCTGTTAGGCTTGCCCACTATAAAAGGGGCATCTTGCCCCTCCTCTCTCTCTTGTTCTCTTAATCTCTTACCCTCATGAGCTCTTGATCTCTTGCCTCTCTCTGTCCCCTCTGCACCTCCCCCTTCCCTTCCTCTTCTCTCCATGTGGTCATGGCCGGCCTCTACTCCTCTACCTCTACTGTTCTCTCTCTCTCTCTCTCTCTCTCTCTCTCTCTCTCTCTCTCTCTGTCTCTACTACCCTCCTGGCTCCCCTCCTCATGCCTGAATAAACTCTGTTCTATGATATGCCATCGTGTGGCTGGTCCCTCAGGCGGAAGAGATGCCTCGGCATGGGCCTGCTGAGACATCCCCTTCCATCATTGGTTCCCTTCAATCATTTCAGTAACAACTTGTAAAGACTGTGGAACTTTTAAAGTTATTTATTTAAAGTTATTATAGTATAGAATAGAGTTTACTTAGTGCATGAGGAAGGGAGTTGGGAAGGGGATAGAGACAGAGAGAGAGAGAGAGAGGTAGAGAGAGAGTATGTGTAGAAGAGTAGAGGCCCACCATGAACGTACAAAGAGAGGGGAATGGGGAGAGAAGGGACAGAGGGGGAAGAGGGTAAGAGATCAAGAAAGCAAGAGAGAGGAGGGGACAAGTAGTCCCTTTTATAGTGAGTCAGGCACACCTGGCTGTTGCCAGGTAATTGTGGGGTGGAGCCTAGAAGAAATGCTAACACCCAGAACTCCTAATCAACAGCTGTCTTTTACTGAGAAGATAACAAAGCGATCCAAATGATAAAAACAAACCAAAATGATATCCACCAAATACTGTAGTAGAAGCAATCTCTGTTCACAGAAATCCCACGATATCACAAATTCAGAAATTTATAGAAAGGAACCCGTGTGAGATGTGAACCTCACCTCCACTGAATGATGGTTGCATGGATAATGTCAATTTTACTCTCTAATCCTTACAGCGACTCCATAATGTAGGTGTTATGTGGAGCCTCCATTTTACGCACAAGCAAATTAGATGATAAGAAGGTCAATTATCCTATAAACGTCCATGATTCGCTGAAGGATGATATCTGGACTCAAATAGTACGCAAACACAAAGAGTGGTTTATTCTGCAGAAGTCCAGCATGCTGGGGTCACCCATCACCAAGATAGATAGAGAGACAATCAAGTGAGCTTGCAGGCTCATTTTAAAAACACATTGGAATTCCAGAGTAGATGGGCTTTATCTTAGTCTATCTAGTTTATCCTAGGCATTCCAGAACCATTATCTGGGTGTGAAGGCTGGGGCCTTCTTTTTTTCCCTATTAGTAATTGACTTGCCTAGGATTGTCTGGACTTGTTCAGTTCTTAGGCCTAGTCTTCTTAACTGCCAATTTGAAGTCTGTCGTGGAATCAGCTTTTCCTTCTTAATTCCATTTAAAATCACGAAAGAGGTGAGGATTTGAACCTAAGCTCCTGTTTCTGGAGTCTAGACATATAGTACCAGCCTGTGGGCTCCTATGGAATACTCTGGGAATATATGAACCAGAGATATGCTCATTGGAATCAGTAATGATTTGATGTAAGAGTCTGAAAATTGCTGAAGGAAGATGCCCCAGGCTCAGATGGTATGCAAAGACAAAGAGCATTTACTCTTCAGAAACAACCAGCATGCAGGGGTCAACCATTCTTCAAAATGGTGATCCCAGATAAAGGCATGCAGGCCTTATAGAGAACCAGAGGAACTCTCTAGAAGGATTAGGTAATCTAAAATTTCATTGGTGGGTCTTAGGGGGTCACAGGTAGTCAATGGTCTGCATTGCTATGTCATGAAGGTTCAACCGTGTGATGAAATAGGGCTTCCCAGCACAGATGACCCATTCTGAGATAAGATATTTCCCCATGTTTGTGGTTCTCCTGAGGCCGTTCTTTGGGAGGGAGGTCTATGCTCTTGTTTCTGGATTTTATGGTCGGTTCCTGGAGCTGGTGCCAACATCTTTCAGGCAGATTGGCTGCTCTCTGCTTCTTCTAGGTCTGATATGAGAATGACTCCCAGCAGCCTTTGCTGTTTGTATACTCTTGGAGAGGAAAAGGCCTAGAGAAACTGGTCCGTTTCAGGAACTTCCTGAAGCTAGTTTGAGTTGTCTACTTTGTATTTCAAGGCTTCTCTACAGGATGGAGTGTTTCACCCCTCTGACAACACCCCATTGCTTTACTTCCTTGGAAACATCCTGCCCTAAAATATCCTGTTGTCTCACTTCTCCTTGATATCCTATGTCTTTTTTTTTTTTTTTTTTTTTTTTTTTTGGTTTTTTCGAGACAAGGTTTCTCTGTGTAGCCTGGGCTGTCCTGGAACTCACTCTGTAGACCAGGCTGGCCTCGAACTCAGAAATCCACCTGCCTCTGCCTCCCAAGCACTGGGATTAAAGGCGATATCCTATGTCTTAACCAGTTTCCCTCCAAGATGTTAGGTTAAACTCTCTCAGGAAGTGTTCCATGATAGTGCCTGGCTTTGATACCACCATCTACAATGAAGGCTGATTGATCCTACTCTGGCGAGTGTTCTGAGCGTACTGTTGAGGTCATTGTTTATACACATTCTATATTGTCCCTTGTTAAGGACTCCCCAGGTAAAAGCCTCCCACGGTCTTTCTGTATTTATTTCCCCTCTAACCACGTTTTTTACATCAACGAGCAAGCGCCTATTATTTCAAAGTAGGCCCCTGAAATCCTGAGAGCGGAATCTGTGGCCAGCTTCAGCCAGCACATGTATACACGACCTGCACTTCTGCTTTATTCTTGGTGCAAGTTTAAATGCCTCTTTTTTTTTTTTTTCCCCATCTGATTTACTTGTTGTGGAATCCTGCAGTTTATTTAATCATAACAGAGACGCAGAAGAATGTAAATCGATACCCGTATGGGTATAAGCTCGATTATGTCCACCCCTCTCCTTGGGAGGTTGGCGTTGGCTTGCCGGCCCCGGGACTGTTATTGTTCCATGACTGTTCACTATCCTTGCTGATAGCAGGGAGGTCATCGAAAAGATGCTCTTAATTAGGAGGATTCTCACAGTGATCAATTTATCATCCTTAGGATGAGTGTTGGCTGCACTTAACGACTTACTGAAGATGGAGCCACACTCCCTTCCAGCAATAATATGAACTTAATAAACATCCGTGGGTCGAAGACAACGAGTAAACAATCATCTTTGTAATGATGACAATTTGGTCCAGGCAGGAGGGAAAATATTCCTGGCTAGGCTTATGTGACTGTAACAGGAGATCCGGTGGGGATGTTGAAGAAGGGAGGATAGGACTGGTGATGTGTGTGTATGTGTGTGTGTGTGTGTGTGTGTGTGTGTGTGTGAGAGAGAGAGAGAGAGAGAGAGAGAGAGAGAGAGAGAGAGAGAGAGAGAGAATACCGATGAAATCAGCTCGAGAGACCTGGCGTGTGTTTGTGCGCATGCGTGAGCATGTATGCGAGCATGAACGACTGAACACACCGTTCTTAGTTCACTTTAAGGAGAGAGAGAAACAATACATTCTTGTGTGTGAATGTGGGTCGCATGGCCAGCTCTGTTGCCGGCAAACTGCATGACCATGGACAAATTATTTGATCTCTGCGTGTCTCAATGTTCCCCGCTGGAAATGTAGGATGAAGAAAAGATAACCACCCTCCAGGGCTGGCGAGAGGCTAAGATAATACAGACAGGCTTCTCCATGGGTCCAGTGCTAGCGCTATGGGGCTGCTAGAACACAGAACAGGCTGGAAAGATTTCAAATCTCGGGTTTCCAAGAGGACTGTGCAGCATTTTGAGGGTGGGATTGTTATTCCGGAAGCCGTCGTCCGTTAATTCAGAGGCCTGCAGATTGTGACGTGGACTCTGCATTCCATACCACACATTGCCACAGTCACTTCCTTAGCGTGTTACCCTCTGCGTCTCCTTACATAGTTGTGTACATTCCCTATATAAGCTTGGGTGCATGGATGATATTGAAAAGTACTTGTTAAAAAAAAGATTGTTGAGTCCGATGATCAAGGATTGTAGTTAATAGTAATTTGAGAACATTTGAAACCGTGAACGACGGCACCACCCTGAAAATAACAGTAACAGCGTGAGACTGTTCGAGTTTCGTGCTGTTACTGATCCTTTCGAGAGCATTTGAGTCCTCCTGAGGTAGACATGGTACTACTGTCGGCTTTCTCTTACCAGAATGAACATGTATGGCTTAAACAAGTTCCTTGTCGTAGCACGATGCTGTTAACATTTCTTCTAGGCCCCGCCCAACAGTTACCTACCAAGAGCCAGGTAGGAGCCTGGTCTCTCTGTGTCTTCCCCCCCCCCTCTCTCCATGTGTCCCAGGCTTCTCTCTCCTCCCTCTCCCTTCCCTCCTCCCTCTCCCCCTCTCCCCCTCTCCCTGTCTCCCTCCTCCTCCTCTTCCCCTCTCCCTTTCTCTCTCCCTCTCTTTTCTTCTCTGTCCCTTCTCTTTCTCTGTCTCTATTCCGTTTTCAACCCTCCTTCCCATGCGCCAAATAGACTTGATTTTATACTTGACCTGTGCCCGCTGAGACATTCCCTCCCGCTGCATCAGGCCACCACTGTACAAAACATATCAGATGCCACAGCGAGCAAAGAACAGAGCTGAAGTGAGAATCTAGATCTTTGGACAGCTCAACAACAGGATTTATAGTGTTTGGAGGCAGAAAACCTTGACTAGTGGAGTCTCTCTTGGTTACCTGTAGTCAACCTTTTGCAGAATGTGAAAAGTTTATATGAATGTATAATGTATGTTGGTTAACGTAGAATAAATGGAATACGAGCTACATGCAACCACAGATGCGTGCCCAGCAGAAGGACAGCTGGCCCCCAATAATGTGTTCAACTCTGGTATTGTTTTTTAAAGGAAATCTTCAATACACTTTAAAAATTACATTTTTTCATTTAATGTGTTTGGACAACTTGTGGAATTTCATCTGTCGATCCTGGGACTTGAACTCAGGCTGTTAGGGCTGTCCTTTGCCCACCTTGGGTTGTCACCAACTCTAAATCTGGCTTTTTATAGGAATTCCTTAATTTCAATAACAACATCTTATTAAAATGAAAAGCACATACAATGGTCAAATCACAAAACCGGGAGATCTGGGGATGTAGCGTTGGTAGAGTGCTTGCCTAGCACCCAGGAAGCTCTGAGTTGGATCCCAGCTCCACATAAAAACCAGGTATGAGCCAGACTGTGGTGGCTCATGCCTCTCATCCCAGCATTCTGGAGGCAGAGGCAGGCGGATCTCTGTGAGTTCAAGCCCAGCCTGGTTTACAGAATGAGTTCCAGTATAGCCAGGGCTACACAGAGAAATCCTGTCTCGAAAAACCAACAAGCCCCTAAAAACCCAACCAAGATAACTTGGATTAAATCAGTCCCAAATGTCCAAGCTTTCAGCCTTTATCTCAGGCGCGTTTCAGGGTCCCTTACAGCATCTAAGATGCAGTACAAAGGCCAGCAGCTTCCTGTGGGAAGCCTGGAAATATTTATCTCCACCCCTGGTCAAACTCATCACCTGTCCCATCAGAGACCGTCTGCCCGTCCCACGGAGAACGGCTTCCAGTTTCTCCCGGGTGCACGGAAGCTGGACGCCCTCGCTCACCGCCGTGACTGACAGCTGCAGATGCAGGGGAGACATGCAGGGGAGATGTGGGAGAGGGGCGGGCCCGGGTTAATTATGTAAATCTATGGATATACTTTAATGAGGCAGAGCAATAAAACTGTCATAACTGCCAAGTTTGGGAAACAGTGTGAGTGAGGTTTTTATTTCTGGCATTATATTTGTGAAGGAAAAAAAAAATAAGAGAGGGAAACCGTTAGGAGAGCTGGCTCATCTTTGAAACACCACAGGAACGCGTTAGAGCTGCCTGGGCTCCTGGCTCCTGTAGGAAGCTTTCGCGGTGATGCCTGTGTGAAGCCCCAGCAGCCCACACAGACAGAAGCTCCGGGAAAGGAGAAAGCTGACGGCTCAAGGTTGATGATTCCTAACGAGCTCTCAGAGAGACGGGGCTTCCTATCAGCACCTGCCAATTCCTCTTCAAACCGGTCCGGCCCCTCTCTTTGCTTCACAACCTTGCTATGCTGCCTGCTGCCGAGGATGTCTTGACAAAAGGTGACCCCAGAGCTGAGCTGTGTTTAAAAGCTGGCAGCACTAGGCTGGTAGCTGTAGTGGGGGCTGCCCTTCCCGTCAGGTGGTGTTTGAACTCTTTGTGTTTTAACTATCCAAATAGGTGTGTGAATGAAAAAAATATAAATAAAAAAGAAAAGGACATGACTGCTCCTGGGTATGTTGGAGGAGAAAGTTTCCCGTAGATAAAAGGGAGAGTGTAGAGAGAGGCAGGGACATCTGGGAGAGTCCAGAGCAGACATGAACCTGAGCCATGTGAAAGGCAGAGAGGGGAAGGTAGCTGCCAACCAAAAGGGCCAGCCTGAACCAACAGACTGGCCAAGAGAGGACTGGGAAAAGACCAGGTAACCAAAATGGTTGGCTTATATAGGGAAAGACAGCTAAGGGGAGGGCAGCCCAGCCCCTGGGCTGGAGAAGTTTATGGTAGGGGATGGGGTATGCCAGCTAGGAGGACCCTGTAATAGGTAAGGACTGAAGGAAGCAGGAAGAACTCGATGGACAGCTTTCGTTTTGATATGTTGATGATTACCCCAGTGAGCAATGATCTCAGCATTAGAAACATCCCATCTTCATTTCATGGGGCCAGTCCCTTCCCCACTAGGGCTACACTGGTCATGAACAACCTGATGCCTATTGGAAGGAATTGAAAGAGAGGGTGTTTATATTTTACCAAAGAAAGAGCTAGCAGGTTAAGAGGAACAGGTTACAGCCTTCCCTAGTAAAGAAAACAGACATAGCCACACCTTTTCCATCTCTTCAACCAATAACCAAAGGACTTTCGTGGTACAAGAGAAGGAAGTAAACGAGAGGAAGAGAGAATGAGGGAGAGGGAGAGAGATCAATTAAATGATGAAATGTTTATGGACTTTACTTCTCTAAACAAATCATTAAAATGTTAATTAGGAAACTTACAGATGTTGAAATTATTGTTACAAATTTTGTGTAAGATGGCTCAGTAACAAAGGGCACTTCCACCAAGCCCAGCGACCTACACTCAATCCCTAGCACTCACAGTGGAAGGAGAGAAAGGACCCATGTTGTCCTCATGGTACACACGCATGTCCCAACACACAAAAATGAACGTAGTCAAAACTTGTGTGTGATAATTATACTGCAGTTCGGATTTTTGAGAAGGCCGTAGAAGTCATCCAACATCATGTTCTTGTTGCAACAGATGGATTTAAAAGGGGAGGCAAGAGAAGAATCTACTGATGTTTCTTCTTTCTCTCTTTGTGGTGGTTTGAATAGGAATGGGCCCCAGAGACTCATGTGTGAATGCTTGGCCCAGGGAGAGGCACTGTCTATCATGTGTGGCCTTGTTGGTGTAGGTATGGCATTATTGGAGGAAGTGTGTCACTGGGGATAGGCTTTGAGGTCTAGCCTGGCCTAGTGGCTCCTTGTTTCTCCCTGTTGCCTGAGGATCAAGATGTAGAATTCTTAGCTACCTCTCTACCACTATGTCTGCCTGTGTACCGCCATGCTACCCAACATGGTGGTAACAGACTAAATCTCCAAGCTGTAAGCCAGCCCCATTTAAATGTTTTTCTTTATAAGAGTTGCTGTAGTCATGGTATCTCTTCACAGCAATAAAACCCTAAGATACATGTCTGGATTTCAGAAGCTAAGAGAAAAGGAAACCAAGACACTCCTTAGTGTTGGCCTGGGAAGAGCACATGTACCCATAGAGCTTTAGATAGTATCCCCAAAGAGCCGTGTTCTAGTCTCCATACCACACAAAATGCAATCTTATCTGGTCTATGCATAGGTAATTTAGTTAAGAGTCTTGAGAGGGAATCATCCTGGATAAACACAGTGGTCCCTAAAACCAAGAGCACATATCCTTATAGAACAGAGACAGTGGGAGAAAAGATACAAGAGAACTCTGTGAAGATGGAGCAGAGATTGGAGCTCTAAAGCTCTGGGCTCAGAAGCTGGGAACAGCTGAGGAATGTCCTCCTACAGAGCCTGGGAAGGCTCTGGGACAATCTTGATTTAGAACTTCTGGTGCCTCATAGAGAGGGCCAAATGTCTGTCATTTTAAATCATCAACTATACAGCAGCCCCAGGGAACTATACACAGTCCAGGTTACACCTCTCCAAATTGCTTTCAGAACAGCAGTCCTTGCAAATTTCCCTCCCAGTTTCAGACCAAAGATAGATAAATAAATAATAAATAAATAAATAAATAAAATAAATAAATAAATAAAATTCATTCATTCATGCCTTCCTCTGTTCTTTCTTCCTTTTTAGAGATTGCAAATCATGTAGCACAGGTTAGCTGTGAACTTGCTGTGAACTTTCCAGTCTTCCTGCAGTAAGGGTCTATGATTTGCTGAAAAATGATTCCCCAGACTCAAATAGTATATAAATGCAAAGAGTGGTTTATTTTGCAGAAGTCCAGCATGCTAGGGTCTCCCATTACCAAGAGAGAGACAACCAAGTAAGCTCGCAGGCCTGATTTAAGGCATATTTGGGGAATTCCAAGGTAGGTGTTGAAGGAATTTGAGGTCTCAGTTTAAACTTAAAATTGAAGGAATCTTAGGTTTCAGTTTAAACTTAAAAATTAACTGCCCCAGGGACACATCCAGGGAGGAGCACATTCCAAAGACTTACACACACATTCCAGGGGAAGGGCCCAAGACAAGAGTAATCAGGAAGCTGGGCCCTTAGTGTAATAAACCTGGGCAAACAGAAGCTACTTAGCTAACACTCATTGTTATAAAGCTAATGTGCAAATCTGAGTTACCCAGAAACCAGGCCTGGGAGCAGCTGTTGAGGTCAGCCTTTGTGGTTATTGTTTAAGAGGTAATTGTAAAGCTGCCCTCGAGAACTCGGTGAAAATGGTATAAAAACTGCTCTTAGCTTTGGCTTGGGGTTCCTCTAGCCTGCGTGCGGGAGAACCCCAGTGCACTGGTTATCAATAAACCTCTTGCTTTGCATCAAATCCCTGTCCGTGAGTGTTTCTGCAGGAACACATCCCCCGGTTTGAATCTTAGGGTCCAACAGTTCCTCTATCCTAATCTGTTGGATCCATCTCAATGGAAATTCCAGAACCATTACTGGGATGTGGGGCTGGAAACTGTGGCTGGGGAAGTCTAGAAACTATTCTCCATTGTCCTTGCCTCAGGGCAGGTGGCCCTGCAGCTTCTGATTAGCTGCCAGAAGTCTGGGTTTGTTTGTTTTTCAGTAACTGACTTGCCTGGAGTTGCCCAGTTCTTGGAAACAGATTTAGGCTTAGTCTCCTTAACTGCCAATTTGTCAAGCCTGTCATGGAATCAGCCTATCTCATCCCTCTCACTGCCTGTATCTCCCAAGTGCTGGCATTCCAGGATTACGATCAGTATTTCCAGTTCCAGCTTTGTTCAGCAAACCAAGTTCTGCTTTCTGTGTCCACTCTCCTCGTTACTCCAAGGTTCTTTTGGGCCTCTGTTCTCTGAGTCAATGGGCTTTTCTAAGACAGATCCCAGCTGCTCTTCGCCAGCTCCTGATCCACTCTACACCAGGCTCTGTTTCTTCTTTGCTTGCTCAGTGATTTTGGTTGATTAGCATAGCTTGTTTGCATTCTGTCGAAACTCTGCCCCACAGTTACCTGGTAACAGCCATGTATGCTCTGACCCACTATAAAATGGGCTGCTTGCTCCCTACTTGCTCTCTTGTTCCTCTCTTGCTCTCTAGACTTCTTGCTCCTGCTCTGTCCCCTCGCCCCTTCCTCCCTCTCTCCCCATCTCCTTCCCCCCCATCTCCACGTGCTCATGGCTAGCCTCTACTTCACTATTTCTCTACTCTTTCTCTGCCTCTACTATTCTCTTAATTCCCCTTCCCATGCCCTGAATAAACTCTATTCTATACCATACCGTCATGTGGCTGGTCCCTCAGGGGGAAGGGATGCTTCAGTATGGGCCCACTGAGACACTCCCTTCCCTCATACCTGACTACACCTCCATAGAACATATTCTCTCTCTTTATCATTTTATAAATACAACAGAATCCACCTGTCTAGCTCCCACCCTTCCCTGTAAGAGGCTATGTCACCACCCATATAAAATAGGCAGAGCTTCCTTACCTCGCTCTCTTCTTCCTCTTCTTCTTCTCCCCCACCTTTGCCCTATCTCCTGAATAAACCCCACTTGGAATCCTTTGGTCTGGTGTGGTCTGTTCCAAGCTGCATGTGGACATATATCAATTATTATTATTTATTATTATTATTATTATTTCTTTTTGCTAAATCCCATCGCACAATAGTCATCTTAGCTTTGTTATTCTCCTTCAGTCCCCCTCCTGTCTTGCCAGAACCTTTCTTCTCAATCCCCCTTCTAACTTTGATGTCTGCAATTTGTGTGTAGCCTATCAAGTTTAATGCAGAATAGGAGGAACCAAGGCAGCTTCCTAGTGGAACAAAGCAACTTATCGGTGGCTACACCACTGAAGATGCCTCTGCTTCTCCCAACAACCAATAATTAATACCGGATATCACTCTAGAAGGGGAGGGGGCCGCCATCCCCTCCCCCATCCACAATGAAATGTTGGAGAGTCCCGCCTTGCTCAATCTTTGAATGCCCTGTCAGAATTTAAGTACACAGTTCCCTTCCCTCTTAATCACCTTAGGTTTTTTCTTCCCCTGGGGAAAGATCACGATGACTGCCCATCAGGTTAGAGAGGTGACCTGCTTAAATTGCACATGTAATTGTTGAGCCAACTGGAAGTGGCAGGATCTGGAAGGGACTGTTTGTTTTCACTGGGATTCAGTTCACTCTATGAGCAGAGCCTGCCCCTTGGTCTCATCCAAGTCACAGACATGGCATGTGTGGAGGAGAGTTCCAGTTCACGATGTGGCGGTTTTGTTTTGAAAACTACTTTGAGGGAGATGCTGCGAGTCAGATCATATCTATTTCTTCTGACTCTCGGTTCAGAGGGAAACTATTACTGTGGCGTTTTCCTGTATCAGACAATCCATGTTTCCTTAAGTGACTTGTGAGGTCCAGACACTGAGGGCTTAGAGGAGCTGTCAGAAATTTCATACCAGCCCAGAATGGAAAGCTGAGCGCTCTCTTATTTCTTACCACTAAATTCCATTACACATTGGTAACAAGTCTCGGAGCAGAACACTTTGTGGTTTTATTGTGTTCTCCAAGTTGTCAGTCAACTGACCTTCCATCCCAGCCATTTTTGTTCCTCACGAGTTAGGCTTTGTCATCCTCTCTGAGACACTTTGTAATTTTCAAATAGAGTTGTTCTGATCCTTTGAGACAGATCACATGTAGCCCAGGCTGGCCTTGGACTTGCTGCTTAGCCAAAAACAGTTTTGAATTTCTAATCTTCCCGCCTCTACCACCGAAGGGCTGGCGTTGTAGGCAGACTCCACCACCTGCTTTACTTGGTGGTGTTAGAGATCAAGTCTAGGCTTTGCTAGTGCCAGACAAGCATTCCACAACCGAGCCACATCTCCAGCCCTCAAACAGAGGTGGGATTCTATGACAATCAAATGTGTTCGTGTACACCATATATGGGTGTATGGAAATTAGCAGACTGTAAGTCATTATAATAAATTCCCTTATATAGAGAGGTGTTCCATAAATTCTGGGATTCTAGAGAGCCCTGACTCATACACGTATCATCCCCTGCATACTTTATGTGCTGAAGGTCTTTGTCTGTGTGCCAGCGGCTGTTACCACAGGTTGGGGAAGCCGAGGAGAACAGGTAGAGGGGAACCACAGAAACATTTTCAAACTGAGTCTTAAGCACTATTAGTTTCTAAAGCCCCAGATCCTCAGGCCGTTCAGTCACTGCCCTTCTCTTGTCTTGCTTCCTAACTGTTCTTCTGTAGTTACGATTCCTAGGGGTTTCTATTGAAGAATAATTTAGTGACCCCACTTATTGCTAGATCCCGGGGACTAGTCTAGGTACTGTTGATGTTGAGGAAGTCAGCTCAGGGACTTGGGAAAATTCCACCAGACCCCTCCCCTTCTGGAAGGGAGAGGTCATAGAACATTAGGCACCCCTCCCTTCTGGAAGGGAGAGGCTAATTAACATTCCTCAGACTACGGGGAATGGGGACCAACCGCGGGTAGGGGAGGCTCAGGGCTCCAGTACACATTCCACAGGACAGACTGTTGGCCACCCACTGACAAGGGAAGTCCTTGCTACCTCATTCCCTAAAGACCAATCAGTTTAAAAGTCACACTGTTCTGCCAATCACATTGTGCCTAGTTGCTCTTTCTCTAGAAACTATAAAAGCTCACTGAACAAGCTGCAGCTGGATGACCTCAGCATGCTGGAACAATAAATTCTTCTTGCTTTTTGCCTCAGTTCTTGGCTCTGCGTGGTTCACTCAGGGGGTCCCTGGTAAGCTAACGCTCGTCAGAGTCTTACAACATATTGCACCTGCTATTATGATACAAGCCTCACTCTCCATTGTGGTGGCCATTGGTTGCACCACAGGGCTTCCACACATTAGATGCCACTAGCACCTGCTTCTATCAAGTGTCCCCTTGCCTTGGCAAATGTCCTGTGGAAGGGTGGGAAGGAAAGTGCTCCCAAGGCCCTCAGGCTTTGACTTCACCTCAGTGTGTTGTTCTAAGCAAGAGCACGTTCTTGCCCCTGAAAGGAATTCTGAAACTGGCTAACATATACTTTCCCACCCTCTGTTAAAGTAGGACTTCCAATGGGCTCTGTTTGGCAGGAAGTGGGATAAGTGCTTAATATACAAAGATCCTTTAACCACATTCAGTTATCAAAGACTATTTCAAATACTTGCCTTTGTGTATTTTGGAATCTATGTATTATACATGCACCGGCATGTATATGTATGTGTATGTAGATGTTGATACAGATGCAGATGATTTAGATTTAGATGTAGATGTATATGATGTATATGAAAAATGATGTGAATACTATATGAAAAATATATGCAGATGCATATGTATATGATGTATATGAAAATGTATTTGAATATGTATATTTTGTATGTGTATATTATTTACACATATGCAGAAACTCAGTGTTCTCTAGCACCCTGGCCTCAGAAAACACCGTTTCTTGTGACAGAGTGTTTAAATAAATGAGGGTGCTATAGCACCCATAACTGAGGAGCTGTTGACAGTTGATGAATACTGGTGTAGGAGAGTCAGTTCCTTATGGGTTAGCTCAGGTAGGTCCCATGCGCCAGTGAGTGGCCACACACCCATGAGTATATGGTTGCACACATTGTACTTGGTGGGTCATAAAAATAAGAAGACATGAATGTAGGCAGGAGAGGAGATAGGATGTTAATAATCAAAATGGATTGTATGCATGTATGCAGTTGTCAATTAATAAGATACATTAAAGCAGCAGTAACAGTCTGCCACGGGGAGGCACCAGGACTCTCCCTAGTGCATCTGAGCATAGCTGAGGTGGAGTCTCCATTTTCAGGCAGTTACTACTACCGATGCCTCGTTGGCTGGCTTCTCTGCAGTCTCCTGCTCTGTCCTTGTGTTCCTGTGTTCAGCATCTCTGCTTTGCAGCTGGCTGGACAGCGAACCTCCTTCCACTCTTTCTGTCCTTAGTTTCTGATCACAGAATCAATACAAATCATAGTTATCATGGACACCTTCCCGGGCAGGGCAGGGAGCAGCTTAGAGTTGAATATCCACCATGGCTGATTCTTTTTTGTTTTTTTTTTTTCTTTTTTCTTTTCTTTCTTTCTTTTTTTTTAAAGATTTATTTTATCTACAGGAGTACACTGTAGCTGTCTTCAGACACACCAGAAGAGGGCATCAGATTCCATTATAGATGGTAGTAAACCTCCATGTAGATGCTGGGAATTGAACTCAGGACCTCTGGAAGAGTAGATGGTGCTCTTAACCGCTGAGCCATCTCTCCAGCCACACCCCACCCCTGATTCCTAGCACATCATTTTCACCTCCAAAGGAAACTTCGATTCTCCAAACTCCAGAAGGCAGTCCAAATATCAAAATGAGCTCAGCTTGAATCTTAGGAGCATTTCTGGTGTTTCGGTGGTTAGATAAAAGCCACCAGTCCTCACAAACTTGTGAAGCTGGGTCCCCTCTACCAAAAGAAGGCATTTCCCTTGTCTCTGGCAGAAGGGACATATGGCTACCTGTGGTGCCTGTCAGCATATCGAAGCTCATGCTGGCCTCCCACAGCACCACAAATACCCATGATCATTTCGAAGCCCAAGCTAGCACCCAGTCCTTCACCTCCTCCCATCCCCTAAGTTCTCTCCAGCCCCAAAGCTTCTCTCCCCCTCAGCTCCTCATTCTCCACAGAGCGCTACTGATCTTGCTGTTTTTTTTTTTTTTTTTTAAAGTTCTGCTTCATTTTCTCTCACCATGTTTATCCTATTCTCTCCCTGCTGCTCCTCTGCCCTCTCTTGCAGAGAGCCCTGTTCTGTCTCCCATAGTCTACAATAAAAAACCTTCCCCCTTATCCAGTCCACAGAGAGGTCATTTTATAAAGTCTTGGTAGTATGGCTGGGAACTTGTCACTCTGGAAAACATATGCTTTTCATAAAGACACAGAAAAACTCAGAAAATGAATGGTTCTTGGAGAGATAGTGTTGGACCTAAAGATCAAAACCAGGGAACGTGCTCCCAGAAACACTCACGGACAGCAGATTTGATGCAATAACATGAGGTGTATTGATGATAAGATGATAACCAGTACACTGGGGCTCCCTTATGTGCAGGTAAGAGGAACCCTGAACTGAAGCTAAGGGCAGTTTATATACCATTTTCACAGAATTCACGAGGGCAGTTATACAATTACCTCTTAAACAGTAACCAAAAAGGCTGACATCAACCACCGTTTCCAACCCGGTTTCTAGGTAACTCAGATTATCACATTATCTTTTAACAATGGGTGTTAGCTAAGAGGCTTCTGTTTGCCCAGGTGCATTATGTTGAGGGCTTCTGTATCTTCTGGGCCCTTCTTCCAGGAATGTGTGCTTGAGTCTTTGGAATTGCTCCTCCCGGGGATGTGCCTTGCGGGCAGCTAATGTTTGAGTGTAAACCAAAACTCAAACTTAAGGATCTTTTAATTTTAAGTTCAAGCTGAGACCTGAAATTCTTACATTCTTATAATAGCTTTGAATCTTGGCTTGCCCAGCATCTTTAACTAAGTCAGTACACTTCTAGACAACCCTGGGGCAAAGGAGAAGGGCTTTGAGTCTCTGGGGAGAACCTGGGAGAGCAAATTGCTGACAGACTTTAAAAATGACAGCTCGTTCTTCCCAGGGCGAGGCTATGATAAGACGGGTTTCTTGGGAGCTTTTACTCACTAAAGGTTAGTTAGTAAAGCTCACGGCTGATTCCTTTGGAATCCTTAGTATATGTAATAAGGGTCCTAAGTCATCTTCAGTAGTAAACTTTTGATCTTCCTTTCCTTGGCAGGGAGGAGGGCAGTGCGTGGGGGAGGGCAGTGGCGGGGGCTCTTGGGCGAGTGCACCGGATCCAAGGACTGAGGCCAGTGGAGTCAGCTTGGGAAAGGAAAGAGGGGAGGGAGAAGAGAAAGACAGAAAGGGAGAGGGAGGGAGAGACACCAAAATATCTGGATTATATAGGGAAGAGGCCATGGGGGAAGGGAAGCCCAGTCCTGGGCTGGAAAGTTCTGGGTTAGGGGTTGGTTATGCCAGGTAGGAACTGAAGGATACTGGGAGAACCTGGAGGCCAGGTCTACTTTGATATGTAAAATATGCACCTCAGTCCCTTGACCTGAGGTCTGAAACCAAATACTTCTCTTCAAGGGACAATTGGAGTTTTAAATCCGTGATAATTGTTCTTTCAAGTTTTTGATTTGCGTACATACCACATATAGAGAAGGGTAGCTAGCACCTGCTGCCGGATGAAACTTGTCAGGATGCACATTCCCTTTAGCTGCAGCGAGCAGACTGCTGTAACACCTACACTATGGCCTCTGGCAATTGCCAGGACAGCCTGGGTCTGGTGGTTGAAAAAAATGGCCTTGTTGGAGTAGGCGTGGCCTTGTTCAAGATGTAGATCAAGATGTAGAACTCTTAGCTCCTTCTCCAGCACCGTGTCTGTTTGCACGCTGCCATGCTGCCTGCCACGATGACAATGGACTGAACCTTTGAAATTTCAAACCAGCCCAATTAAATGTTTTTCTTTCTAAGAGTTGCCATGGTCCTAGTGTCTCTCCACAGCAATGGAAACCCTATTTAAGACCCTGGGGTTAGAAACAGGCTTTAGTTCAGACTTCACAACCACAGTAACTCAAGTTCCAGAGCACTTAAAGTCCTCTTCTTGCCTCTGTGGGCTCCTCCTCATACTTAGTGTACATAAATATCCAAAGGTGGATACATGTACCTGCTAATAAAAGTTTAGAGGGTAATAAAAAATGCTATGCAATACTAACCAGTGTTCTGGTTCTATGATCATCTTAAGCAACCTGTCCCTTGATAGATAGTTTTAAGTCAAAAAAAGAGACAGTCTGCCCTGTCCCTGACACAAATTGATTTACTTTTCAAGGAGGAAGTGTTATATGATCCCCAGTCATGCTTTGGTGAACATGCTCATTCATTCACTTTATAAACTGGTCAGATATTTGCTGTGACCCTACAATGGGCTATGCACTCTTCTAGGACTTTGGGGCACCTACATGAACAAAGACCACTGCTTACAAGAAGCCTTCCTTGATGGATGAGGGGTAGGCCTATAGCTCTTTCTGCCCGAGGTGACCAGGCTTGGAGCTAAAGTAGAGCATCCAGTTGTGGATTGTAATTGTGGACAATTTTTAGTGGTTATGAGTCATCGGGGACGAGAAAGAGCCTCACAGAAAATGCTGGAGTTTTTTTCAAGCATCCATACCAGACAGGTTCCATCTTCCTGTGATTCTAGCTCTAGGCAATCTGATGCTCTTTTCTGGTCTCTGCTGAGCATACACATGTGCACATACAACACACACACACACAAACACACACACATAACTCACATGTAAGTACACACACACACACACACACACACACACACACTAAATGAATACATAAATAAAAGGAGTGAGTATCCAGATGAACCATCAGGTGGCTAAGAGTTGGAGGAACCAAGGGACCAGAGCTGAACTATTTTGCAGAAAACATGAAACCTGAGTGTCAGAAGGACAGACAGACCAGCTTGGAAGGAGCAAGAGATAACCAGGGAGGAAGAGGCAAATAGTGCAAGTGGGCAGGGTAAGGCAGTATCTGATAGGCCCATGCCAAGGTGGCCCCCTGAGACATCATGCCATGGCATGGGACAGACCTGGTTTAAGGGAGGTTTATTTGGGGGAAGGGAGGGGACTGAGAACCTAGAGAAGGGATGGAGGCAGACAGACGGGAGCAGAGCCATGAGGGTATAGAAGAGGGGACAGAGAAGAACAGAAAGAAGGATAGAAAGAGAGGCTGGCTGGGGACATATAGGAACAGAGAGAGAGGGAGGAAGGGAGAGAGAGAGAGAGAGAGAAAGATCTATATCTATCTATATCTATCTATCTATCTATCTATCTATCTATCTATCTATCTATCTATAGAGAGAGTGCTGGGGTGATGAGCAATCTTTTTATATACCAGGCCACCTGTACTTGGTGTGTGGCAGGTGGGCAGGTGATGTAAGCTGTTGGTCAGTCCCTGAGAAAAGCCTAGTGGAATCCACTGTAAGCTAACAGATATGAGGCTGAGTGGAGGCCTTAGGTCACAAAGAAGAGAGCCTGATTTGCCAGACTAAAGTTAGGACATCTTTCTTCATGCACCGAGGATTATAGATGGTTCTAGAGTAGAGGAATATATAAATAATTTCTTGGGATCTTTGAGTTTGGTCAACACAGGATTTCTGGGATTTTTAGCCTTGTATAATAAAAATTAGAGCCTATGAGTAGGCTTATACAGCAAGTAGAGGGGAATTTAATTAAAGTTAAATACAGAGATATATAAATATTGAGTCATTCTATCTTAAAAAAATTAGATTGGAAGCAGGAGATAGGGAACCTGGTCTATCTCAGACAGTAGAACTTTAAGTCTTGAGAATTATTCAGAGAGAAAGGGACATACTGCAATATGTACCCACAGAGATATTAATCTCCATAGGAGGGAGGATTCAAGTTTACATAGATGTAGAAATAATTTAGGCCTTGATCTCATGTAGGTTGGGAGGAGACAGGACATGCAGTCTTAACAGGCAATATTTGTTTAGATTGTTTTAATTGTTTTGAATTGTTTTAATTATCAAAATGAGTTTGGTAGTTATATTAAAACTCTTCTGGGAGAGAGGTCAAGCTGCACCTTTAATGATTTCCGGTTACTGGACCAACAACATTCTATTTTGGGAGAGACGCTCTGCATTTGTGTTGACAGGAAAGGAGACAAGGCTCTGGACCCTTTCCAGAGTGAGATGGATCAGATATGACAGGGGAAGACCACCTGAAGATCTGGAAAAATTTGCGAAAATCAAACAGGACAAGTAAATTGATCTGCTGGTTCCCTGAGGTGGAAACAGCCCAGTAACTGACTTAGACATAAAAATGTCTCTAGTCAAAACTTTAGCTAAAATGAGACAGCACATCTTATTGGTTATGGAATCCTTAAGACTCTTTGTGCCCTCCTTCATGTGGCATGAGTGAAGATTTATTACAATTGGTTATTGATAAAATTAACTCATTAAAAAGACGGTTGTCAGCCGGGCAGTGGTGGCGCACGCCTTTAATCCCAGCACTTGGGAGGCAGAGGCAGGCGGATTTCTGAGTTCCAGGACAGCCAGGGCTACACAGAGAAACCCTGTCTCGAAAAACCAAACCAAAAAAAAAAAAAAGATGGTTGTCTTTCACCTGGTCAAACAAGGAGCAACATTTCATCCTTAACTGCTCTGTGCCCCCTGCATAATTCATGCAAATAGCTTAATGGTACTAAAATTTTGGTGGTGAGATTAATATATTACAAAATATACAGCTTTGGCAGGATACTTCCTCAGAGATGTCGAACTGACCTTCTTGATCCCTGCTTCCTGATGCTGCCCAAAACAGCTTTGGGGATTTCTGCTGATTCCAGATCATCTTGACTCATCTAGCCCTTCAGACAGATCCAGTCAGAACTTCAGTCAAGCCCTGAGCCTTCTAAACATACTGAGACTGCATAACAGGTGCTAAGGCTCGCTTTCTTAAGTCTGACCAGTTTTTAAAATTTTCCTGCCCCTTCCTATCCCTTTAAAGAATTTCTTGTCTCCCCTATTCACCAGGAATAGGGTCATCAGGCCAATTCATTAATATGAATCTGAACATTGACACAAAGTTTGAAATTAGTATTGTTACTCTTAGATAGTCATTGTGCCTATGCCACTCATTAAGGAACAAGATGATTAAGTAACTCAAGTTAAGGGCCAGATAGGTTAGATTCTGATTTAATTATAATAAAGTGCTGTCAATTCACTCAAATAGAAATAACTAAGAGTAGCTAAGGTTTAACAGTTCAACTATACTTTACATAGATAGGTAGTCTTCAAAAACATCAGAAATCCACAGAACGTGACATTTAATGTTATTTCATTATTAAGGATCATTTGGCCAGAGACATGTCTGCTCCTGACAGTACTCCTTTCACAGTTCAAAGAAGAAGATATTGAGCATCTTTACTTCCAGGTGAGGTAGCCAACAGAAATGACCTACTTATCTGTAGACAAAATATGGCCAAAATGGGAACACTATGTGGAATAGTTGACTGATAGCTCTGCCAATACAGGGTAAATAGTCCTTCATAATCCTGCTTTACAAAGGTCTGTTATGATCCTAGCCTGGAAGGCTGAAGACTGATGCTCTAACATTTTAAGGAACTGGGGGACTGTCCAGGTAGCCAGCTATCTATATAATTGTTTAAGTTTGAGAAATTACGTTTGGTGCTTCCTATTTACCGAAATAATATTTAATTCATTCTCTTTTTATGGCTACTTTTTATGGCTCTTATTTTCACCATAAGTTAAGCTACTCATCGAAGAGGAAGTTCAGTTCTATCTCCTGTTTGGAAGAATTCATCATCATCATCATCATCATCATCATCATCATCATCACCATCATCACCATCATCATCATCATCTTTGTAGCATGAGAATTCCACAAAAGAAGACTGGCAAAGGAATCAGTAGGAGACAATTATTTTATTTATTTCTGATGGGATTGAAGACTAATTATAGTCCCCCAAGCAAAGTTGTTTAACATTAAAGATATGATACAAAATTAAAAACCTGCTTTTCAGATGGTGTTATAGGGTAAAATCAAAACATAATAGAGATATAGAATCGTAAACTCCTTAAGTTAGGAATGATAATAGAGTGCTTCATCTAATTGACAAATATGATGGACCGGATATTAATTGTGTATCTTACTGTATGATTTACAGGATTGTTATGGTTATGCTCAATTTATGTCTGAGAGACATAAACTGTTTTTTATTGGACAGAAAAAGTGAGATGTTGGAGATTGGTGCTAATGCTTTGAATCTGTGTGTCCAGATGCTCAAGGTTCTTGTCCCCAGCTGGTTTTTGATCTATCAATCAAGGTGCCATCAGCCGATGGCTGGACATGGGGTGGGACACTTAGAGTTGCATGAGTGAATTTTGAGGACTGGGGAAAGAAGAGAGGTGCGCAGTAGCTGCAGGAGATAAAGCCAACCAGCCATGTGAGTTTTGGGGTAAGTCACCAGTGGCCATCTTTCTGATTGGGCCTGGGGCAGCAGGGGGAGGATTAGGAGTGCCCAGTCATTGATTTAGCCAAAGCATTTTAAAATGAACTGGCGTGAGTGTGTGTGTTTTCTATTTTCAGATCCCCCCCAAAATAGCGCCTGGGCAGGTACACTAGTGCAACTCGCTTGGAGCACAAAGTGGTGCAGCCCAAACTTTGCAATATCACCACAGGTTCCATGATGAGATATCTTGTTTTGATTATTTTATTTATTTTTGTTTTCTCTGAGGGGGTTTGCAAGGGTTGAGGGCAGATACGAAGGGATGGGGAGAGGAGTGGATTGGTGTGCATGATGTGTGATTCACAAAGAATCAATAAAAAGTTAAAAAAAAAAAAAACCATCCTCGTGTTTCGTGTGGAAGCCTGACCAGGCACTTTAAAGATAACAGAGAGGCTACTTTTTATGGCTCTTATTTTTCACCATAAGTTAAGCCACTCATCGAAGAGGAAGTTCAGTTCTATCCCCTGTTTGGAAGAATTCATCATCATCATCATCATCATCATCATCACCATCACCACCATCACCATCATCATCATCATCTTTATAGCATGAGAATTCCACAAAAGAAGACTGGCAAAGGAATCAGTAGGAGACAGTCTCTTCATACTAGAGGTTCTGTGTCAGGACCACCCAAAGTTGTCACCTAAGTACCACTCGCTATCAGACCAGGTTAGATTTATGACAGCTAAGATTTAGGACATAAGGTAGGGCTGCAGCTGCTTATCCCTGGGATCTCTCTGTTTTAGGTAAGAGCTTGCCTGTGTATTATATCATGAAGGTTTTCTGCTTGCTGTTCAACAAAAACATTTGAATTCCTCCCAAACAGAAGCCCATAATGAGTAGACACACGCCTTCCTCCCCAGACTCAGCTGAACCCACTTACGTTTGCTTTTTCGTTTGCTTCACCGACAACTCTTCTCTTTATTCCTTCTGTGGTTTCTCAAGTAGTTCACCCAAGTTTAATTGCTCAGTGCACTGTTAAGTGCGTGAATTCTCAGGAGGGCACTTACAGGCTCCTCATGCAGGACTGAATCTGGATGAGGTTCAAGCGAGTGGCTGATGCATCCTGGCAGGGCATGAGAGAAGCCTTTGATTCTTTGAAGGGTCCAAGACGGCATCATTATCAGATCAGCAAATCTGAATGGCCCTGGATCGCTGGGGAATAGGTAGCCTCTTACAATCTGGGTAACACCACAGGTAGGTGATAATTACCAGTGTATTTTAAGTTTCCAAAGAACTGAAAAATTGCTCTGTGGGGCATTCCTTGGTGTGTGTGTGTGGGGAAGGTGGGCATTATAGATGATGCAATAGACATGGAAGATAGTGGGAAAATGCTCCTCATTTAATGTATGGTAGTAATACTGTACCATTTCCACTGACACCATAGCCACAGGCACCTCTGCTACCAGCTAAAACTTATGAAGAACTTATCCGTTCTGGATGTATTGGCTGCTTTACATATTTATCCCTCCTCATGCTCTCACAGTTTCTGTGGTACTTGGTATCAAGTCTAGCACCTCATACGTAGTCGGCAAGCTGTCTGCCATGGAGTTGCAATCCAAGTCCTCATCCCCCTTGCAGTCCAGGAAGTTCACATCATTGTTGGGTAGTGGGTATTACTCTACTGTTATTTTCCTTCTACACTCAGGGAAGCAAATGCTCATGAAGAAAACTCAATTTGCCTTAAAATTCCCAGGATCGATGTGCTGAAGCTGAGAGTTTAAACTGTGTTTAATCTGCTCAAGGCTTGTGGGATGAAGTTATGTCCTGGTTCTGCCTTCCAGTCCCACCCTCCTAGAAACAAGACTCAGATTCAGATTATATTTACAAATACCTCGGCCATATAGCTAGGCTCTACTCTGACTATATCATAACTACAGATACCCATTTATTTTAACCTCCATTTTACTACGTGGCTGGTTACCTGTGCTCAGCTACCACACATCCATCTTCTCAGCTCATTTTGGGCTCCTTTCCCAGAATTCTTTCTCCTCTCTGTGTTCCATCTCCATTTCCTGCCTAAGCCATAGACTATAGGCTTTATAATTGACAGGTGAGGCTTCCTTACAATACATAAGATGTTCTCTCTACATTCAGTAATTGATCTGCATATCTATCTATCTGTCTATCTATCTGTCTGTCTGTCTGTCTGTCTCTCTCCTCTCTCTATTTAGATATAGATACAGATGCATATATAGTCACTTTGAGAGATGCTCGCACACCAATGTTTATTGCAGGTATTCATGACAGCAACATTACAGAACCAACCTGATGTCTGCCAGCAGAGAAACGGATACATAAAATGTGGTCTAGCTAGACGAAGTGGTTTTATTCAGCCACAGAGAAGAATGGAATTATGTCATTCACAGGAAAGTGCACACAACTAGAATGCATACAACTCATCATATGAGCAATGAGTCTCAGAAAGATGAATAGCACATGTTTTCTCTCATTTGTGTATCCTAGCTATAAACTCCTAAAGTCATGTTTGTGTATATGACATAGGAGAAATAAAAGAGTCTAGAGGAATAGAGGCTCTGCATCATGGCTAATGAACACATGTTTATAAGAATATATCCTCCGTGGTGGATTCATGCGTTGACTGAGTGGTATAGACGACAGGGGCTCGGCACCGTCAGTGGATACAGTATGTAGGTATGTGTCCCAAGTGCTAAGTGCTCTGAGTTGATGACAGAGTGAGTTACTAATAATTTGAGCTTTGGGGAGATGCACCCCATCAGTGGGGATTAAGAATGGATCTCCCCAATGAGCTGAGAACGAGCTGCCCAGTGGTGTTCCTGAACCGGAAAATTCAATCTGAAGGGAGAAAAGCACTATTAACAAGCGGAGATATCTGTCGGGAGGTGTGTCAGGGCTAGAGTGTGGCCCTGAAGTAAGAGACAGGAGGAGTCTCTGCGTGGTGGCCAGATACTAGTTGTGATGCTCAATTGTGTGTGACTGGCACTAGGCGAGCTACTGATGAAGGCCAGTCGTTGGTGATGGCCCAGGGGCAATTTTATGTGTAAATGGTAAAATTATAGTCTCATATAGAGCTACCACAGGGTCAGACAGGATTTGCTGGTGTAAGCATTGCGTCTACAGAGTACGATGAACTGTCACAGAGAGGCTAGCTTGTCTTTGTGATCAAGAGTAACTTAAATAACTGGTACTTCTGTTTTCTCCACATATTTCTGAAATACCATTTGTGTGTATATATAGATAAGGTGTATCCTAGTTACAAAAACATCATACGTGACAGAATATTTGAACATCATTTATATATGATGCTTTCTTTTGCCTCGTGTATTTCACAGTACATCGAGAAATTCCAGGAATTTCCACACTGTCAGATTTTATAGTTCTATTTATTATGTGTAAAAATATAAGGGACATATTTTTGTAAACGTCTTTGGCAAAGCTAGCATTAGTTTTCTGTATATTATAGATCTTCCTCAAATATTAGAGCAAATATCTAGCACCAAAGTACTACTAAGTAAAGTAATTTTGACAGAATAATGTATAGAATAAAGGCTTTGTTTTTACTTATTGAAAAAAAAACACACACACTTAGATTTTTTTGGTTTACTATCACTAATTTTCTCTCTCTCCTTCAAGAAAAAATCATGTTAATTATGCTGAGAGAGAGAGAGAGAGGAGAGAGAGAGAGAGAGAGAGAGAGACAGAGACAGAGACAGAGACAGAGACAGAGAGACAGAGAGAAGGTTTAGACCTAACAGTTCCCTAATTAAAGAAGCCACTGCATGCCGGGTACTAGAGTTGTGTGTGGGTAACTGAAGATTGGCGGATCCTTAGCATGTAGAATATCCCTTGTTACCATAGAAGGTAGAAAGAAGCTTGCGAATCACTTGCTGATTCTCTCTGAGGATGCCGAGGATTAAATCCCGGGCCTTACACGTGCTGTGCATTGTTCCTACCTCTGAGCTTGGGGACTGGAGAGGACACCTGTCACTTCTTATACACATTTCACTGGCCAAGATAGGATACATGATCTCATTCCAGAAGTGTGTTCACAGAGGGTGTAAAGTTCCCTAGAACTTTAGGGAGAAGCTTACTACATAGAGGCAAAACCTTTCACCTCTGTGATTCTCAGGTAAGGCTCACAGGGCAGCGGAGCCTGATGCGAAGGCCGCCGCCTGTTACCACAGGCAGGGTAGTGGCGTAGGTACGCCACCCTCGTGTCTGCACTGAGCACTAAGGCTGTGGACTCTCGTCTTAGATAGAAGAGGCTCTGTTGTATACCTTAACTGCGGATATCTACACAACCTCTGACTTGTAAACCTACTGGGAGACAGAAGTGAGCTCAACAGAAGTTTCGGTACCTTCTGGGGCAGTGGAAGCTTCTAGCAGCAGTATCCTAACCAACCCCTTCTCTTAAAGGCATTGTCAAGCATCCTCCCCTGCTGTCGGCTAAAGCCTGGTGCTTAAGTACTAAACCTTGCAATAAAGCCTCTGTCTTTGCTCTTTGCTAACATTTCACTCAGCACTTTGAGTCCGCCATTGTTCTTTCTGATCACTGATGTTATGGTTACCGTCAGTCTCCCTATTTACCACGGAGGCAAACAGAGCTAAATAACTCGTCGCCGAGTAGGAAGCCGGGACTCAATCCAAGCTGGTTGCAGAGCCTGCGGAAGCTCTCTTGGCTCCTTAGCAAAATGCTACACATTCAGAGAAAGCGAGCTCGATTTCAACATGGATGCAAACACTGGAATGTTCGCCGAGGTCAATCCAGAGGTGTGGAAAGAGTCCCCAGAGTATCACACCCTCCATCCAAATCAGCAGGACAAAGACAGACAAACATCAGTGGTCCAGCAGGCAGGCTCACTGTCTACAGAGCTAATGCAGAGCGAATTTTCAGGCCTGGCTGTTGCTATGACCCCCCACTATCATGAGCAGATGATTCATCTATGGAGGACCAAGTTCATGACTGCATGTGTTCAGGGCAGAGTGTCTATGCCTCTGTGGAAATAATCATCATAAAATCAGAGTTTAGAGTTCTTTAAACAGAACAGGGCTATCTAGTAATAGATCTATGCAATTACTTTCTCTCTCTCTCTGTCTCCCTCCTTCCTTTCTTTTCTCCCTCTCCCTTTTCTGTATCCATGTGATACATGCTGATACTGTGTCAGTAATGGACTGCATAGACAATGGTGGTCCCTCCCAATATTATAGTCTAGATAGGAAATAGGCCATATCATCCAAGACTCAGAAAGTCATGTTTCTTAATGTTGAAGAATAATGAAATTATCTAATGACTTATAGCTCAGAAGATACCTCATTGTTACAGAACACAAGACTGCATATATATATATATATATATATATATATATATATATATATATGTAGTGAATTTATCTGAGGATATTGCAATAAATATTTAGTAACTGGATCTTGGTATTTTTTTTTAGATTTATTTTATTTAATATGTATACAGCAGGCCAGAAGAAGGCAGAGGGCACCAGATCTGATTATAGGAGGTTGTGAGCCATACCATGTGTTTGCTGGGAATTAACTCAGGACCTCTGGAAAAGCAGCTTAACCTTACTTACACCTCTTAACTTCTGAGCCATTCTCCAGCCTTGGATCCTGGTTCTTTAGACAAAATTTTTGCTTATAGTTGCTGTCAATGTCTGTGGTGTAAATATTTTCATCATGCTACACCAGGTTACGAGTGTTATTGCTGAAAAATGCAGGATCAGAAAAGGAGGCTGAGAATTGCTTCTCTTGAGACTTTAAGAGCTTGCCCTAGCACACCAGCGATGGTATTAGATGGGAGAATAAAAAGACACTTTATAGATCAAAGTTGAAAAGAAATATGCTTCAAATTGCAGAGAGCTGAACTGAAATGTCTATACCATCATACCCAAGCAGAGCATGGGAAGTGTCTTAATGAGTTTTGTTTCCAGTAGTTCCTCTGAGTTGTGTACTTTGGGTCACTCTCTGGCAAATTGACTATAGCTCTCAGGAGATCTGTCATTTTGAAGAAATGTCAACTTTGGGGCTGACCACATAGCTAGTCTTGGTATATAAAAGTGCTAGCAGCTCAAGTCTGATGATCTGACGTTTATTCCCAGGACCCATGGTGAAAGGAGAGAACTGATTCCTGAAAGTTGTATCTGACCTCCACATGATGTGCATGTTAAGCGTTCCCACATGCATGTGCAAGCGTTCCCACATGCATGTGCACATGTGCGTACATGTGTGGGAAGTGTCTTAATGAGTTTTGTTTCCAGCAGTTCTTCTGAGTTGTATACTCTGAGTTATATAAGCGTGCTCGCTTATACACACACACACACACACACAACACACACACACAGCAATACTTTAAAAGTACATAGAAAAGAACTTACACTCTGAACAGAGAGGCCTAGATTAGAAAGACTCTGGAACCAGGAGTGTTGAATCCTTCAGTGGCTTTGCTGTCACACAAAGGTGAGTAGGAAGGGAGGGGACCGGATGACATATCATTCGTCTGAAAACTTTCTGGTGCTAATAGTTTGTGGTTTGGGGTCCAGTGAAAAGATATGATAAAAGGACCTAAGATACATCCATAGAAATGAACAGAAAATGGAGAAGCAGGAAGCAGAAGGAGAAGAGAAGGAAGAGGAAGAAGAGGAGGAGGAGGTAGAAGAAGAGGAGGAGGAAAAGGAGGAGGAGGAGGGAGGAGAAGAGAGGAGGAGGAGGTAGAAGAAGAGGAGGAGGAAAGAGGAGGAGGAGGAGGAGAGAGAGAGAGAGAGGAAGAGAGGAGGGAGGAAGAAGAGGAGAGGAGGAGAAGAAGAGGAAGAGGAAAGAGAAGGAGGGAGAAGAAGGAGGGAAGAAGAGAGAGGAGGAAGAAGAAGGGAGGAAGAGGAAGGGGAGGGAGGAAGGAGGAAGGGAAAGAAGAAGGAGAAGAAGAGAGAAGAGGAAGAAGAGAAGGGAAGGGAGGGGAAGGAGGAGAGGGGAAGGAGAAAAGAGAAGAAGAGAAGAAAAGAAAAGAAGAAGAAGAGAGAATATAATAAAACCGGTTGTATTTGTGGAAGAAGAGAGCTGGATCTGAAGGGAAAACTGCATGAAGACTTTGCATGATGCGCCAGCGACGAGAGATTTTGATCGTGATTTCAAGAAGATTGTTTATGTTTCATATTTCACACAACTCAGAGACAATGATTTCTATTTCACAGATGGAAATGAGCTAAGTCAATTAGCTACTCAGTCACTCTCACAGTGTTTGGCTGAACTGGAGATTCATGCAAGCTGCACACACCTGCAAGCACGCTCTTTGCCTGAGCAGAGCCATCTTGGGGATGATGGTCATGGCGGCACTTGAACTGTGACCCTGTGTGCCGCTCTAAGTCATCCTGGCTGTTCTCTACCTGCTCATACTTTTAAATCTTAAGGGGGTTATCTACTCAAATAAGATAGGATGTCTTAAGAAAAAAATTATCTAAGGGGATGATAGATCCAACTCCAAACCGACAGAACTCTGGGACTGGGTGGTTTTGGGTCTGAGGTGAGGTTGTCTTTGGATTTGCTCTAGGCGAAGGTGAAAGGATGTGGGTATCTGCTGGACTTTGATTTAAACATCCAATGTGGACAATGGGGCCAGGAGACAGACAGACAAACAGACAGGCAGGCAGGCAGATAGATAGATAGATAGATAGATAGATAGATAGGAGTAGTATAGATAGAGAACATGCAATGGTTGGGTTTCATTACCTAGTGAAGACTATACAGGCTCAGAACATTGGTTCTTACTCCCTAAGTCTGCCTTACAAGTAGAAGTTGAACCAGGCATCTGCCTTAATGAGTAAGAAAATATTGATGAAAAAGCGTCAGACTCCCTCAGCTCCCCAGCTCTGGAATCTCGCTGCTTTGGCAGCACAAATCGATATCCTCTTGTGAAGGTTTAAGCTCTGATTTGTGAAACAGAAACTGCACCGGGGCCCAATAAGAGCTGCCAGCCAGCAGAGAAAAGGCAGCAGGCACTGGCTCAAGGGAGACACATTTACCATTCAGGAAGCTTTTATTCAGGGCATGGAGCCCCAGGCCTGGGCTCTGTGCAGCTTCACTGGTGACCTATTGACTCTGACTGCCCAGGAAGGAGTCAGATTCTGTGCATGTGTTGTCTTTATTAGACTCTACTCTCATGTGTGGCTATATCGCTATACAGACAGAGCACTCTGATTGCGAATGGCAGGAAGGTCTTCGGTGCACTTACTGTGTTTACCGTAGCAGCATTTGCACTGTTTTCTGTTCAGCCCCTTTTGAAGGCTCACGGAACATGCTGTGGTAATAGATGCACACACATCCCCTTTGCTCTTGCGTGAAACTGGAACGTAAGGTTAAATATTTATTGTACGGAGAACAAGCACCCATCTCTGGAAGTTAGGAAAACCAGTTGACTGTGAAGAGGTCGTTTAGAGTTCCTGAGCTTGTTTGCTTGACTATGAAAACGTGGATAACAGAGTCCGGCTGCTAGAGCTGTTACAGGGCTTATAAGGAGCCTTGCAGTGGAATGTGAGGTCAGCTCTACAGAAGGCACAGAAGCTACATGCTATGACATATAATCCTTCCCCTAGGTTACTAATGAACTGATTATCCGAATGCGTGTCACAGCATCTGATGAGGTTCTGAATACATGAAGGTGTGAACATCTGGAGTCCCCATTCCCGAGAATGGGAAGCATTTTGGCAAACTCTTGATAATGCTAACACTTGGGTAGTAAGGCAGGAGAGTCAGAATATCAAAGTCTGTTGTGGACTCAAAAGTCCCAGGCAAGCCTGAAACACAGGATGCTCTGTCTTTAAAAACTGAGTTAAAAACCCTAACAACAACAACACACACTACACACACACACACACACACACACACACACACACACACACACTTGTGAAATAATAAGCTGTTTCTTATTTGCTTGATTTTAATCCGAAAGTGGTGGGAAAATTGGGTAGGTCAATGAACAAATATGCCTGGCCTCGTGCTGATTCTTAGCAAGGCTGGGAGACGGTTCTGTGCAGGTCAAACCGTTCTCTTTGTATGTACGGAGGTTTGAAATTGTACATACCATAAGAGAGAGAGATGGCTGAACAGATGACACAGTTTGAAGAGACACCTTAAAGTTTTGTCAAATGGAAGATCCAGGTATTCATGTGTGTAACCTTCCTTGCACCCTGTGCCTTTAGTCGAATAGCACCAGCGGAATCTTCTCTAAGAGAGGGCAGCGAGGCTCAACAGTGCTTGTTTGCCACCTTTCTTCTATTTTCTCTCCGAGTTGGTGCCACACTTGCCTTTCTCAAATACCATGGCATCTCTCTTGTTTCCATATATGTAGACAGTGACACGCGTCTGCCCTTTCCACTGAAAAGCTCAGCAGGTCTCCCTGTTCCTTCACAGTCTGCTGCGAGCACTTCCAAGGATCACACAACAACCCCAGAAGAGGAGCAGATAGCAGGGTCGGGTGCGCATTGAATGAGTCAGATTTAAAGAGCCAAGGCAGGCACACCGGCTGTTATTTGAGGCCCAGACAGGACGGTGAAAAGTGAAACTGAAAAGGGAGAGCGGGAGAGACATCCATTAAGCTCTTTAAAGGGAAAAAGAGCCCAGAGTACATCGTAAAGGATACAATGTGGCATTTATATCTTCATTAAGAAGTTTATTAATTAGAACTGAGTTGTTAACTAGTTTATAGCGCCCTGGGACTTGAGCAAGCCTCTGAGAGGACCCACGGAAGAGAGCAGCCATCCTGGATATTTGCCAGGCCTTGCTCTGGGGTGGTCCACTCCAGCTTGGCAGACAATTTAATATTTGGCAGGTAGGTGAACAAGCCTGCACCATCAGGCAGAACAAGTTCACAGGCTCCTGGCCAATTTAATTTTCTCCTGGGCTTCTCTCCTCCTTCTTTGGAACTGAGGCCCAGGTCAGTGGTCTTATGTGGCAATGGCTAAGGATCCCCACTCCCACTCCAGGCCCCCATTGTCTCCAGATTTTAGTGCCCACAGGATTCTGAGGCTTTCAGACAATTTGATGAACCCAGAGGCATTTTCCCCATGGTCTTTAATGGAACCGAGTGTCTTTCCTGGTGTCATCCTGGGGTTTTTGATGTGGCAGTAGTCTTCACTTTGACTTGTTCTTTTTCTAATTACTCACTCTTGAATTTGTTTGCCACTTACAATCCTAAACTTGCCCACTGGGTTTGATGATGCTATCCACTTCCGTTGTCTTTTAAATTTTTTCATTCTTTTATTTTCTAGCCATGGACTTAGGTAGCCCATGCTGGCCTTGAGTTTGCTATGCATCTGAGAATGAGCTTGAGCATCGGTCGAGTCGTGGAACTGCAAGTAGGCTTATCTTACCATGCAGAGTTCACACGGTGATGGGGAACAGAACCCAAGGGCTTTGCTGCATGCTGAGTAAGCAATCTAACAGCTAGCTGCCTTCTCAGTTCCCGATTAGTTCTTTAAAAAGATGAATTATCTTTATTTTTCACTAGTGTGCATGTGGGATGGCAGGTGCTACAGAGTTCAGAATAGGGCGTTAGGTGCCCTGAAGCTGGAATTAGAGGCAATGATGAACTGCCAGAGGTGGGTGCTGGGAACCGAACTTGGTCTTCAGTAATAACGGAGAATGTTTTTAATTTTGAGGCCATCTCACCAGTTCAATCCCACCCCTCACCTCCCACCCCCCAATTGTTTTTTGACTCTTCAGTTCTCTCCCATGTAAAACAAAACAAATAGTTCAGGAGGAGCCAGTACAGAAAGTGGCTGGAGAAAAAGAAATAATGCATGCCACACACACACACATACATACCAACACATACCACACACACCACACACACACACACACACACACACAACACACACACACACACACACACACACCACCACACTACATGTGGGACTGCGTAAGGGTATCCTGGTTCTTGGCTGGGCATGGGCCTGGAACCCCAAGACTCCAAGGGAGAAACGGCAGGAGTTCGGCCACATCCCCAGAACTCAGATCCTAACAAGCAGTCCAATCTCCATAGACCTACATTGTTCAGTCACGTAGGCCATTATAGCCCCTCCCAAAGTGCACAGGTAGAGGGTGTAACTACAGGCCTCAGGCCCTAGAGATTTACATACTAATGAAGGTCAGAGGGTGGAGCCAATTAAGCATTGCCCCCAGAACCTCCCCCTTTCCCTGAGTTTGGGGGGTACGTCAGATCCATCCACCATCCGCCATGACAATAAAGCCTTATGGAACCAAGGACTTCCTCGTATCATTGGGGCCTGCTGGCCCCGCCGCCGCCAAAGCCTCCAGCAACTGGAACCAGGGACCTCCTCCGGTATGTGAGACAGGCTGCCTGGAGGCTTCCAGGCAGCCTCCACCTCGCAGGTCCCGCGCTGCTGCCTGTCCGGCTGCTGCGCTGGGCCCGGGGCCTGCCGCTGCGCTGCCCGCCATTTTTTCCCACACATACACACACACACACACACACCACACAACAGACAGAGACAGAGAGAGACAGAGACAGAGAGACAGACAGAGACAGAGAGACAGACAGATCGGGGAGGGAGAGGGAGGGAAACAGGCAGACAGACAGACATGGGGATGCAGGTCCCGTGTATAGATGACTGGACTCTGACTTCTCAGCAAACCCTGGTTGAAGACAGCATACTACAGTTGGCTTCTCTCATGGGTGAGCTTGGAATTGCTAGGTTTGTTGAAATATCATTCCCCAGATAGTACATCTCTCATACTTGTGTAGGGAATTTTCCCATGCAAGGGCACAGAACATTTTTTTCTTGCATTTCAGATCCTTGGCCTAATCTTTCATGGTAAGGAAAGATATCATATTTTGAATGTTCAATTTCTGGCCAGGCCACCCTTAACTTTCCCTGGTTCTGAGTCTGTGTCTTATGTGTGGTTTGCTGCATTTGGACTCTAGGAAGAGATTAGATTCCCTGATCCCGCTAACTTACCAAAGGCTGAAGTTGCTTTCATTTCATGAATTGTTCCTGTGGCTTATGGCAAAGTCAAAGATTAGCCCCCTGGAGTCCCTCCAGTGGTAGATTTCCATATGATTTCACACCAGAGAGCTGAATACATTTTGAGGACTTTGGGGGAAGTCACACAGCAAATTCTTGGATGGTTTTACTAGTCTTTCCGTTTTTTACTTTCCTTTATGTAGAGGTTAAAAAGCTAAAATCTACATTTCCAATACTACCTTATAACAGGAGCTCTGGGTATGAAATTGATTTATTTTCCTTCTTGAATTAGATGTTCTTGTTCCAAGTTATGCAAGATGGGAGGAAGGTGGAAGCCATTTTTCTGTTTCATTCTTTCTCTCGTTGCTGGCAAGAAAAATGGAAATGGGTGACGTTGGGCACGTGCATTGTGACGCTCAACCCCCAGCTTCTGGAAGATCAAGGTCAGGTCTTCTGGACTCTACTTCCTGATTCTCGGGACCCAGCAACACAGGTGACTTGCTGTTTGTACCTCTGGTGGCAGCCTGGGAGGAAGGCCACATTGCCAATCACGCCCTTCTGTGGATCTTGTTAACTGAAATTCCCTCAATGAAGTCTCTGCTTGCTCAAAATACCTTGAGTGGGACCTGGAGAGGTGGTTAAGTCAGCGAAGGGATTGTCCCGCAAGCATGAAGACCAGAGTTCGATCCCCAGAATCTATAAAGTCAGAATCTTTAAAAAGTCAGCTTACCACCTGTGAGGGGAGGTCCTTTTCTGCTAGCCCAGAGGGGAAGGAATTTCTGATGTGGAACCCTATGGCTTTAGTCATTCAGGTAGACCAGAACATGACACGGGACAGAAAATCAAGAGAAGAGAGGATAAGAAGGGGTATGTCATGGGAAAGATGCCAGACGGGTGCCTGGTTAGAGGTTAAGTGGAACATCCATTGAAGCAAAGGTTTTCTGTGGAGCACAATATACTTGGGAACCTGAGAAAAACTTGGTTTGTCCTTAAACTGATTTCTGAGTTTATTTTTTAAAAGATACTCAAAGATGAACAAGGCCAGTGCACCAGTGTTAGACGTCCACACGCAGCTTGGAACCCACAACACCAGACCAAACGGTTCCAAGGTGGGGGGTTATTCAGGAGATACAGCAAAGGTGGAGGGAGAGAAATAGAAGAAGATGGCGGAGGAAGAAGAGAAGTAGAGGCTGCCATGACCACGTACAGAGAGGGGGGAAGGAAGGGAGAGGGGAGAGGGGACAGAAAGAAGCTAGAGGCAAGAGAGCAAGAGAGAGGAGGGGGCTAAGCAGCCCCTTTTATAGTGGGCCAGGCCTACCTGGCTGTTGCCAGGTAACTGTGGGGAGGAGCATACCTGGCTGTTGCCAGGTAACTGTGGAGGGAGAGTTTAGACAGAATACTAACACTCCCCACTTTTGTTTTTCTTAAGGCTTTTGAAAAGCAGATAGGGGTAGCATATCTAAGCCATTGATATGAGAACATGCCGGGTACCCTGACCTTCTTTAATTGTTAAGATAGATCACTGTGGGTAATGTAGTCATTTTTCCTAGTGGGGAGTGCTTTTTTTTTTTTTTTTTTTGGTGTGGGAATAATTGAATTGGTAATAGGAAGGTAGAAGTGTTGTTTTGTGTCAAAATACTCATTTTCTCCCATAACTGTTGAGTAAATGTAGCCATTAGAGTCTGCACACAGCCTTCCTTAATCCTTTGAGTATCCAGGCATCAGGCACACATCTCCTGCTGTGAGACAGATTTGGGTGAGATGAGCATTTCAGAAAGAGTGGGAATTAGTTGTCCATCTGGGGAGGGCACAGTTAATTCCATCATGTTCTGCGTGGATTCAGGTGACTGGGGGGTAGGGTCTGGGGGAGGGAAGAGAAAGGAGGTGGTTCTGAATTCTGGCTAATGACTGAATCCAGCTTTTCCTGCAGGTAGAACCAAAGGCATTCTAAAGGCAGACGGAGCATCATGCAGATGCCCCTGAGGTCTTTCTGACAGTCAGAGGCAACATCAATTTTTGCACTAAAGGCACAGTTCTCTAAGGTGGCCCTGCCACACTTTTGGATTGATTTTTCAATAGAAATTCCTTTTTAAGTGTCTGGTTGCTTTATAGCAATGGCATTGCTTCCCGTGGAGTGGGCCTTCCCCACGCTAACCTCTTATTTTATTTCATTAACCCTTTTCTGAATGGTGATTACTGGGCACCAAATGCTAATCTCCATGACGACTGTTGGAACGTTGGACTCTAAGATCCAAACCAGGGGACGTGCTCCCACAGAATCACACACGGACAGAGGATTTGCTGCAACAACATGAGGTTTAATGATACCAGTGCACTGGGGCTCTCTCACATGCAGGCAAGAGAACCCCGAACAAAAGCTGGGAGCAGTTCTTATACAGAGTTCACGAGGGCAACCACAAAGGACCATAAAGGCTGACTTTCCCAGGTCCAGGTTCGGTCTCTAGGTGTAAGATTCCCACATTACTTTTATGACAATGAGTGTTATAAAAGTTTGCCCAGGTTTACCACGTTAAGGGCTTAGCTTCCTGACCACCTCCCATCCTGGGCCCCTCTCCTGGAATGTGTCTAAGTGTTCTGGGCCCTCCTCACCCCGAGGTGGGTTCCCTCCTCTGTGGTCTGAGGAATGTTAATCAGCCTCTCCGTTTTTCCTCTGAATGTTAATCCAGCAAGTGTCCTCTGACTAAGGAATGTACTCTTCCTGGAATACACCCCGGGGCGTGAATTCTAAGTTCAAACCAAGACCTGAATTCTAGGTTCAAATGAGACCTGAATTTCTCACACAACCACGTTAAGGCAGACAATATTACTATCATTTTGTAAGTGGGAGACCCAAGAGACAGACTAAGAACTTACCCACTAGGCCAGTGGCAGTGGTGCACACTTTTGGTCCCAGTACTCGGGAGGCAGAAGCAGGTGTATCTCTGGGAGTTTTGAGGCTACCCTGGCCTACAGAGAGAGTTCTAGGATAGCCAGGGCTACGTAGAGAAAAGATTTTTTTTTTTTTAAACAAAACAAAACAAAACAAAACAAAACAAAACCCAACCAATAAAAACAAAAAAAAGGAACATATCCACCATTGAAGAGGTCAACTCAGGAACTTTGGAAAATTCCACCAGACCCCTCTCCTCCTGGAAGAGAAAGGTCATAGCACACTTAGGCACCCCTACCGTCTAGAAGGGAGAGTGTTAGCATTCTGTCTAAACTCCACCTCCACAGTTATCTGGCAACACTCAGGTAGGCCTGCCCACTATAAAAGGGGATGTTTGCCCCTCCCCCTCTCTCTTGCTCTCTTACTCCCTTGCCTCTAGCTTCTCTCCCTGCCCCCCTCCCCCTTCCCTTCCCCCTCTCTCCATGTGGTCATGGCCGGCCTCTACCACTCTCTCTCTCTCTCTCTCTCTCTCTCTCTCTCTCTCTCTCTCTCTCTCTCTCTCTCTCTTTCTCTCTTTCTCTCTCTCCCTCCCCCTCCCGCCATCTTCTTCTGTTTCTCTCCCCACCTTTGCCCTCCGCTCTGAATAAACCCCCTCCCTTTGTGGAATCATCTGGTCTGGTTTTGTCTGTCTAAGCTGCTGTGCCGAAATCTAACAGAGTCTAGTTAACATTCCTCAGACCACAGGGGGTGAGGACCAACCTGTAGGTTGGGGAGGCCCAGAGCACTGGACACATTCCACAGGACAGACTGTTGGCCACCCACTGACAGGTGGAGGGGTCCTTGCCACCTCATTCCCTAAAGACCAATCAGTTTAAAAGTCACAACTGTTCTGTCAATCACATTGTGCCTAGTCCCTGTTTCTCTAAAAACTGTATAAAGGCTCACTGAAAGAGCTGCTCTGGATTGCCGCCTCTCCTTTGGGTGCAGGACGACCCCAACGCGTTGGAACAATAAATTCCTCTTGCTTTTTGCATTGATTCTCAGCTTTTCATGGTTCACTCAGGGGGTCCCCGGTAAGCTAAGGCTCGCCAGAGTCTTACACCATCATGTAACTAGCAAACCACGGAATGGCCCAGGGTGCTGTAACTGTGCTCTGCCAACCTGCCCTCCCTTGCCATTTACATTCTGGGTCAATTTCCTTCATTTTCTTTCTCTAAGAAAGGTCTACCACACATTGCACTGCTATTCACTCACTGGGAAGGCCAAGTCCAGGACGCTGGGAATTGCATTCTAGTAGCGTGTGTCCAACCCTTTGGCATTGAGGCACAAGGCTGATGTGCTTGAAAACCATATAATGAATGGACAAAGAGAAAATCTGAAAGGAAACAAATCTCAACGATAATTATTATTATTACGTTTATTTTTTTACAGTCCGGTCATTATCCTCCTCCCTGTCTGCCCTCTCACAGTTTGTCATCCCAATCCTCCTCCCTACCTGTCTCCAAGAGGATGTCTCTACTCCCCTCCTACCAGGCCTCCCCACTCTCTGGGGCTTCAAGTCTCTCGAGGGTTAGGTGCATGCAAGCGGCTTCTCATACTGAGGCCAGGATGCGGTTGAGGTGGGGCAGGGTAGAGAATGGGCAGGTAGGGTGGTGCTTGGGCCAGTTCTTGTATGCTGCCTGGTTGGTGGCTCAGTGTCTGAATCTCAGCATTTTAAAGTCAGTTGTTTTGGGCTGTATTCATAGCCATCCTGGTCGTATGTAGACACAAAGTAGGTCACGGTTCAGACACGCCTGAAGCCTCTCCTCCGTTCACTGCGCCTGTTCGGGTTTGTGACCAGCATCTAGAGGCAGAGGAGTCCTTATTTATGTTGGAGGCAGGCAGAGTAGCAACTTGCTTCTTTATTTAGGCACTGGGTCCACCCTCCCTACCCCCTTGTAGCTTCATTGACTTCTGAAGCACAGACAAAAATACCACCTGATAAGACTGTATTTCTTGATGTCTCTTCATTGTATAGGAGCTTTATTATATTTGAAAATACCTTTAGCTTTTTTTTTTTTTTTTTTGCCATAAAACTAAGATTTAAAACCTCCAGCTATCTATGAATCTTAAAACTTTTATTAACTATTATTGCCATCGTCATCATTATGGTGTGGTGTTTTAGTTTTCTTGCCCCACCTGATTGGTCATGAGTGTTAGTATTCTGTCTAAACTCCACCTCCACAGTTACCTGGCAACAGCCAAGTATGCTCCGCCCCACAGTTACCTGGCAACAGCCAGGTAGGCCCGCCCACTGTAGGGCTGCTTGCCCCTCCTTCTCTCTCTTGCTCTCTTACTCCCTTGCCTCTAGCTTCTCTCTGTTCCCTCGCCTCTCCTCTCTTCCCTTCCCCCTCTCTCCATGTGGTCATGGACGGTCTCCACTTCTCTCCTTTCTCTCTCCTCTTTCCCCTACCATCTTCTTCCGCTTCTCTCCCCACCTTTGCCCTCTGCCTTAAATAACCCTCACCTCGTGGAACCGTCTGGTCTGCTGTTATCTGTTCTAAGTTGCCCACCGAAGTCTAACAATGAGGGCCTGGTGGTCACTGTGTAGCCCAGGCTGGCTTTGAAGTCATGGCAACGCCCTGTCTCAGCCTCCTGAATGTTAGCATTCTAGGTATGAGCTGGTGTGCCTGGCTTTTTCTGGAAACTCTTTTTGGAGCATGCTGTGTCTCTCTTCATTGCAAAACTGTTGAAGATTAAAAATATGAGCTGCCATGGAAGTTTCGCTACGGTGTTTAAATCAGACTGTGAAACTCAACTGCGTTTTACTGCCCTGTCACTGAGCGAGGGCGTGTTCTGAGTTTCGCTTGGTGGTGTGTGGTGAGCCCTGTCCTCTAATGGCAGGGTTGATGTCTGTAGGAGTGGTCATGGAGCGTGGCGTGACAGTGAGGTGCTGTGTGACTGGTGTGCCCTTTTACAGAAGATATTTAAGAGGGAGCAAATGTTTTCCTAGACTAGTCCCCACCTTGTAATCCTATTACTGATTTTATCAGCCCTCAGTTTTCTAGCACAGGGCTTTGCCAATAGAGAATCTTAATATTTTTTTTTTTGATAAATGATCTATGTTGTTGTTGTTGTTTTTTTTTTTCAACAAAATTGCAATGTTCAATTTTACCAATAAAGACTCAGGAACCAGGTGCTGGGGTGAAAGTCGGCTACCTCAGAGGGGCAGAGAAACCACCTAGCTGACCTTCCTCTCTATCTGAAGTCCCAAAAGGAAGCTCTCCTTCTCCACACTATCTCAAAACCCCCTCAAGCTGAATATCCCTCCCTTCTGCTTCCTGTGTGCCTCTCTATCCATCCTCCTGACTTCCTCTTACTCTCTATGACTCTTTCCTGTGTTCACTCCCTGTCAACCGACCGGTTGCTTGCTCTGCCTGTTGACTTATGGTTGACTTTACTTAATCCTGTTTACAATAAACAGAAAGTTCGTGGATTAAAGGTGTTTGTGACATTTGAGCCACATCACAACTAGACACAGGTTTTTCAGTAACAAAACAATATAGGGGTTCACGGTGTCATCAAATATCCTGTATCAGCTCTTCCAAGTTCAAGTGAATTAGTCGCGGTATGAAAAATAAGGACTGGGTCATTCTGATAAATGGATGTGATCTGTTTCTTCCAGATATAGTAATATACTGTTCTTCAAGGTGCCCAGTGACCAACCAATTAATGTTACATCTCATATCAACTCCTTTAATTTCCAACCTCATTCCTTGTCCAAGAGAAGATTTTTGTCTCCACGTGATGATTTTTGCCTCCACTCAAAGTGTATGATTGGTGCAGTTGGAAGCTTTCTATTTGGGTTATAAATAGTGACTTATCGTAGTCACTGGATGGAAAGAATAATGAGTAAGTTTTGTCAACAGCTTGTTGATATGTTGTCATAGTCTCATATCTGTTGATGTAACCAAACACTCAAGGCTGAGTTGTTTATAAAGAAGGCAGCCAATTGAACACCTTATGTTGAAAGCATGATGTTTATCTCACATTGTATCTCTCAGTACTACTTTGGTTGGAAACTAATTTTTATGGCTACAGACCATATTATCTATTAACTATTACTGATTCTTCCAGGTGGAAGAGGGCAGGATGGGACCCTGAGCCTTTTGCTCATAGGGCCTTCATCAATATATGTATGCCAGCATTTCTCAACCTGTGGGTTGTGACCCCTTTGGAGGTAGAGTGACCCTTTAACAAGAGTCGTATATCAGATATTCTACATATCAGATATTCAAATTATGATTCATAACAGTAGCAAAATTATAGTGACAAAGTAGCAATGAAACTGGTTCTATTGTTGGAGCTCACCACAGCATGGGGAACTGTATTAAAGGGTTGTAGCATTAGGAAGGTTGAGAACGACTGTTCTATTCTTGTTAATTTCAAACTACCTACCTTCTTTTCCTTCCTTCCTTCCTTCCTTCCTTCCTTCCTTCCTTCCTTCCTTCCTTCTTTCCATTTGCCCTTCCTTCCCTCCCTTCTTCTCCTCCTCTTTCTCCTCTTTCTTTTCCTCTTCCTCCTTCTCTTCTTCTTCTTGAGATAGGGTTTTTCTGTGTAACCACCCTGACCATCCTGGAACTCACTTTGTAGATCTAGACTGCCTCTACCTCCTGAGTGCTGGAATTAAAGGCATGTGCCACCACCACCCGACTCCTTTTCTCTCTTTTCTATACTCATATCTCCACCTGCAGAAGAAAAGGAAAAAAGATTTTGCATTTTCTTGCTGTCTAAATTATAATCAGCATCGCCATCAGTCGTATTTTTTTTTAATTATTACTGAATCCATTTGATGTGGGCATGCTTATGCCTCAAGCCTGCATATTAGATCATATGCGTTTCAGGAGTTGTTTCTCTCGTTTCATTATGGCTTCCAACAACTCAGCTGGGGTTGTCAAGCTGGAGCAGCAAATACTTACTGAGCCATTTCACTGGCCCCGGTATTACCCTCAACCTCATTGCTATCTTGAAGTCCCTTCCTTCCACCATGTAGCATACTCTCAAAGCCTTTTATGTCTCTCTTCTGTTGCTCTGTGTGTAGCTGATGAAGTTTGGCTTTACAGAGGTCAAATGTCTGAGACAAGTTTATACAGAGAGAATTTTTTTTTTTTTGTAAAGCTGGTTAGATTTCCTAGGACTCCTGTGTGTGAAAGAAACAAGACCCATTTGAATTAGTTACTGGATCACGAGAAAAAGAATATAGTGCAAAGAATTTGGGAGCCACTGGAAGAATGGAAGAAAGACTTACAGGAACGAGGCCAACTTTGGAGAATCCGGGGACTACAGTCAATATTCTGGAGCCCCTGAAAACTTCTGTCCTTGCCACATCTACTTCTTCTGTTAATTATTAAGTCTAACTTCCCCAGGTACTTGGGGATACACTTGTCATTAGGATCGCCACATACAATGCCCAATGTCCATCTAAGGAACACAAATGAGATGGGCCTCATGAATCTGTGCACCTGTTATGGAAAGGTGCCGGTAGATGGCAGTCAAGTGTCTTTTTCTAACAAAAGCCTCTGGGTTTTGGGACACATTTTTCTACTTTGCACAAAGGCTTCTTAGGGGGTCCTTGTGACTCCGTCTTCCTGGACTTCTGAGGTTGTATATTCTTCTTGAATAGGACCGAAGAAGAAAAGAACCTCTCCTTCGAGCTCTATCAGAGACAGCCTAGTTAACACCTTTGATGGGCCCGGCTGGGTTTGCTTCTTGGCCCAGTTCCTGTGGTTGATACTGTCATCCATGATTTAACTCCTCAGACCTCACAGTTCATACTTGATTTCCTTCTCACTTATGAAAGTTCTACTGCTGCCTATGAAACTCAGCAAATCCATGTATGGTTGTCAATGCACCTTTTAAAAGACAAGTATTCAAAACCATCACTCAACTGCGGAGTCCATTACCAACAGAAATGGGTATATGCCTGCTACGGTTTGAATAAGTCTTCTTTAAATTCCAGGTGTACCTAGTCTCATAGCATCAAGGAGTGGTGCCTACAAGAGCTGATTAGGTGACAAAGGCTCCTCTCCTCATGGGTTAAGTCTTTATGAAAGAGGCCTCACAAAGAATTCCCACAGTCTTGCCTTTCTGCCATTCTCCATGTGAGAGCACAAGATTCTTCTGTGGGGAAACTCTGCTACTTAAGGTCCAAGTCTACAGTGTCCTGATGGCTTCCCTGAGCTCCATGCAAAATGGAGGATTTGCATTCCCAGCAGGGTTTCCTGCTCTTTACTTTACCTTGGAATCACCAATCCTCACACTCTATCTGAGGAATGTCATGTAATCCTTGGCGGAAATGACAGGTTCAACTTCCTGGAATACCTTTCCATGCAACTGAGGTATCCCCAGAACCTTAAACCTCGGCTGACGAAACTTCAACCTAGGAAGATTCTCTTCCTACTTTGCAAGGTTTAGATAGCCCTTGTTCACCCTAGAACAAAGCGTACAATCTATTTTGTTGACTATTGTCTAAGAGAGCTGTTTTCTAGAAGAGCAGTAACATTGAAATCTGAGCAGACCTCCTCCTCCCAGCATTCAGTGCTGGACTGGGATCTTGTTGACCCACCCTTCTGGACATCAGGTTATCCTTTCCTTTCCAGTGTGCATCTGGGTCCAGACACCCCAAGGGAAGAAATGGATGTCAGAGCTCAGCTCTGCTCCATCCTGTCCTAGTTGGTGTGAAGCAGTGCCTGGAGAAGAAGAGGAAGAAGAGGAAGAGAAGAAGAAGGAGGAGGAAGACTAAGAGGAAGAAAAAATGGAACCACACTTTTCTCCTCCAGAGGGCACAGCAATGAGGACCTACCTTGGAACAGCACCAGACCCTTACCAGAGAGGGACCCTAATAGCCCCTTTGTGGTGATTCAATATTATGAAAATATCTCTTACCTTCTAAGGGACTGGAAATTTGCTGGTCCTTACAGCCACCTTGAAGTCACTTAAGAGTTAAGACTGCTCTCCTACTGTGTACTCAAACTGCTTGTTTAACCTGCCTTTAAGAGAACAATGGGACAATCAACTTTACTTACCTTGAATATCCCATGTATTCAACGTTTACAAGGTAAGCTAATGCATAGTTGTAATCTTAGATTGTATACTCTTCTGTGCCCCTGACCCAGACTCCGTGTGTGTATCATTTGCTGAAAGCAGCAAACACTAAGTTGGAAGCAACTTCTAAAATCTACTATAAAGGTCGAAAGCTACCATTTATGGATGCTGCATGACAAACAATGATGGTTGTTATCTGGGTCAGTTAGAATTACTGACTTAATCCCTTGTAAAACTCTGTTAAAGGTTTCTGTAACATTCTGTTCCATTCCTTACCCGACTTGGTGCTTTCTATGCTGTTAAATAAATACAGAGCGAAGTCCTTTGTTAGAAACAGAGACACAGCTCATACAGTAGACAGACACAGAGACATGCACAGCCAAACACGCTGGGACATACACACAGTCACAGGGGCAGACAGATTTGTAATACAGCTTTCAGGCAGGCACAGATTCAGACTCATGCAATAGACAGACAGACAGACAGACAAGGACTGAAGGCACAGAGAACATGAAGTAGAGAATTTTTTAAATTTTCTTTTCTTAATGAAACACTGATGTATTACTGGTAACTTGGAGTTAATCACTAATGCATATAATTCATGTATCCCTTGATCTTGGACTTCTCAGCCTCTGGAACTGTAACAGATAAATTCCTAGTTCTATAATGTTGCCTCTATAACCTGTTTTGTTTTGTTCGGTAGCAGCAGAAGTGGATCAGGACAATGCTTTTCTGTCAGTCAGATCAAATTGAGATGCTGTGACTTGCTAGACATTTAATCTAGCCATTTCCATCTGTGACACAATAATACAGGGGAAATAGATTAACCACAATACAGTTTACCACTTGTGTTAGTCCTGAGATTTGACGGAGAAAAACCATTTTGGGCCAGATTTGAAGAAAGCTTTATTAAAAATTAAATACTGACCAAGAGGTTGACTTTGGTTAAGCAGGCTCCCTGGATTTTCCCAGCGGAGTGGCCCTGAGGCATGTGTTGCAGGAGTTTATTATAAAGACAACCCCATAGGTCAGGGCATGTTCAAATGAGGCTTTTTGACATTTTCCAGAAACTACAACTCCCAGAATTCTAGAAAGTTATCAGGTTTGTGGGTGGGTGGGGCTTACAAGTCAATTTTGGGTGTTACACTTGGCAAAGCATGCTCATGCAAGCACACACATACAAAAATCAAGAAGAGAGAAAAAGGAAAAATCTTAATAGATCTAACGGGATGCTAATTTTGAGCTCAGTCTTAAAAAAAGTCTTCTCAGTCAACGTTTACTTCCTTATGGTACTGGAATTGCAGAAGTACATTTCTCCTGACTCAACTGAAGGCCCGCTGGCATTTTGCTCACATTCATGCAGCAAAATAAAAAAAAAAAATTGTGAATTAAAATCAGATTGGCTCTTTTCAAGTAACAATGGCCTTCTGATCTTGATTTGTATTAGTGTGTCCAGTACCTTGCTCAATCCACTTGTGGCTTTAATCAGAGTTTCCCAATGTTTCTGGAGTACAACATTTGGGCACCACTATTTGTCACCATTCCCCAAAGCGAAGAAATAGAACCAGTTTCTGTATCAACAGATGGATGGATAATGGAAATTTATATATATATATATATATATATATATATATTATATATAATATATAATAAATATGTATATATCTATGTAATAAAATTCATATGAATTTTATTCATTCATGAGGGAGAATGAAATTAAGACACCTGCAGGGAAATGTGTGAAGCTGAAGACCACGCTGTGTTCAGGCTGAGAGGCTCTGCTGACTCGCGGGAAGCCACGGATCTTACAGGACCACAGTACCACAGTATGTGACTGGATGCTGCCTTTGAAGTTTCTTGTTTTCCAGAAACAAATCTATAGGGCTTTACCTGGCCTTCCCCCGATCTCAGTTTAATAACTTTTCTTTGGCCTCTGCCTCAGGGCAACTGAAACAAGAATCAGAATTGTTAAAAACAGAGCTTAGCTGCCCTCTGGCTCCTGGCTAGATCCCAATTATTTGCACTTCATGATGGGAAAATGATCTTTTTATTTTTCCTCCCAGGGCGTAGTACACAGAGGCGTTACTAAGTCTGTGTGTTCAGTCTTTCTCCATTTCTAGGTCCTTTCTGGGTATCCTCTTCTCCTTGTGACATAACTTTACTGTGGGCCAGATGATCTAACTTCAGTTGGTGTGTGTGTGTGCATGTGCACACATGCTGGCACGCAGAGGTCAGAGGTCAGCCTTGAGCCTCTTCCTCTATCTCTTACTTCCTTATTTTTTTGAGACAGGGCCTCTTGCTGAGTCAGGAGATCACTGTTTTGGCTAGACTGGCTGTCTAGTGACCCCCCCCCCCCATCCTCCTGTCTCCACTCCCCTAGCACTGCAGCCTCCTCCTGGTCCTCCTTAGAGGTGTAGATCAGGTGGCTGTCTGACCCTCAGTGACTTGGGTCACGACAACCACCAATCTCCTATTCTAGATTCTCCCTGTTGTGTTGGCTTCGTCTTCTTGGATTCTCCTGTGTCTCTGCAGGAAGTTCTGAGTTAATGTCCTTATACTTTGCCACTCAGCTAGAGAGGAATTCTCTCCATCTGACTTCAGATGGAAAATCCTGGATCCGGGCTTTAATAAATTTGTCCTGGGCAAGTTATTGGAGCTGAGGGACAGGGACAGGGACAGGGGTCTGTAATCAGCTCAGTCTCGGCCATCTGCCTTCCCATGATGCTCCTGGATGGATGGGCTGATGGGTGGACAGACAAGATACCACCATATTAGATTACCACTCTCAGCCTAGACCCTTGCCACTTGGCTTTACTTATGCCTGATATCACTTAATTCAATGGTCTATTCTTCAGGTACTGGGAATTTGTCATCCACTGTCTGCTGCAGTTGTGGTGTTGTGGTTGTTGCATTCTCAGTTAGCATCAAGGTTTTGTTTGTTGATTTTTTTTTTTTTTTTTAATGAATGGACAGAGCCTGTGAGATGGCAAGCAAAGGCACCCGATACAAGCCTGATGACCTGTGTATACACACACACACACACACACACACACACCCCTATTTTCTCCCTTCCCATCTTCTTCCTCTCCCTCTCTCCACGTGTTCCCAGCCGGCCTTTTCCCTTCTCTCTCTGTCTCTTCTGTTTTTCTGCCTCTACTCCCTTCCCCTGATCCCTTTCCCGTGTCCCAAATAAACTTTCTTTTATACTACGTCTGTCCTGTAGCTGATACTTTGGGGGTCGGTGTCTCAGCATAGGCCTGCTAAGGCACTCCCTCCCGCCGGGTCATGTGTCGCTTCATAAAACATACCACACACAGCAAGCAAGCAAGCAAGCAAGCAAATAAATAAACGTAATGAGTGCTGAAACAATACTTCGGGGATTCTGAAACTACTCGTAAAGAATGCAGAGTTTCCTTTTATAGTAAAATTAAAAAAAAAAATCATTATTCCCTCTACTTTAAAGACATTGGCTTGTGCGTGTGTGTGTGTGTGTGTGTGTGTGTGTGTGTGTGTGTGATGCCATCCCTCTGGTTTGAGAAAACCAGTCACGCTCTGCCCAAATTATGCCTTTGATGAATGTGGTCCCTGTATATTCAGCTGGGACAGTGATCTCTGGAGACAGCGATTGAGATGGCCAATCACAGGAACATCTACATCATGCCCGAGTGCAGGTGTTTGATTAGCGGCAGGTGCTGGAGATGTCAGCGCAGGAAATTATAGCCTTCCCTTCTCCTCACCTTCGAGAGGCTTTCGATTTCCTTCGAACTGAAATTTCCGCAAAATGATAAACTTTGTCCCGAACAGCTGCTCACTGGGTGCGGAAGGACAAGCTGCTTCGCAAAGGGGAGTTGTGGTTTTAAAGAGATAGTACAAGCCAGCAGAGATGGTTCAGTGGTTATAGTATTTGCAAGGTAAGTGTAAAGGTGGGAGTTTAGACCCTCCAGAACTCATGTAAATGCTGGAGGAGTATAGTGGCTCCTCTCCCCCTCCCCCTCCTCTCTCTCTTTCTCATGGGCTCACGCACACTCTCACTAACGTGGACGGTGCATGTTGAACCTGCCGTGAACACCTAGGAACCAGAAAACAGGGTTGTACTTGTTCATATGTATACTTAAAAAAAATTGTATCTTTTTTACCTTTCATGATGTGTGGGTTTGGTAAGCGAGTATAGAGCTAAATGGCTATTCAGTGGCTAAAGATTTAGGGAGGGAAGATGGCTCAGCAGCTAAGAGCACTGGCTGCCTTGGCAGAGGACCTGGGTTTGATTCCCTGTACTCACATGGTAGCTTTCAACTATCTGTAATTACAGTTCCAGAGGATCCGATACCTTCTTTTGGCCATCATGGGGACAGCACACGTATGTGGTGTACAGCATGTGCAGGCAAAATGCCCGCATGCATAAAATAAATGAAAATTAAATGAATAAAACCCAACCATGTATATAATAAGTCCTTACTGAAGTGTATTTTGGCCACTGTCCTTTGAGTCCTGAGATGCATTTTGAGTGCTTTTCTGAGTTCTAGAAAGCTGATTTCTGTGATCCCATTTTTTATTCTCCTTTAAAAACAAAAAGGAACCTTGGTTTCCATATTTCCTAGGCCCCCAAAGCTTTCAGGGAACTGTAAGTTGGGTAATGGCCATTTCTACTTAACTTTGCAATCTTCTGACTGTCTTTAACTATGAAGGAATAGGCATAAATCTTGCAAAGTTCAAAATCCATTACCTAGGGATATAGTTAATGCCTTCCATCTCAAAGTGTAATTATCTTTTTAAGAGAAAAGCAAGAGAAAAGCTGGCTAAAGAGAGGCTTGGCTGTTTAAAAAAAAAAAAAAAAAAAAAACCCAAATCAACTTTTAAGTCAACAGTTGCTCTAATTGAATTCATTGCATATGGTCTCAGGTGTGGGTAGAAAAAAACCCAAACAAACAAATAACCAAAAAAACCAACCCCCCCACCCCACCCTCCAAAACCTAGAAGGCGTACATGGGATTTTCCATTCTCTGAATTTAAATTCTTGATTAGATTGGAGGGTTTAACGCAAGGGCATCCAGAGCCCCTCCTACTGGTAGTAGAGTTAAAATGCTTACTCTATATCCCTTACCCCTCCTTACCCTCCAGCAGTTACTGTAGGTGTTTTCTAAGGGAACTCCAGGGCCGGAAAAACATCCACTAATAAAGTCTTCACTTTGGTCTCGGGCATCCGCGGATGCTCGGCACACCTTTGTTTAAATGTTTACAGAGGTAAAAGCTTGTAACAGAGTTAACCTCACTTGTCAGCACATTGGGTTCAGGTGGCCTACCTTTGCCGCCGCCGCTGTGTTCCTGTTACCTCCGATTAAACACAGACGACCCGAGGCTTATAAGCAGAACTGCAGTTTCTTTAGTTGCTTAAAAGCCCCAAGTCCCATCTTGATACGCTTGACTCTTTGGAAACCGATACCACAAGTCCAAACCTGGTCTTTCCAGTCCTTCTGCGCTTGCCAAATTTAGGTTGGCATGGGGCCAGTTAGGGCTGGTATGATTTACCTGCTCACCCAGCAGTGTGGGCATGGAGACTGGGGTGGGAATGGCCACTCTCATCACTATTTCAAAATACTGCAGATATAGTTTTATTTTGCTTTATGATCTTGGAGCTTCCAAGGGTAGATTGGGCAGACCTGGTGGTGTGTGTGTGTGTGTGTGTGTTGGGGGAGGGTTTGGGATGGGAGAGCATTGGGCTGCGATACAATGTGAGCAAGAGAACAAGGAGAAGGAAGAAAACAGTCCAACATCACCCTTATTTAAGGGTTTGTATTCGCAGGGACCCAAGGACCACTCTCTGAAAGTTTACTGCCTTCCAGATCTGGGGACCAAGATTTGAAAACATAGGCCACAGGGAGACCAAATATTCGACACCGATGTGAATTCCCAACTTACAATTTCCCAACTTACAGGCAGAGGGAAAGAAAGGACTGGCTTTTAACTAGCTACCTGCAGTAATTTGTGACTGGTCCTTCAGTGTCCTTTATTGTCTATGCCTTCACTTGGCCCATGGTTTAACAGTGTCTCATGTATTGTTATCCCTGCTGGGCTTGTCACACAAGGTTGTCTGTCATAAGCCTGCTCTGCAGTCTGCTTATGAGGACTGGTGTGCTCTAGTTCTTAATGGTGTTGGAGGTTTAAGTTCATGGAGTGAACGGGGACTTTTCACTTTGCTTTAATGTACCTGCCTCTTGGTCCCTGTCTTTGGCTTCCTCATGTAAACTCCAAAAGAAGTAGTGGGGTGTGTATGGGGGTGGGGTAAGGATATGGGGGTGGGAGTGGGGGGAGGTCTTGTCTGATTGCATTGTCTTAGTTGCCCTAACACAAAGTTGTGATTTATATGAGTATTTCAGGTCTCAAGGCGGGCAAGTATGGAAAATGTTTTATTCACAGAGAAATTCTGTGCCCCTTGAATTATGCAGAACGTGCAGCAGACAGCATCCTCTGCCTGTCCAAAAATCTCTATAGCTTGACTCTGTTCCTACCCTGACTCTGGAGAAAACACCGCAGTCCCATTACACATTCAGAGAGGAACGAGAAACGCCCTTCTCCCAGTTCCATAGCATCTAATTTACTGTGCTGAGGTCCACAGGATGTTTAGAGCAGGGGAAACTACTTTATATCTGCTGCCTGCATTTGAAACACTATTATTTAGAGAGGGGCTTGCCATGCCTATCCAAAGGGGTCAGCTTGAACAGAAGCAGACCGGGTACTGATAGCGGGTTGGCTTGCAGGCTCTTGGTCCAGGGACTGGGCTGCTATATCTTGAACAAACTTCAGAAATGAAGTGCCTGCTTGCTACTGTGCTGCTAGCGCCCCCTTGTGCATGGCCAAGTTATACCAGCGACTTCCAGGGGTCCCTTCTCACTGAGGTCTTACGGCTCGGCTCTTCTCCCTAGCTGTCTCTGCTCACGGCTGATCTGACGAAAGGGTATCTGGAGGAGAAAAAAAAGACTAACCAAAGTTTCCGATTTTCAATATTTTTCTAGACTTCTCTCTCTCTCTTTTATATTTGCAGGCAAATTTGTATTTTATTTACTTGAAAGTGTGGGTGCTGTGGCCCCTGGGTGGGGCCAGGGGGACCCTGTGGGAGGCATCTATATGGTTGTAAGAGTATGAGTGCCCCTAGCTTAGGGAGTGTAGGATATTTAAAGGAAAAAAACCACAAACCAGGGGGAGCGCTGGGCAGTACCAGTGGAAAGTTCCAGCCTATTATTCAGTGTGTGACAGGGTTCAAGAAACAATCATGGGAAAGTATAGGCTTTTTCTCAAGACTCAATCTTATTCAACTATATCATCTATTTTGTGGTCAGCCAAGTTCTTGGAGCACAAAGCCCAGAACTAGCTGACCTGTTCTCCTGGCTCTATTTTACTGCTAGTCTGCTAGAAGTAAAAAAATTAACCCTTCAGAGCCACCATGTGGGTGCTGGGAACTGAACCCAGGTCCTCTGCAAGGGCAGCAAGTCATCTTAACCACTGAGCCATCAGTCCAGCACTCTACTATAATAAATTTAAAAAAATTCCAAATTTTTATCTTTAATGAATAATTATATATCATTGTGAAATACAATGTAATGTCTCAATGTATACATACGTTGTGAAATGATTATATTGGTGGTAGTTAGTATATACATTGTACCGCAAATATTTATCCTTGTTTTGGGATTATGAAAATTATGCATTTTAGCTCTTCTGAGATTCCTATCACGTTATTATTAGGCACAGTCACCATGCCAGGCAATAGAATAGCCCTTATCTAAGTATAATGTTCTGATTTGAATGAGGTGTCTACCATATTCTTGGACATTTGAATATTTAATCCTCAGTTGCTGATGCAGTTGGAGTATGGCCTGGCTGGAGGAGGAAGTATGTCGCCAGGGTCAGGTTTTGAGAGAGCTTAAAGACTCGACGCCATTTCCGGTTTGCTCTCTGCTTCCTTCCGGTGGTTTGAGCTATGAGCCCTCAACACCCTCGGCTGTTCCTGCTGCAGCGCCTGGTGGTTTCTGCCACACTTCCTACCATGATGGTGATGGGCTCCTGTTCCAGAGATAAGCCTCAAATAGACCCTTCCTTCTCTAAGTTGCTGTGGATGTGGCTTTTTGTCCCAGCCATAGATGCGTTGACTGAGGTTCCATGTTGCCCGTTCCGCATTACACCGGCACCCTCTGTTAAAAACGGTCCAGTTCTCTACCATTGTGCCTTGTTCAAGGTGAATCAATTCCCAGAGGCCCTGGCTATAAGACGTTAGGGAGAGCTTACAGAGAAACTGGAGGACCAACAGACGTCATCCTGTTGTCCAGTAGATGTCTCACGATTGTGAGATTATTAGAAACTTGCCAACTTGCAACATCGTCTGTTTACAGCTACGGTTGTCTTATGGTTTGCTGTTTTCTGTAAACTTTTCCACTTGGGAAGTGTATGCTCAGGGTGGCCCACAGGTGTTAAGCATTCGGTTTGGTGGAGTGTAATGAAATGAAGACAGATATATCTCCTGGTAGATGAAAATCTATTACCCCAAGGAGAGAGGGGCACTCCTAAACCCTTCTTACTTCCCATCCAAATCCATTCTCAGTCTTCCTCTTCACATGTGGCTGGATTCTAGTTTCTGGCATCAGGGATAACTTGCTCCAGCTGTGTTTGTGTTCACATCAGCCCAGATGCTCTCATTCTTTGCAATACTGTCTTTTCTTAGAGTGATACAGTTCTATGCAATATGGGGGGGGGGTGGTGTCTTCTTTATTTTCTACATTTTTGAGTGTTTAGGGATGACACCAGGTTTAAAACTTGCATCACCTTGATGTAAGTTGAAGGTCTTTTTTATTTTTTATTTTTTTGGTTTTTGAGACAGGGTTTTTCTGTGTAGCCCTGGCTGTCCTGGAACTCACTCTGTAGACCAGGTTGGCCTTGAACTCAGAAATCCACCTGCCTCTGCCTCCCAAGTACTGCGATTAAAGGCCTGCACCACCATTGCCCGGCCAAGTTGTAGGTCTTTACAAATGTTTTCCCAAAGCAGTTTAGATCTCATTGCAAAGTAGCCACTTGTGTTTTTACAACAATTTGATTGTGTGTGTGTGTGTGTGTGTGTGTGTGTGTGTTTATATTTGTGCAGGTGTCTGTGGCCATGCCTGTGTGTGGAGAGATCAGAAGTCAGAGTTCAGTGTCTTCCTCCATTGATCTTCGTCTCATTTTATTTTGGACGGGCTCTCTCTCTCTCTTTTTGGACCTGGAGCTCACTGATTGGCTGGATTGGAGGGCCAGTATTCCTCCAGGATGCTTTTGTCTCCGATTGACGGATAGCACTGGGTTTACAGGCGAATGCCACCACTCTTTCCTTCTTCTGTGGGCGCTGGGAATCCAATTCAGGTCTTTACGCTTGCCCAGTCAGTCCTTCACCCCTCAGCCACCTCTCCACCCAATGCTTATGCCTTTGGGCCCATTTTCTACTATGTTGCTTGTCATGAAGCACTTCTTTCCATATGCTGACTACGAATTTCTTGTTGTTTGGCACATGTGTGAATACTGTGTAGTCTTTTTCTGATGTTTTGTATCTTCAGGACATTGATGTTGTAGTTTGGTGAAAATTTTTTTTTTTCTATTTTAGTTTTTTTCCTTTATTTTAATGTAGCTTAGTTATCAATTGTTCTCTCTGAATGCCTTTGATAGTCTGTATATGACATGAGAACTCCATCTGAACCTCCAGGGTGGAAAGTTAGTATTCTTTGTTGTCATCTAGGATCTCTTAACTTTCAAATATAAATCTGCAATTTATGAGATAGGGCTAAAGATGTGGCTTTATCATGAGAAATCTAATCTATTCTGCATCATTATTGTTGTTGTTGTTGTTGTTGTTATTATTCATTATTATTATTTTTTGAGACAGGGTTTATCTGTGTAGCCCTGGCTGTCCTGGAACTTGCTTACAAGCAAGATCAGGCTGGCCGTGGACTCACAGAGATCCACTTTCCTCTGCTTCCTGAATGCTGGGATTAAAGTGTGAGCCGCTGTACCCCCAGTCTATTCAGCACTTTTACTGAAAATCAACTTCTCCCTCCTGACATAATTCATGTCTTCATGAAGCTGGGAGCTGCCTGCTAGGATTTCTCTTTTATTTCAGAAGGCTAGTTCTACTCCATCTCCATTGTTAGCTTGTGAATCTTGACGTCTTGTCTGGGTTGTGGTTTGAATGGGAACTGTCCCTCACAGACTCATGTATTTGGACACTTGGTCTCTGGTAGGTGGCGTTGTTTGGTAATGTGATGGAGCATTTAGGAGGCAGAGCCTTGCTGGAAAAAAGTGCATCACTGGGGGTAGGTGTTGAGGTTTTATAGCCTGAGGTCATTCTGCTCATAGAGTCTCTCTCTCTCTCTCTCTCTCTCTCTCTCTCTCTCTCTCTCTCTCTCACACACACACACAACATACACACGCACACACACATTCTCTCAATCTCTATGTGTCTCTCTGTGTATCTGTCTCTCATATCTATCTCTCATGTCTGTCTATCTCTGTCTCTCATGTCTGTGTGTCTGTCTCCTTCCTGTCTTTGGAAGGGATACAATCTTTTCGCTTCCTGACCACCAGGCCAGCCCCACACTTCTCTACCATGCCTTTCCCAGCATGACTGATGATGGTAACCCCTCTGTGGGTTGAACCCCATCTCCCCTAGGTTGTAAGATTTTGAATGAGTTATGAATTTCTGCGAATTAGAAAACAATTGACATCACTCATCATTACCTATTCTAATTTATGTTTTATGGATGTCTATGTATACATCTTACACATATTTTTGTTAGATTTATTCTCAGGTATTTATGTTATTTTTTAATGCACAGTTAACAATAGAATATTATTTAAAATATTATTTCTCATTTACTTGATAAGTAGAATTCTTACACTTAACTTTTCTTTTAGCCTCTCATCTAGGAAACTCTTTGAATTCACTTGCTGTAATGGCTAATCTTAGTCAACTTGGCTGCAAGGAGCCTAGGAAATCAGAAGAGCATTGCTCTGAGTGTGTCTGTGAAGGCCTCTTCTGACATCATTAACTAAAGAGGAAGGACTCATCCCATCCCAAATGTGGGCAAACCTGGGGCCCTGGTGGAACAGGAGGGAAAGAGGGAGCTGGCTAGCTCTCAGGCGTTTACTGCTTTCTGGCAGTCATGTTGTGAACCGTTCTGCTCCCCACCCCCACCCACCACTAGCTGCCATGATGGAGGGAGACTCCCCATCTGCTTCTTTTGTTTCCTCTCTGGGATTTGTTATGGGAAGTTAAACAGAACACTTGCTCATTCCTATCAGCTGTGCACATCCACTTGCCTACTCTCCGCACACAGCATACCTGCTAGCAGTAATAGCAGCTTCATTTCTCTGTAGTAGACCTCTTCCTTCCCTTGCTCCTTGCCACCTCCTTCCCTTCCCCTCCTCTCTCTGCCCTCCCTCCCTTCCCTTCCTTTCCCTCCCCCTCCTCCCTAGTACTATGTAAATATAAGTAGTTCCTTCGTTTTCAATCTTAGAAAAAAAAAATTTCAAGATCTTACCATTGAGTGAATATTTACAGTATATATATGTATGTATGTTTGTAGATATTCCATTTTAGGCTAAAAGGTTTTATTTCGAGTTTGTTGAAGTATTTTTTCGTTTTTACTCTGACCGTGGTTGAGTTTTATGAAATGTGTTTCCTACAATGCTATTGAGTTGATTATTGATTTTTGTGCTCCATTCTGTTAATACGGTGAATTACAGTGCATTTCTGGAATAAATCCGATTTGGTCTTAATGTATTCTTTCTACATTTCATTGGCTTTAATTTGGATACATCAATGGTTTACACTAAAACAACTGACAAAAATCCTTTTGTAAAATACTCTTTTTTTTTTTTTTTCACTTCATGTTCATGAAGACCATTTTCCCCTTCTTAGACTAAACATTTTTCCCTATGGTCATTTTTATATGGACAAAATGATCAGGTGCTGGAGGCCAGCTCTGGAGACCTGGTTCTTTTTTAAAGGCAGCCAAGGGGGAAGAGCATTGAGGGGTACAATACTTGGTCTTGGGATAGATTAGAGTGGTTTTCTTATAATAATGTATACCTACCTTGACTTTAAGTCACTCTGAGGCCAGAAGTTTCAGGCCTCTCGATCTATTGACACTTGTTGCTAATAGTAGGGTAGTTAGGTAAAGGATTTATTGCTAGTGCACCATTCTAAGGTGAGGCAGCCAGGAGCCCCTTACTAACTTGGCTGGTTAACTCATTGTAAACCAGGAAAGAAAGGAGTCACCCACTCAGAACACACACACCCTGGATGAAGCAGAAAATGGCTACATCATCCTTTATTTATTTATTGCATTTAGCTGTTTATAGCTTTTAGACATATATTCATACACACACACACACATTCTGGTCGGGCCCAGCCACCTGTCTCATCAGCTTCACAAGTGTTCATGCATGTTGACATACATACACATACACCTTCATATGTACATATAAGCAAACAGACATATACATTTGATTGGATGGATGGGGCAGAGCCCCCAAGCCACCAATCTTATTTCTTTTCTTTAGCCCTTTTATACCATCTTAGACAAAAGTTCTTAGAAGATTATCTCAGAGATAAATGGTACATAAATGGGAGTTACAGAAGGGTGTTGATATTAAGTTCAAAACAGTGTTTCATTCTATACGCTCATTATAAGTTCAAATCAATTGTTTATACGTGGCCTTGTCTTATCATAGTGCATACCTGTGACTTCATCCTTAGACCTAAATGTTTTTCTTCGAACACAAATTTGTCCCAAGTCTATTTCTATTATTAGTATAATTATGAAAGTTCATTTTATTTCTTATTATTCAGACTTTTCTTACTATATGAGGAATGGGCACATTCTATTCTTGATTCTTTGTTACCTCTTTCTAGCAAAGTGACCATGACCATCTCTTAAAACTTTCTTCCTAAGATTATTTGAATTTCTAAAATTCCTAAAATTAAAAATTCCTAAAATTATAGAATTACCAGGAATTCGATAAAAATCATTAATTCATTTAAACAGCATTAATTCATGAAGGTTCATCTCTGTGTGTTAGGAAGTCTGACCAATAGGATAGGTTAATATCCAGGGATTATTATATAAATTTAATAACGACAGGGAAGGCATTTTAGCTGCAAGAAGCAATCCTGAGATGAAGTCTCTTTGGGACCTTGCCTCATAGAGCTCACCCATCATAGACCTGCAAACATGGTTCGGAGAAGAGGATTTATTTCGCTTTACACTTTACGGTCCATCATTGAGGGATGCCAAGGTAGGAACTCAAGGCAGGAGCTCGAAGCAGAAATTACAGAGCAGGGATACTGCTTACTGACCTGCTTTCTTTGATGCGCATGCTCAGCTCCCTCTCTTACATAGTCCAGGCTGACTAGTCATGACGCCACCTGCCACATCGATCAGTAATAAGATGTCTCACAAGCATGGCCACAGTCCAGTTTGATGGAGGCAGTTCAACTGGTGTTCCCTCTTTCCAGGTGTGTCAAGTTGACAACCAAGACTAGCTACCACAGCATGGCATCAGGAGCGTGAGATAGTTGGTCTCTCAACAGCACGCATCTACAGTCGGGAAACACAGCATGACCAGGAAGTAGGGTGTGGGCGGAGTGTGTGTGTGTGTGTGTGTGTGTGTGGTGTGTGTGTGGTGTGTGGTGGTGGTGGTGGTGGGGTGGTTTATCAATCCTCAAGGCTTGTCTCCAGTGACCTACATCTTCCAGTGAGGCTCCACCTCCTAAAGGTTCCACAGCTAGCTGGGTCCAGTTGTTCAAACACACGAGCCTGTGTGTGGCATGCTCCATTCAAGCCATACCGTAATTCTCTTTGGATATAATAATATGTTCTCCTTTTTGGGTGAAAAACCAATTTGTAACATCTCTTCTTGGGAAAAAAAAATGTTATTTCCTATTTAAGAGTTGGAAAATACAATTGGTGTGTGTTTGTTCCTGGCTGGAAACATAGAAGAGTTTCTTAGTGTTTTATTAACTGGGAAGATTACTTACTGACATTTATTCTGGGTTTTTATGGCATCCCCCCCCCCACCCCTGACTCGTGTAAATGAATGGCTTCAAAAGTTCCACAGTTTGGGGTGGGAGATGCATTTTAGCAAATTACCAAATTTGGTCCTCATCTTCTAATTAAATATGAAGGACTAACGTTGCGATTGTTAAGAAGAAACTTAATAGAGAGGTTTTATGGGTGTAACCCTGAGAGCACAGGCAACAAAAGCCACTACAGACAAATGGGATCTCATTAGACTAAAAATGCTTTGCTTTTTACTTTAATTCACTCGCCAAGTGAAGAGATAACCTACATAGTTGGAGAAAATATTTGCAAACATGCAGGCTGACAAGTAGGTGTTGTCTAAAAGAAGCTCAAAAAAAAAAAAAAAAAAAAAAAAGTAAGAAAGAGAACAACCCAGTGAACAATGGGTTAAGCACTTCAATAGACATTTTTTTCAAAAGATCTACTGAAGGCCAACAGGTACAGAGCAAAATGGGGCTGATGAGATGGCTCATAGGGTAAAGGGGCTTGCTGTACAAACACGGTGACCCGAGTTCGATTCCTGGAACCCAAATGAAGGAGGGAGAAGGAAACTGACTCCACAAAGTTGTTCTCTGACCTCCATGGGTGTGCTGTGGCACATGTGCCCACGTGTGCATTGTGTGCACACAACACCAGTCTCTAGGGAGATTCAAATTAAAGCAGCAATGAGTTAGTTACCATTTCACACCTGCTGGGATACAGGGCGTGCGCACATCGGGTCGACAAATGGAGTCGGGAGAATGTGGTGTATGCGCACAACCAGAACAGTTTAGTCTGAAAAACAGGGGAGGGGGTGTGGGGGGAGAGGGCCTGTACTTTACAATATGGACAATCCTAGCAGGCTTTAAGGGGATCGAGCCACAAATAGAAAACCACATAAAATACAGTATATCACTGTTCTGGCTTCCTTTTGTGTCAGTTTGACACAAGCTAGAAGCATCAGAGAGGAGGGAGCCTCAGGTGAGGAAATGCCTCCGTGAGATCCAGCTGTAAGGGATTCTCTCGATTAGTGATCAATGGGGAGGGCCCAGCCCATGGTTGGTGGTGCCATCCTGGGAATAGTGGTTCTGAGTTCTATAAGAAAGCAGACTGAGCAAGCCACAGGGGAGCAAGCCAGTAAGCAGCACCCCTCCATGGCCTCTGCATCAGCTCCTGCCTCCAGGTTCCTGCCCTGTGTTAGCTCCTCTTTGGTGATGAACAGCAATGTGGAAGTGTAAGCTGAATAAACCCTTTCCTCCCTAACTTGCTCTTTTGGTCATGGTGTTTTGTTGCAGCAATAGAAACCCTGACTAAGACAGTTGGGAATACTGTGCTGGTTCCCAGAGGCTGGGGGAGGGGAGGGCAGTGTGGGAGGGTGGGGAGGCCAGTATGGGAGGGTGAGGAGGGACAAAGGTTGATCAAAGCAAACAGCATGCTCCATAGACATGTAGGGGCAATGTTTGAGATCAGAGGCACAGCAGATGGATTTCAGGGAGTAATAATTATGTATTTCAAAGTAAAAGTAAATTTCAAATACCCACGGAAAATGTCAAGTGAGATGATGCCCAGGTTAATTAGCTTGATACCATAATTCTCCATTGCTCGCATATGTCAAAACATTACCTTGTGTCTCATCAATGTGTGTAGCTGTGATTAATCAATTAAAAATAGCATTAATAGGGCCAACAAATGGCTCGGTGGGTAAAGGTGCTTGCCACCAAATCGAGTGGTATGAGTGCAAAACAGGAGAGAACCGATTCTTACAAGTTGTCCTCTGACCTCCAGACACATGCTGTAGCACAGATCCCCAATATTGTAAATATATATTAATAAAACAAAATAAAACATTTTAAGGTCTTATACTGAAACCGAGGGCAGATGGTGTAACAATTATGTTTCTTTCCTTCTTTATTGTCACCAAGGCTCATTGTGGATGCCAGCCTTGAAATACCAGACTGAGGCTCTTCAATGCTTCTGTCGATGTTTTGTACTATGCCAGAGCTTTTGAGAGGGGCTCAGTGTCATAGGGCTTGTGACTTAGAATCCAAGAACTTAAAAAGATTTTGGGGCCATGGAGCCATGGGGACACAGACAGTGTTTAATGAATTTATTAATTATTATGTGTATGTTTTGTCTCTATGTGCACTGCGTGTGTACCTGGTGCCCACCAAGGTCACACGTAGGCATCAGATCCCCTGGAGCCGGAGTTACAGATGCTTATGAGCACCCGTGTAGGTGCTGGGAGCCAAACCTGGGTCCTCTGAAAGAGCAACAAGTACACTTAACCACTGAGCCACCTCTCCAGCACCCGTGGGTAATGTTTATATTGTGATTTAGTCAGGATTCTCTGAGAGACGGGCTGGTTTGCTTAATTGCAGAGGCCGTCAGGTTTCATGAGAGGTTGTGTGAAGACCGCAGGACCGGGGGTGCTGACTTTGTCCAAGTGCAGAGGCCTCGGAGCCAGGGAAAGAGAGGGTGAGACTCAGTCTGAGGGTGAGAGACTAAGACCCTCGGGAGGGACTCAGGAATGCTGCTCATGTGAATTTCGGAGTCTAAGACACAGAAGGCTGGGAGTCTGGCATTCAGTGCAGGAGAAGGGTGTCCTAGCCTGGGATGAGGGAGGGAGGGAGGGAGGGAGGGAAAGAACTGATTCTTGTTCCTTCAGGCCCCCAGCTGATTGGATGCCACTTGCTCACACTAAGGATGGATCTTCCCGTTCAGTTCTCTTACCCGAGCAGAATGTACCACACAGGCACAGCTGGCCAGGGGTGAGTCCCGAGCCCATTCTAGGAAACACTCCTAAAGCATCCTTTCATTTGCTCCCAGTCGACATCTAAGTTCAGCCGTTGTGGAGGAAATGACTGTTGCTCTTTCATTTATTTTTTGGGATCGATCGTCACAGGCACTCTGGTCTGGAGCGCCTTCTCTCAGGGTGAGGACCCGGCTTCTCTTCTGTCTCTCAATTGGCTGAGAAGAAAATGGATTAGGGTAAAGGTGTGAGTTGGGGAATCTGTGAAATCTCTGCCTCCTTTTGTGTCATCCTCGGAACACAGTTTAGCATACATCCTTCCAGTCAGGGACTCTTGATGTTGTATGAGCTAGCCCACACAATGGTCTAACCTTCTCTAGGTAATCTTGGCCACTCAGGTGTATGCAGGCTGTTAAGGGAGGGGTTCTGCTAACACTAGTCATTATCCTTAATGTCTAGATCAGGGACATTAAGAATTATTTTATACACACACACACACACACACACACACACACACACACACACACACACACACATAATATATATATATATATATATATATATATATATATATATAAAACCTTTAGAGTGTGTGTGTGTGTGTATGTGTATGTATGTGTGTTCACACGAATGTGCCATGGTGCATGATGTGGAGGTTTAGAGCCTGGAGGAGTCAGATTTCTCCTTCTGTCTTGTGGGCTCTGAGGAACTGAATTCAGATGGTAAGGCTTGGTGGCAATTGCCTTTACTCCCACTAAGGGGTCTCATCAGTCTGTGAAGATGGACTTGACCTCATGATTAAGAGGCTGAGTCAGCGGTGGGGGCAAACTCCGAGGCTTTCCAAGCCTACTCTGACATTTTGATTTTATGGCATTTTCATTTCTCTCTTCTAAGTGTCATTTGGAATGGGACAAGCTTTAGTCATTGAGGAAAAGGACGGAGGAATGGGGTAACTCTGGTATTTGCATCTCTGGCTACTTCTGCAGATGGTTAATGGGAACATCTATGGCCTGCCTTAAAGAATCTCTGCAATCTCTCTTCTCTCCTCATGCTTGCTCAGGCACGTTTCCAAAAGCTTGCACCACCTTCTTGGCCTAGATTTGGTATCTGCTGAATTTTTTGGTTTTCTTTTTTAAATCTTTATGTTCCGAGAGGTTGAAGAGCCCTTTGTATCTCTAGATACAGAATGCTGCAGCCTAGGGGTGTTTGTGCCCAGGGGAATAGTCTCGAGGAGGACAGGTGAGTGCTGAGCTGAGCACAAGGCAGTGTGGTTCAATGGTACTTCACATGGACACATCATCCCTGGTGAGCCTGTTTTTCTTTTTCTTTTTTGTTGTTTGTTTGTTTGTTTTGCTTTTCAGGTTTCGAAATAGGCATCTTACAGCACACTAAATGAACATCTAAAAAAAAAAAGTAATAAAACCAGTAATTCTGAGTTCCTCTTTTTCCTCTTTGTCTATGTCTCCCTAGTCTCTACTGTTCACTTGCTAAAATTGATGGGTTCTTACAAATGGCCCTTTTTTGTCCAAGCAGCCCCAGTATTGTGATAGGCCAGAGACTACTTAGAAAAGCTCACCTTATGGTTTCCTTTCTTTGGACAGTCATAGCAGTGAGAGCTGGGGAGGTAGGCTGGGGGTGGGGACTCCATTCGGTTGTCCTGAGGTGTAAATTATTTCATCTTGAGTTTACTCTAGGGTTGTTAGAATTAGGTTTGCTGGACTCGGCTTTGATTTAGTGCTTGTATTCGCTACAAAAGTGTCTGTGTGTGTGTGTGTGTTAGATCCTAGTCACCCAAAAGCCTTTAGTGCACCAACAAACTAATGAAAGGTACCCAGATAAATAAATCCATTTTTAATTATCAGCAACATAGTAGTTTTTCTTTTTTAAAAAATGCATAGTTGGTGTAGTACTTGAGAGGAAAAAAATTCTATCATATACTATGCTTGACATCCAATCAAGGTGAGCCCTTAGATTTATAAATGTTTTGGTATCTTTCTGTCGCAAAGACACTTTGTTAGCTTCGATGGCTGGAGCGAGGGACTAATGGGGACCATGACATGAGTTTAAAAGCTGATGGGACCTTCCCATCAGTCAAGACCATTTCCTGATCTTCTTTATAATAGTAAATTTTCAGTACTGAGTTCTTGACTTTGCCACAGTACAGATTTTATAACTTGACAATGTAATTTTTTAAGGTTCTTGGCCACCAATTAAGCCAAGTGTAAAGGGGCTATTGCAAATGGATCTGCAGGTTTAGAGGAAACATGTCTGCTCTCATCATGTTGGATGCTTGCTTAGGGATGGCACTTACTAGCAGAGAGTAATTCTGGTCCCTGCTTTGCCATCAATTAAAAGGCAGGGTAACAACTTTTTGGGGCTGATGTTTTTGTAATCTACAAAATATGGTTGAGGCTAGTAAGATGGCTCTGTGGGTAAGGGAGCTTGCTGCCGAGCATGGCAATGTGAGTTCAATTCCAGGGACCCACATGGTGGAAAGAGAGAACTCCCAAAAGTTGATCTGCAGACATACCCTGTGGCGTGTGCGCACACACACACACACACACACACACACACACACACAAACACACAAAACACACACAAGATGGGTCTGAGCTGAAGTTGAGGAAATAGTACATATATTCTTTATCAGGATTGAAATCCTGACAGTTCTTGCCCTGACTCCTCTTCACAGTGGATTGTGTGCGCTCCCCCCCCCCTCCAACTCTACCATAGGGCAAGACAAATAAGCCCTTTCTTCTGTAAGATTTTTAGTCATGGTGTTTATCACAGCAATAGAGAAAGTTAATGAATACAAAACCCTAAAGGTATCTATCTACCCAGAAAATAGCGAAGAATTGAAGTTAGCCCTGTCGGGACCAAGACAGCACACAACATCCACTGTATTTTCTACACACAGTGGGCGCTTTGCACACAGGCTGGGAATTCTGTCTGGCTTTTTCGGAAGTGCATCAGGTATTCTGTTAAGAGCGGATCTCTCAGAGGTTGCTCGGAAAGCAGGGTTCCCCAAACTCTGATTTAAAAGATCATGATCCAGGTGCCCCGAGTAAACGGCTGGAAAGGAAAAGGTTGGTGACAGTGTACCCAGACACCTGTCGTCTCAGTTGATCTTGCTAACCCACAGGAAACAGGCCATTCCTGCCCTTCATCTCTCTCATTCGTACTCCTTGCAGGTCCACCTCCATGCCCCAGCCTGGAACAGGCTGTGTCTGCCAGTGCTTCTGGGGAAGGGCAGGAGAATGGCAGGCACTGATCTCCCAAGCCGTTGCCCCGAGCCTGGTGCTGGAGACTTAATAACAAAATGGGTCTCTCTTGGTCCCACACAGCTTCGTGGAGTCAGTGGGCCCCGGAGAGTCTGTTGGGATCGCCGTTCGCTCGTGTGTTCTGTGCAAAGGTTCCAAGGATGTGCGCCTGCTCAAGGAGGGTAGCACTCTCAACTTCAACTCTCAAAGGGCCGCGTGTTCCAACCGCCTTTCACCGGCCTCTGGGCTCCTTACTGCGTGCAGCCCACCGACATCTCATGGCACCTCTGAGAGCACTTCAGCTGAGCCCACATTTTCCTCTGCTTTTATCACCTTGACTTTACTTCACTCAAACAGGTTGAGTGCCCAGTTCTGGCGGTCCTTCCCTTCCGGGCTGCTCAGATGAAATGAGCGCCCCTCAGATGTTTGCCACCTGGGAACCATCTAGAAATGTAAATATCCTTCTCCCAGGGGTGAATAGACCTCAATTTGTTCTCCACTTAAGACAGTTATGTTTCGAAGCTGGTGACATCAGCTTGTCGCATAATCTTGCTACCAGGAGACCGAGCTGAGGGCCCCGGGAAACATGAGAAGGAGGTACGCCCATCAAATGTATATTCCATCCAGAGCATCCTCAGAGTGATACTTGCTTCTCCTGCGATCAGTCTTGGGTCTTTAAGAGGAGTCAGTTAAGTTGATTTGGATAAGAAGCCAGTCACCCTATGTGAGTTCGTTGGCCAATGCCTTGCTGGAGGTTGTCGTGCTTCTTTCAAACAGTGACTTTTGCGAGCAGGGCTCTGCTAGAGTCTCTGGCTCAGCCTCATCCAGTTCTCTGCTGCCAGAGAGGGTAACGAAGCCTTTACTTGAGGCAGACCATTGTGTCCAGCTCTCTACATAACCCGAAAGGAATGCTTTTCCATGCTGGGACAGGGAAGAGGCCTTCTTCACCCGCCTTTCGATTCTATGCTTCTGCTAGAACTACCGTTACTATTACAGGTGGAGGTAATCTCTCCACACCCTGTTGGTTTCCTTTATAGGCTTTGTCAAGGACCCGAGATTAGAAACAACTGCGTGCAAACAACTCAGTAACATCTTAGAAGACCAAAGCTATGTCAGATGGCAGCGCCAACCAGCCTGCTAGGTCTTTTTCCTCAGATGCTGTAAGCTGGACTATTGGGATCCTGTCTTATACATTGGCTACTGAAGTACTTTCGGTCACCAAGTTGGCTGGCTTGTCCCCAGTCTTGTCTGACCCTTGACCCACACAATGAAAATGTAGTGAAGTGTGGTGATTTTTTTTTTTTTTTTTTAATTTGAGCTGACCTTGCCTTAGATTTTGTGTCTGCTTTTGGTGTCCTACTCAGTAATTTCAGTGGAAACTCTCTCGTAACCCGTGAGTTTCCGTTACTCAGCCCTGGCTTGCAATGTCTCTTACTATTGACCCCGCTCATGGTTCCAGCATCCCGGTTCTTTCCTGATAGTCTGCCTCCTGCATAATGGAGTCACCTGCACCCATGTATGTGAATTCTCGCCTTTCTTTCATACTGACCCATTCTCTAGAGACTTTTTCCAGCGACTCGTCAATCCACTATGGGCTCTGCAGTCACGGGCCATGGCTGGGGCCAAGTATGTATGTGCAAGGCCCGTTTTCCCAGCCTGCTTTGGGACAGCGGTTTCACAGATTTCTGTCTCCAGACTTTGCTCTTGAAGCTCGGCCTGTGTGCCAGAGAGGCGTACTTCTCTTGGGAAGGTACCTCTGACCCTTTTTGGAAGTGTCAGTACCACGAAGAACGGATAAGCTCTAGGTGAACTTTACCCTTGATTACTGTGATTTTACTAGGAAATCACTATGCCAGCACAAGCTGTCGGCTGTAGTGACCAGAATCAGACTTGTTGTGTGTTGCCCAGCCTGTCCTTTTCATTTATTTTTTTTGCATCAGAGAACCCAAGCCTGCATCAGAGAACCCAAGCCTTCATGAGTAGATCATATCTATGGTGACTACAGGGGCCCATAGCACTTCTGTGCTTGGGGAAAACTCAGCTCACCACTATAGATGCAGAGCCCAAGAAGCACCTAACTAGACTATGTCTGCAGCAGCCCAAGGCCAATGCCACCCTTGGGCTTCGGCAGCTCAGGGGCCCCAGAGAAGCCAGAATTGAATTGCATTGGGAAACTGTGTTTTCTACATAAAGTCAGTGCATTTGGTTGCCTACCTGTTTGAAGCAAACCTTTAATATTGCGGGGCTGGCATTGAGGTAGTAAGGGGAGCTGGTGTTTCTAGACTTCAGCGTGTACTCCCTCACATATGCCCCGGGCCTGCTATGTGTAGAGCACCCCCCCCCCCCCCCGTAAAGCTCCAGGCTCTACAAGTCTCTTGCATTTCTGCTACTTTTGTTTTTAAACTTCTCTTTGGGCCAGGAGTCATAGCTCAGCCCCAGTTTTGAGGTCTTTAATGGGCAGTTGTAGGGGCTACTTTCCCAGTACTTCCCTGGTCCCTGGCTTACCAGTTTCGGTCTCTCGACAGCTCAAAGTGGCAGTCTTCCTATCCAAGCCTTTCTTTGACTTTGATGGAGTTGATGTGGGTACAATGCCTCAACTTCCCCCTCCTCTCTCTCCCACCTCCCCCCCCCACCTCTTCACGCTGGTCATGGATCAGTCTGATGCTAAGGACACTCCCTCCTAGAAACAGCATCTCATAATTGTGTCTCCACCACCTTGCCTGCACAGTTGTTCCACGGCCTAAATAGCACCCTTAAACTTCCTTTGGTGATAATACAGTCAGGTGGGGCTCTTTATCCTTCATTTGAGGCTCCTGCTTTGACAGCTCCAGTGTACGTTGCTAATTTAACCTTTGCCACATCCTAGCCATTCAATTGGTAGCAAAACTCAAAGTCACCCTTCCGTGCCTGTCACCAGTCTTTCATCTTGCCTCTGCATGTAACTCAGCAATTTTTCCATGGACAAAGCTAATATTTTCTGCACGGGAGCCATCAAGAGAAATCTGAGTACCGGGGACAGGAATTGATCGCGTGTCCATGCCGCTGTTAGACAACTTGTAGCCACAGGGTCTAACGGCCCAGGGAATCAGCTTTACGCCTGGAACACTCAGCGTTGCTGCTTTCCTGAGGGGACACGGACGTCGGCACCACCGCCTTGCTGTCCTGCAACACTCTGGCTGTAATATAAAGAGTATCTCTGTGAAGAGCCTATCTGTCCTTGGAGGCAGGCATTCTCCTTCATGCCTATAGTCATAGCCAGCTGAGTGAAGACAATCTGTTACTGTTGGAGGCATGAACATCACCAAGAAGACGGGAGAGCCAAGTGGTAATGTTGTGCCTTCTTGCAGTCAAATGACCTGGGTCAAGTGCTCATTCTACCTGAGTGCATTCTGTGGTAGTAGCAGGTCCTACCAGCACCATATGTGTTGGGGAGACTTCTCACCTTCCGTCAGAGCTCCTGATAACACCCCCCCCCACCAGAACACTTCTGGTGGCAGTGGAGGAGGAGGAGGAAGAGGAGGAGGAGGAAGAGGAGGAGGAGGAAGAGGAGGAGGAGGAAGAGGAGGAGGAGGAGGTCAGCGTTCCCTGGATGGATTTTTCTCATGACTTCATTCTAACCGCCCCCGGGGCATACCTGACCAGAACTCATCTGTAGACGTCACAATGGCCAGGCTCAGTTTCTGTGCTTATAGGCTCTTACATTCTCACATACAGGCACAGGGTGTGGCCCGCGTTAGCAGGAGACACATGGCACTCATGCTAGGGTACTAGGGGCGGGTGTATTTTTCTTTATGCTTTCCTGAGCTCCTGGGGAGATTGTAGCCAAAATGCTTCTGTTATAGTCAGAGGGGCCAAAGCTATGCCTTTAGTGTGACATAGCTTTTTTTTTTTTTTTTTTTTTTTTTTTGCCTCAGTCAAAATACCTGGTCAACAAGCTATGGTATCATGGTATCAGCCCTGTTTAAAGGTATTCAGAACTTTTGGGTTAGGACATTTGGGTTAGGGTAAGCTCTGGCATGCACATGTTGCACGGGTTGGCATGCGTCAACCCTTCTTTGTTTTCCTGGTTCAGGGTCTCTGGAAAATAAAGAAGCAAAAGCTACTTTTTAAAAGCCAAAGTGACTGCTCTCCCCACAAGACCTCTCCCTACTGTGAAGGGGATCAGTTTCACGTACTCGGGCCAAACGAACTTCACTTTCTGACTCCCTGTGCTAACTTCCAAAGTAAAAGAAAGGGATATCAGGCCAGGTGGACACAAGGCCGGAGGATGCTTAGGTAGGGTGACGTGGTCACACTCCATATTTTTGTCAGCCGCTTCCCAGTGCTCCAATGTCCCTGCCGGTGGCATCTTCCCAGATGTGTGCTGGAAACTCTACTTGATATTCCTTAAAATATTCCAATATCCCTTTTAGGGTGTGATCTATTAAAAACAAACTGGATGTAATCCTGCTTCGGTCTGTGTTGCTATGACGAAGTACCTAAGACTGGAGAGGTTATAAACAATGGGGACAGAGGCTGGGATGTCCACCATCAAAAGGGACCAGCGGGTTTAGTGTTTGTTGAGGATCTCATATATGCGATACCACGTTAGATGTCCTCAGACGCAGAAAGGAGGAAGAATGGGTCTGAGGATGTGCTCATTGCCACAAAAATGGAAGATTAGACCCTTTGATAAAGGCCCTGAGTCCCCTCATAGGGAACCCATGAGTTAATAACCCAATGGAGGCTCATCTCTCGGTGCTTATCACACCGACTTATTTCCCACATCAAGTTTGGGGAGCACCCTTAGACTAAAGTACCAAACAACCCCCACATCTTATGTCACTTTGAAGGGACAAATTGAGCATCTGGAAGCTCAAAGCCAGCGCCCATTCTGTAGTGACGGAAAACGGTCTTATATTCTAATGGCTATTAGCATGCTGCTTTAAAACTCACAAAATGCCCACTTCATGGGAATGCACAGATTAGGAAAAAGATTGAGTCTGGCTTCAGTCTGCCTTAAACATCAAACAGTGAGCATTACAGTTGTACCCAGTGGGCTAGGGCTGACCTTATATCCCGCTGGGCCACCACTGGATCTGGTTTCTGCCCAATGCAAGCTTTCTTGAGGTCTTTCAATAGGATAGCTCACTTAAGATGGGAGAGAGTAGTGTAGGCGCTTCCCCTCAGTTCTACTACAGATCCTCTTGGGTGTTGATTCTGTTATGCCCCTACAATAACAGACTGTGTGATGTGCTTGTCCCAGAAAGCAGAAAGTGAACTCTTTCTCAGAGGAGTTTACAACAGGAAGTGGACAGAGTGGGAACAATGAAGAGACTCAAAGTTACAACCGGAAGGTCAGTGTTAGGCTGACAGGAGCCATCAAGGAGACCCTAAAACTTAAGTGATAGTAGAAGTAACTCCAGTTACATTTTAAAGAAGGAAGAGGAAGCAAGGTGGAAAAGGGCTGTTTTCAAGCCAAGGAAACGGTGTGTGAAAACTCCAAGGAAGGGGAAGTATTATGAGGGGGACTCAGGCAGGGGAGCCCCAGATAGCTGGTGAGCCAGTTTGGACTGGGATTTAAAGCTTTTTGATTTGGCAGAAAGAGATCAAACTTAACTGTGATGGTGCTTCAGAAACCGTCTATTGAGTCCTTTATCAGGGGGAGTCAAGAGGCCTTAGGCTCAAGACCACCCACTGCCCCAAGACAAAGCAAAGGGAAATGCCACAGTCCTGCGTAGACATTAGAGACAGACAACTTGAGAAGCAGTAGATGTGCCAGAGAGAGAAGGCAAGGAGGTGACCTAGACGCCTGGGACAGAGATGGCCTAGCCAGGCTAAGAGGGAGGTGTGTAGGATGATGAAGAGGGTCATAACTTTGTGGAATCTCTCTTTCCCCCTCCTCCTCCCTCCCCTCCCCCTCTTCCTTCCCTCTCTTCCCCCTCCTTTTTCCCCTCCTCTCTCCTCCCTCTCTTCCCTCTTCCTCTCCTCACCATTCTCTCTTCTCTCTCTCCTCTCTCTGTGGTGTGTGTGTGCGCGCACACACGTACATGTGTATGTGGGTGCTCAGCGGATCATCAAATTCCCCAGGAGCTGACATTTGTGGACCATATGATGTGAGTGGCAGGGATCTGAACTAGCGGTTAAAAAGTGGAATAGCGGTTGTTTACAGCATGAAGGAATTCCCAAGATTAGCAATTTCTTTTCCCTTGTAAACTATACTGTCAACATCTAAAACTCTTCATTTAAAAAAAAAAATTGCACGAGGTTAAAAGCAAGAAGGTCAAACTTCTCAGGGAAATGGAAGAAATTGATGGGCAGAGACTGGGAAAACGCTTGGCAAAAGCCATCTGAAGTGGATGTGGTGACTCATAGAATCTCGGCACTTGAAATACTGATGCAGGAGGATTGCTGTGAGTACGTGGTCAGCCTAGACTACGCAGCGAGTTTGAGGTCAGCTTGGGCTACGTACTGAGGAGTTGTGTCAAAAGCAAAACCTGAAACATCCACCAAGAATGAAATCCTATCTAGCAAATGATCAGCGTGAAGAATGCATGAAAGTCTCACACCCAACAATAAAATGCCGTGGCACACACAGAAATTTCAAGACTGGTACATTCCTTCACGAGAGAAGCCCACATGTATCTAGTAAGGACACTCGGAAGCCCTCCATGTCATTTTCGGGGAAATTAAAAATTAAAGCTGCATCTGGATGTCCTCACACATCAAGTTTGAGGAAGGTCAGCAAGGCCAGGAAGCTCTTAAAACTCTCCAAGTCTCAGTGCTGTGGGAGAAGTTCACATATGTGGGAATCGGGATCCAGGCTGGGGTGCGGAGGCATGAACCTGGGAAACAGACTCCGGAGACCGGAGGCCGAGGTGCAGATCTACTGTGTTGCACTGCGGCAAGCCTTTGGACCAATGGGGAATCGACATGAGCGCTGGTGTAGCCAACCATCCTACTGTCACTGTGGGGAGATGCCAGGCTTCCAGAACCCAAGAGGACTTCCTTAAAGATGGGGAAAGTAGCCACCACCCTGTTCCAGGCCCATTCTGATATTCCGCTAGTTTGCTAGGATCCTTTATTTCATGCCACGAAGTATGCCGTCAAACATGGGTACTCATACAATTAGGTTGTTATGGAAGCCTGCCTCACTGTCCTCCAGGCCCCACCCAGGGCTCCAGCACCCACAAAAAATAGAGCACCATGAAGCTAACCATATCCTCATCCCAACTCTGGACTTTTATTTCTCTGTTTACTCTCAAGAATGAAAACCTACCAACACCGAAAGTCCACCAAAAACGTTCCCAACAGGTTTATCTATAATAGAAGTTGGGAACATTTTCAACCACTTGAGTGCTTACACAGACATCAGCGGGCAAGAACATGGAGATCTCAAATCCTTTATAGGAGCAGGAAGCATGGAAGAGGTACTCTGTGTACTTACGTGCATGGAAAATGCTAGAATCACCAAAACTACCCAGAAGGGGTCGAGAGTTAGCTCAGTTGGTAAAACACTTGCCTTATAAGCCTGGGGACCTGAATTCAATCCCCTGAACCCACATACAAAGGTTGGGTGTGGTAGCATGCAATTGTTATCTTCCAGAAAAATGTGACCTTGGTCCTTCAGTGACAAGGAACAGGATTCAGCTATGAACCTGACTGTGATGACTTTAGCTTTGTGGTACCCTGAACAGGGAGCCTGTCTGCTTGCAAGAAGTCTCTTGACCCCTGGGGAAAAAAACCCCGAGATACTGCATGTTGCAAGTTTTTAGTTTGTGTTGATTCATTATGTAGTGATGAAAATATAATTGGTCATGTATCCAGTGCCATAGGAAGACACCTGGGCATTTTCTAGTCCCAGGCCATACCTGGAGGTAAGTTATGGGCTCAAGGAGGTGAGTGCTTGGACTCTGTGGAGGCAGAACTGCAGGGAAATGAGGGAAAGCCTGGGAGAATGTGTCGCCTAAACTGAACCAAGAGATGAGGCTCGTTTTCACAGGGGGTTTGGTGGAAGACGGGAATCCAGGGGCTTTCAAAACTACAATACTTCTGTGTCTCAGGTGGGATTCAAAACCTTGCCCGTGGTAAGAGGCTGCGGCTGGCACACCCAGAAGTGTCACTGTGATGCCATTTCGTCAGGAACCTAGGTGCTTTGACCATCATCATGTGTACCTCTATGTGACTCGATCTTTGGTAGAGCTTGATGCCAAACAGATGCCACAGTGACGTAGAAACATGTCAACGTAATAGAGTTGATCTTAAACAAGGTTTGTTAATAGATTTTTGAATAGGAGGCATTAAATCACATAAAGGAGGATTCAGACAAGAGAACAATGTCTCCAAAATACCCCAAAGGTAACAAGCTAACCAGGTCTGTTAGAGGCAAGTGAGATTTACAATGCTAGGGTGTAACTGCTTGCTCGTCATGATTGGCCACCACTAGGCTCCATCCCCCAAAGAACATGCCACTAACAAGCAGCTAGCCCAAGGGAGCAGTACCAGGTCACAACCGATATTAAATCCTGGCCTGCCACGAAGCCCCCAGTTCTCTCCTGGCAAAAAGCATAATTCTGCCGGATGCGCTAGATGACCCCGGGTAACAACTATTTGAAAAGACCAACACTGGTGTACTTAAGAAATAATTCTGGCAATATCATTGCTGTGTAAACCTTCTGTCTTTCCCAGAGGCCAGATTTGTAGTCTCCAGTTTCTGTTTAAAGTGTTCGAAGCGTAACCCCAGGTCAGGACCCAAAGAAGATTTAAGGATGGCAATGTATTAAAGTGGATAAGTCTATGGTGTATGTAAGTTTGTAAAATCTTCTGTTCAGGATCAACTCTTATTAAGGCATCAGACCCAGTTGGCCATGTGTTAAATACACAGTTCACGCTCATTTCTAAGTGTGCAGTGATTAGTCACTGAGAAGGTGTGTAATTTCTACAACTACACACGAGCTTGTGTACACAGACTCACAGGTCTCTTTAGACCAGTCCTGAGTGGACATCCATCCTCACAGAACTTCTGTCTCCCCAGTGAGCCAGCCCCGGCTCTGAGGGCTCATGCTCCGCTCTCAGGCAGCCCCAGGATTATAGGATGGAGTTTACAAGGAACGAAAAAGGGAAGGTGTACTTTTCTTGCTCATTCTCCCTCTTGTTTTGGGGAACGTGTTTACTCCTTCAGTTAGTCTGAGCCTGGAAAGAATCCGCACCCCAGCCTCTACCTAAGATGCTCTGTGTCAATCGGTTAGTTGTCAAGGGGACTCAGCCCCGCCTTCCATTTAGACGATGATGAAGATGGTTCTGTGGTTAAGTATTCAGTTGAATGAGCTAATTCAGACATTCTTGTAAGTGCCGGGGAGCTCGACTGTGTACTTGGAACTTTGCAGCAATCCAGAGGTGTAAGCACAAGGTAGTAGAACACCTTAAGTGGGCTTAAATTTTAGTTGGAAAAACTGGCATGCAGTTAAAGATCATACTTCAGCTTCTTGCACTGGGACATGCTTGTAATCCCAGCACTTGGGAGGGCGAGGCAGGAGGGTCTGAAGTATGAGGCCAGTCTTAGTTACATAGTTGGAGAACAGCCTGGGCTACAAACAGCTTTGCCTTGATGCCTGGCAGAGGTTGAAGAGTTAACAAATAAGACATGAATGAACAACTTTCCGGAAATTCCAACCTCAGGGAGCCCCCTCTCTCTTTCCCACTGATACCAAATGTGAAGCTTCTTCCTGAAGGTCCTTGGAGAGTGCTCTTTCATCTGTGGCCACCACAGCATCACTGGCTGCCGTGGAAATGTCAGTGGCTAGAGATGCTGGAGTCCTTCCCAGGTTCGCATGCTGGACAGGTCCTACACTAAAGAAAAATACTGTGTCTTGTGTGTACAGAATTCTCCCGTAGGCCCTTTCTTGATTTGATCACTAAAATAGGATGAGTTACAGGCTGGCTGTCAAAATAAAACTTAGGAGGGACAAATGTTATTTTAGCTTCTTGGGCTGCTCTCATAAAATTCAGCCTGGGGGCTTCTGCATAATAGTGTGGGAAGCTGGGACATCCCCAGATTGTGGCATCAATAGAGCCTGTGTCTGGTTCACAAATGGGCTGTATCCTCCCATGGTTCAAAGTGGCATGCTCTCTTAGGCCCCTTTCCTAAAGGCACTCTAGGGGACTTTTGTCCTCAAGGTGACTGAGTTTCCACCCATGTGTTTTGGAAGGGCTACCAACATTCAGATGACCGTGTTCTGCTTGCGCAGAAGACAGCTTTCACCTCCTTTTTTTTTTTTTTTTTTGAAAGTAGCTTAATATTTATGACCCTGAGTATGGGCCTTTGCAGGCTTGTCTAAACAAGAGGAGAAACAACTTCCACCAGACTGTTCTAAAGTAAGGGGCGTGCCCGGAGCATGCGTGGTGGTCTTTGTCTGGAAACTCAGCAGTCCGCAGTTCCTTGCTCTCTCAGCTAGCTGGAGGAGCCATTGTTCCCTGCTGAGGCTCTGCAGTTTATCATCAGCTGCAGACTGGTCGGTGACGTGACTCTGGGTAGAATCAAGGGATCTGAGACCACATGGAGCCCTCGTTTCATTCGGGAGGCAGTCAGGCAGCTGGTGGGAAGGGTGGGGATGTGAGAACATTCCTATTGCCCTGTGGCTCTCCTGGACTTCTGGGCTTCTGTAGATGAAAACGCTCCTCTCGTTTCTGAAAGAGGCCTCTCTGCAAATTCTATAAAGCTTCAGGCCCGGTAAATCCCAGCTCCACCCTTCCGTTTTGGCTGCTGGCAGTGTGGGTCATACTTTGAAAGTAATATATGCTGTTATGGGGACTAGGGCTCATGAGAGAGAATCGGGGTCAGACAAGGTGCTACCCTTTAGAAATTCCTACATTCATAATGCAAGGATGCATGGATTTTTCACGTAATGTCAAGGAGAGATGAGAACCAGGGGAGAAGTTGAAGTGTTTCCCTAGTTAGGAAGTTCATCATAGAAGATGGTAGAAAATGGAAGAATAAAACGTTGATCATCATCTCTCCAGGTGATGGATGACCCCGAGGTAGGGAAGGCCTTTAGGTAGCTAGGAGCCAGAGTTTCCTCTTTCTCTTAAATGTAAAACATATGCCATACAGAGTAATGAAATAACAAAATCAACATTACTATTATACATTTAACATTTGTTGGCTAGCTTTTTGTTAGTTTGACATCAGCTGGAGTAACGAAGAGGAAATTCAACTAAGGAAGTTCTCTCAGCTTGGTCTGTAGGACTTTTTAAATCATGATTCATTGTGAGGCCCAGCCACTGTGAGTGGCGCCATCTAGGCAGCCATTTCTGGTTGTATAAGAAGATAGCTGAGCAGCCATGGAGAAGAAGCATTTACAGATTCTTCGTGGCCTCTGCTTCAGTTCCTGCACAAGTTCTGCTTTGAGTTCCTGCCTGACTTCCCTCCATGGATTGTCACCTGTAAACCAAAAACCCTTTCTCTTCACGTTGCTTTACACTGTGTGTATCATAACAATAGAAAGTAAACTAGAACAGCCATAAACTGTGCTAATATTTTGTTGCATTTTTCAATTGCATTTTTCCTCTACATATTTTTAATAGCTGTCATCAGTTCATCTGTATTTTAAATATTTAATATTATTAGTAATAACTGTCTAGTAATTGCCTCTTACAGAAATTATTTTGTTGGTTGCTTGACATTCTAACAAGTTTTCACCATAATATTTTACCAGTTATTGAATATTTAGATCTTTTGCTATAATTTTCATTATAAATAATGTTGCAATGGGTATTTTTGTCTGTATATGTTGTGGATAGCCCTGGTCTTGTATTTTGATGCTAATTCTGCTTTCCTGGGAGTGAATCAGTATACAGGTGACTTCTTGTGAACCTTCTCCCTACCTTAATTTGTAAAATAAAGGCTAGAGATGGTGATTGGGCAGTAGAAGGGGAGGTGGAGTGAAAAAGTTTAGAGGAAAGGCAGAGAGAGGAAGAGAAGGAGGGAGGAGGAGAGGCAAGATGGCAGATGTTACTCTTGTGTCTCTAGCAGCTATTCATATCAAGGTTAGATAATTTGGGTTAACAATTATAATTATGTGGGCATCTTGTGTATTGAGTATTTGTTGATATATAAATCTATTTGGTTAATCGTTAGCATTTAGAGTCTTATTTCTACTGGGTACTGGAATTAATATATCTACCGCATGGGAGTGGCAGAGTTAGCCCAGGAGCCGTGATTAGGGCCATGGACTCCACGGAGCTGACTGGTAGAGGCAGCAGCCACGGCAACATCTCTTGGTTCCTGGGGCTGGCGGCACTGGCCAGTCGGTGCTGCTATTAGTGTGGAAACTTAGAGCAGGAACATGGCGGCCAGGGTGGGAGCTAGTTTGACCTGCTGCTTTCTCTAATACCTCCTGTATATTTTTCTGCACTTTAAACCTTTCTTCCACAAAATTGTTCAGTGAGGATTATGGCCAACTAGAATTTAATGAATAATTTTCAATCATCATCCAATTTAGGCATTTTGTTTTAAATCTATACTCAAATCTCACCTCAGAACTATTAAATTTATATCTTTAGGGATATAAGCCAAGAATATGTGTTTCTATGTGTATTTATACCCCCAGGTAGGTGTGGGAAGGATTCATTCAACCTTCATCACACACCACAAGGGTTTTCCAGCTTTCTTTTAATGCTTATTCTCAATATCAATACCACATGTTTGATTATTATTAGTGTTATCACTCTTACAGCATCTCAGTTCCAGGTCCCAAGGTTTACCCTGTCAGAGGTGTGCATCAAAATATGCTACTAACATCAGAGTATTGAAGAATGACCATTCATTCTTATGATTTCTGCTCTTCAGGGAGCTGAGCATGGAATGGGGGAGGCATTATTTTGTTCCAACCATCATACAACAATGAACTCAATCTGGAATGGCTGGTTTGGGGAATCCCTGTAGACTCGATTTATGAGCTGGGTGACTCGTTCAGGGATGAGGTGGAAGTGTCTGCTATCTTTGTGTGTAACTTCTCTATCGAGGGACGCTCTGTATAGCTGGACTTCCTATGCCTAACTTTCCCCAGGATGAATATCCATAGAAACCACTTGGAGAGTTAAGGATTCCAAATGCCTGTAAAGCCAGAATGATGTTGACGAATTAGACTGGGAGTTTCATCACAACTCTGATGATTTTATGTAATTGTAATAGAGCTAGTCATCAGTGCATTATCTTGAGTCTAGGTTCTAGACTAATGAGAGAAGAGAGAACAGAGCCCAGCTCTCCATGGGAACATATCAAAGGAGCTCAGTGACATTCCTGTGGTGTAGATCTGAGCTGTCCAATATGGTGCCAAGTGCTTAATGCAGTTATTTAGATCAAAAATAACTAAAAGGAAGTAAAACAAGATATTTAGATTCCAAACCTCAGTAGTGGCATGTCAAGACCTCAGTAGTCCCATGTGATCATATTAGACAGTACAGGTATAGAGTATTTCAGCATCACAGAAACTATTGGATAGATTTAATGTAGAAACATTGTTTTCTATGTCAGTTTAACCTGCTAAGTATTACTGTGCCTTCCATTCAAATGTAGGACTCAAAACAAAACAAAACAAACAAAACAAAACAAAACAAAACAAAACAAAACAAAACCAAACCTCATTAAAACTAACCAGCAATTCTTTCTTAAAAACTTAAAACAAACCAGGTCTGCACCTTTAATCTCACCATGCAGGAAGCAGAGGCAGGCAGATTTCTGTGACTTTGAGACCAGCCTGGTCTGCATAGTAAGTTCCAGGATCCTTCCTTGAAGAAACCAACCAACCAACAACCAACCAACCAACCAACCAACCAACCAACCAACCAACCAACCAATTTAAATGGTTATTTTTCAAAATTAAAATATAATCACATAATTTTTTCCTTTTTTCTCTCCTCTAGTCCCCCCCCCATGTCTTCCCCTCTTGCTCCCTTTCAAATTTATAGCATCCCTTTTTAAAAACTGTTACACACACACACACACACACACACACACACACACACACTGTATATAAATACAACCTGCTGAGTCTGTTTGGGGTTGCTTGTATATACATGATTTCAAGGCTGACCACCAGGGAGCTTATCTATGGGGAGGACTATTTCTTCTGCTCTCAGCATCTTTTAATTGTCTGTAATTGTTTCAGGGTTGAGCCACATGAGGTTCCTCCCTTCCATGGTAACATGTCTGTTAGTGATATACTTGCTCAGGCAGTCACACTGTTGAGGTGTCAAGTGTCCCTGTCATTTCTAGGAGACACAGTCTCACAGCAGATTCCATGGTCATTTGGCTGTCTGGCTCCTCTTCTTTGATGTTCCTGGGACTTAGGTGTAGGTGTTGTGGACCTAACTGTGTTGTAGATGAATCCATTGGAGATGGTCAACTCTTCTCTGTCCTTTGACCAATTATGGTTTTCTGTGATGGTCTCTGCCTGTTGCAAACAAAATTTTGTTTAATGAGGGTCGAAAGCTATACCTATCAGTGGGTGTGGCAATATGCATTTAGAGTGTAGTTAGTAATTCTGCTGGCTTAAAACTAAACAACAGTTCTTGGAGAATGCTGACTGAGATCTGGCACAGGAAATAAACAACAAAAAACTGAAATAATTTGTCATAACTTAACATATTATTGTACTTGTGCTGTGTCAAAAGGGCAAGGGGAATAAACCAAAGATACTTTTATTTCTCACATTGGGAAAAATTTGCACGTCGAAATAATAGTAATTGTCTTCTGTTAAAAGTACTAGTATAGTGTTGGAAAAATAGATGCATATAAAGAAACCATCAAATATTTTTCCTGTCCTCTCTGAACAGATTTAATCTTAGGGAAGCCATAGAATCAATAAGGAGAAATTTAAAACATTAATTCTAGCTAGTAGTTAAAGAAAGAATGGTAAAATTAAAAATAAGCATTTTTTTTGTGTGTTTTAAGAAAATAACTTGTCCAGTTGATAGTTAGCAAACAGCTAAATAACCAGTAAGACAGTTTCATGAAATGCTGGTGGGAAATGTTTAATGGCTTAAGAAGACTGTGAGGTTGGAACAGAAGAGTCAATCTCAAAAGCAGAGAGAGAAGACCTTATGCTCTTTCCAATATCCTAAACCCAGCTACCCAGAAGGCTATGCATTTTCCTTGTCAGTTCTGAACCAGATTCTTTGAAGCTCTCTAAATTAATTTCTGCTTTTATAAGAACAGTAGGGATAGTTCGGTTAAATAGCAATGAGTTGCAAGATATCCAGTAATGAATGTTGAAATCCTAGGGACAAATGAATTCATGCCTTTAACAAATAACAAGAAGAACTTTAAAATAATTAAGACATAAACAATACAAACAAACAAGGGTGTCTTAGTTAAGGTTTTACTGTTGTGAACAGATACCATGACCAAGGCAACTCTTATAAGGACAACATTTAATTGGGGCTGGCTTACAGGTTCAGAGGTCCAGTCCATTATCATCAAGGTGGGAACATGGCAGCATCCGGGCAGTCATGGCACAGGAGGAGCTGAGAGTTCTACATCTTCATCTGAAGATTGCTGGCAGAATACTGACTTCCAGGCAGCTAGGATGAGGGTCTTAAAGCACCTCCACACAGTGACACGCCTACTCCAATAAGACCACACCTACTCCAACAGGGCCACACCTTCTAATAGTGTCACTCTGGGCTGAGCATATAGGAACCATCACAAAGGGGGTACTTGTTTGGGTCTGACTCAAGGGTGTGACTGTCAAAGTCAGCCCTGTTCAAGGCAATTAATAAAAGTCAAGAACTTTATACTGGCCATTAAATATTTTTTTTTTTGTTTCATATGTGTTAGGTGTATAGCTATTCTGGCTATCTTTTTTTTTTTTTTCTTTTTTAATTTTTATTTTCAGCAAATCAAAAAAATTTAAAAAGCATTCAAACAGAATAAAATGAAAATAAACAAACAAGCAAAATACCAAGGGTCAGATATACTTATACAAGAATTCTATAGAGCCTTCAAACAAGCAACACTTTTTGAGTTATGTTTAAAAAAATTCAGAACCACAATAAGCTCCTTCACAAAGCAAATAATATTGAAATAGTGAAATCAAGTGTAAACCCAACAAAAATATATAAATTATAGTCCAGTATCCCTCATGAATATACATACAAAAATTCTCAATGAAGTAGTTGCAAACTGAATACAAGAGATATAAAAAAAATAATATTCCATGAATAACTGAACAACTGTTTTTTTTTTTTTTTTTTTTTTTAGAAGACCGTACTCCATATACAGGCTGCATGTTTTGGGATAGCCCCCACTCCAGATGTTTGAGACCTACATGAAAACCAAGCTGCACATTTACAACATATGTGCAGGGAGGCCTAGGTTCTGATTGAGAAACATCTAAAGAAGTGCTCAGCATCCCTAGTCATCAGGGAAATGCAAATGAAAACAACACTGAGATTCCACCTCACACCAGTCAGATTGGCTAAGATCCAAAAGACAGGTGACAGCAGATGTTGGCGAGGATGTGGAGAAAGAGGAACACTCCTCCATTGTTGGTGGGATTGCAAGCTGGTACAACCACTATGGAAAGCAGTCTGGCGATACCTCAGAAAATTGAACATGGTGTTACCTGAGGACCCAGCTATACCCCTCCTGGGTATATACCCAGAAGATATTCTGGCTATCTTAAGAAAATGAATTTATGACCTTTAATGATACACACTGAAGCATTTGTGAATGGAAGAATCTATTCATAGAACTCAAGGCTAGAGATATGGTTTAGTGGGTAAGTGTGTTTGAGGCACAATCATGAAGATCAAGCTTCATATCATATCACCCAATAACAAGCCGGGTGTCTTACATATGCCTGTAAGCCCGTCTCTGAGGGAGAGAGGGAAGAACATCAGTCAGGGGTTGCTGACTCCAGCCTAAGGAAAGGATCATAAGGGCCAAGTTCAGGGTGAGATCTTGTCTCAAAAGAATAGGCTGAGAGTGAGTGATAGAGGAGGGTATCAATCTATCACCTTCTTTTGGCCTCTCTGTGAATGCAGATGTACACATGCACTCTTACACAGGAATAAATACATAAAACTTAAGCAAAAATATATTCTTGAAGTTCATATAAGATGTAAACAAAATCAGTAGGTGGAAAAAAAATGGAGACATGGAGGGGGCCCAGATGTTACTATACACACACACACACACACACATACACACACACACACACACACACACGCACACACACACTCCCTTGGTTTTATATGTTTCAGAGCTTCAGTTATAAAGCATCAAAAGGAGGCTTTTTATGCCCTATATTTAAATGTTCAGAGTTTTTCCCTTCTCCATGCCCCCCACCACACCAAACAATATACTTTGAAAAATTCCCACTAATGTTTCATTTTTCCAATAACATTTTAAAACCGTTTTATTTATATTGCAATTGCCACTGTTTACTTCCAAGGCACAGCAAGCAATTTGAACCGATTCTCCTCACTAGAGAGGAAAATTACAAGGCTAAAGCAAGTTCTGTACGCAGTCTTCCCTGACCACACAAGCAGCCTGCTGCTTCTCAACTGTGCAAAGTGTTTTTCTCTTTTTTAAATAAACAACTTATTTTTATTTTATATATATTAGTGTTTTGCATGCATTTATGTTTGTGTGTCATGTGTTTGCCTGGTGACCAAGGAGGCCAGAAGATGAGTCACAGAGGGTTGTGAACCAATATGTGGGTGTTGGGAACCCACCTTGGGTCTTCTGCAAGAGCAGCAAGGCCATCATTTCTCCAGCCCTGAAAGTTGCTTTTTTTTTTTTTTTTTTTTTTTAAATCTGTTGTTCTCTCAAAGCTTCAGTTTTTAAAGGGCCATCTGACATCACTTAATAAAGTCTTGTGGAGCTTGTTATTTCTATGTGCTCATGATCATTCTAACTCAACCGTTCAGAGCCAGTCTTAATTATCTTTATATGAGGAGGAAGGCAGGAAGAGTGGATGAGCTGAGTTGCCGGTGACTCTGGGCACTGAGCTGCCTTCCCTTGCTGGTCTAGAGCCTTCCTCAAATACTTTTGTAGGGTCTCCTGTTAGACCTGAGGAGGAGAAAACCACTTCCACAACTCTCTGATTAAAGCAAAGCTGTATTTAGAAATGCACAAGGGACTTGGAGAAGATCAGACGACTGCCTCTAAATAGGAATTTCAGAGATCAGCCCCCTCACTGGCTTTTTGAGGTCCCTATTATGGGAAAGGGTTTAGGGTTGATAGAAAAGAAACTGCTGAGATAATTATCTGTTAGCACCCGGACAGAAAAGTGGAAGGTGTGTGTATCAGGGCTGTCTGTGGGGTACATAAGAGCAAGAACATATCACGTGGAAGGGGAGTCATGGAAGGTGGTCAGGAGCTTAGTAAGGCAAAGAAATGGACAAATAGCGTGGTGTAACGAATTTCTCGTAGGTTGAAAACAAGATTTTCAGGATACATTGAGCTTAGGAAACAGAAACTTATCCTAGTAAGGGATAGAGACTTAGTCACAAGGTCTACCAATGTGGCCTTTTAACCACAATGTAGGAAACAGAAACTTCTCCTTGTAAGGGATAGAGACATAGTAACAGTATGTAGCCTTTTAAACAACAATTGTGGCTCTTGGTTTGTTTTCACACTTCCTTCAACTCGACACATTCTGTTACTTCCTCTGATCCTTTGCCACGCCTCTCTCTTTCAGCTCTGTGATTTTCCATGTGGGAAGTCAAAGGAGACAGAATAAAATCTTCAGTTAAAAAAAATATACTGTTACAAGCTTTTGTGCCTAGCTAGCCTTGGGCAAAACTCTCTGTTATAGTTGTTACTTAATTAGAGAATTGCACTTCTATTCAAAATTTACACCAATCCCCAGGCCCTGTTTGTTGTCCTGGGGCTGTTACAAAGCAAGTGTCATTACTCAAGGAAGAGATCTTTGGCAGGTTTCTGGTAGAGTGAGACCCTTTCTAACTGCATGGGTCTGATCATGAGGTTTAATTGCAAGACTGCAAGGTATGGAGTAGCTCTGGGAGTCTGAACCTCTAAGCTTACAGACAAACAGGCCCACATTTCAGAGAGCAGCATCCTGTAAACATAGGGGGTGGGGCTCATGGCATCTCCAACATGGCCAGCTCACAAGGCTAAGATCTTCAAGATTTTGCTATTATAACACAGAGCAGTGACAGGAGTAAGGATGAGATATCTGCACAGGTGTCACAAGAGGGTTCAGGCATGTTGAGAGAAATGCATCTGACAGGCCCTAGAAGAACCAGGGGTTGAGAGAATCTTTCCACAGTGGCTCAGCATTAAAAAACAACCTAGTGTCATTTTACGTTCTGAAGGATCCAAAAGTATGAACCGAAAGAAATTACAAGCCCATAATTTGAGTCTTGAATTATTCACGTCTCTTCCATACTTTCTTGAGATCTGTGTTTTAAACCATAAACTGTTCATTTTATTTTCTCTGGCCTTATTAAAGGTGTCAAACACTGAAGCAAAACGTTAGGATTAAAAATTTATTTTTTAATCACAAAATTATATAAACAGGACATCTAAATAATTTAACTTTCAAAGGCAGATATTTATGATGAAGTTATTAGATAACTATTAGATTATATTTGTGATGACGTTATTACAATTGCATCGAGATTTTTAGGGTTTCCTGTTACTAGAGGCCAGAGAGTAGATGCTTCCAGGACACTACGTGGCATGTATACTGTACATATATGCACACCCATTCAATGTTTAGATTTTTTTCATCGTTTATTGCACATTTAGTAGTTGTATGCTAGGCATTCTTTTAGGAACTCAGAAAAATAAGTATTTTTTCCTTCTTTGTAAGTATATCCATTTTTCTGACAGTTTACCTTAGAGTTTGCATTTAATCATTATTAATAAATGCGTTGAAAATAACGAAAGTAGAGAAGAGTGCTGAAGAGACAGCTCAGCAATTAAGAGTATGTGCTGCTCTTGTAGAGGATCCAGTTTGGTCAACAGTGCACATGTTAGGCAGCTCACAACAATCTGTAATCTGATGCTCTCTCCTGGCCTCTATGGGCATCTGCACAAATACAAATATGATATGCGTGTGTGTACACACACACACACACACACACACAACCACACACACAGAATAAAATCCTCTTAAAAAAGTAGAGAATGAGACATTTTAATTTTCTTTTTTTTTTCTTATATAGGATTTTCTACATATTATAGTGTTTTACTCTAGAAAGTGGATCCATCTTGACTAGTGGTCTAGCCTTTCAGCTACTCTTGAACCCTCTCAAACCAACTGTTGTCCATGACCACCATGATGGTTAATCTCCATTCTCAACGCCATAGGTTTTAGAATCACCATGGAGACACCCCTTTGAGTATATCTGTGGGGGTGTTTCAGAGAGGTTAGTTTTCTGCATGTGTCTATGGGAGAATCTCCAGAAAATGTGGGAGAGTGAATGAATACTTTGGGCAAAACAACTGCCCTCTTCAATGTGGGGGGATAAGGAAAAGGGGGCTCACAGCCATTCTCTTCTGAGCTGGAACATTGCTCTTGGATACCCCAGTTCCATGTTCTTGGAACTTTAGAACATGAGCTTTATTCCAGCAGTTCCCTTGGTTCCTGGTTGCAAAAGATGGAACTTTTTGGCATTCATTCACAGGATCCAATTTCCTTAATCTCTCTGTGTTTCACCTCAGTCTCTCTCTCTATCTTTTTAATTCTAAGACAGCTAAACCAAGGGACTAGATGAGCAACTCAGGACTCTACTGGGCATGGTCGACACATACTTTTCTTCTAGTCATCCACTTGGCATCATGAGACCCTTAACTGAAGGTACTGTGCACACACCCCTCTTTGAACAATGCACCTAGCAAACTGTTGAAAACTTTGAACGGCCAACCTGCACCAAGGCTTAAACAATGGAATATTTTAGCATTGACACTATCCCATCTTCATGTAAAGACATTCAGGAACACATTTGGGAATTATAGGCAGTGGTCAGTCTTGCCTAGATGGTTTTTGGTACATGTGTAATAAAGCAAGCTGTGTGTTTTGTGTGCACTTCTCTGGAGAATTCCTAATGGTCCATCTTATGCTCATACATAATTGGGCATGTTTATAGTTAAAATCAGATGCATTGTGGGAAGGAACAAGTGAACAAAGGCTTACATGATTCAAGCCCATCAATCAGAACAGAGTTCCAAGTTGCCTCCTCTTGAATCCCATAAGAGAAGCTCCCATAAATGCTCAGGGCTCACTCAAGTGGCCCACTGTCCCTCTTGACAGGATATTCACTTTTGGCCTGGACCACCACTTTGCTTTGAATAAAATTTCCCTGCTACTTTGCAATCACTGAAAGTCAAGACATTTTGAGGCATGAAAAGGGAAAAACCCCCTTCTCCGACCCAGGAGTTGGTATTTCCCCCCTTTACATGCCCTGCGTCCCCCCCCCCCCCCCCCCCCCGCCAATATTTCCCAAAAAAAAGAGTAAACTTACCCCCAAATCCCCCACCTCAAAAAGAAGCAATGGGCCCTGTCTTGATTTCTTAGGTACTGAACTCCTGAATTACCCTCTTGTGAATATCCCGGCGGGTTTTCCCGAGGTAAAGGTCCGTGTTGGCTTGGTTACACTCCCCCGGAACAAAAAAGAGTGTATTTGCCGGGTAAGTGAATGCATGAGTTCATGGGAGCCGTGTTTTTCTTCGTCCCCGGAGTAGGACTGGCGCGTAAATAACTGGCCGTAGATCCAAATTTGAATTCACCCCCCCAGTCCCCCCCCTGATTCCCGATCCGGACCAATAAATTATGGGGGCCTCTTCCAAACCCCAAAAAAAAATTCCCTAAATTTTGTTTCCCCCCTTTTTATTACCCTTTGTTTTTAGCCTATGTTGGGGAGAGAATCAACTTTCTTCCCCCTTCGAGTTTTTTTGTAACTTTGTTTACTTCCTCCCCCGGGAAATAATTGGAACGCCTTCCCAAGGACCCTTTTAAAAGGGTTACCCCAGCCTAAACTATCACAAACCTTTTTGGGTCAAAGCAAAGTAAACCTACGTGTCCTTTCCATCTCCGGGATTAGGAGGGAAAACCCCCTAATGGGGCCCCTATGCGAGAATTTAAAGCGATATGCCTCTTTCCTGTTGGTCCCGTTGGCTTCCCCTTTTGGTTAACTGAAAGTTATCTGGTTGTTATAGGAGAAACCCTAAATGCCCCCCCCCCCCCCCTTTTCAATCTTTTTTTGGAGTTTGAGCAGTTCCTTTTACTGTTAAAAAATTTCTCCTCCAGATGTGAAATTCTTTTCCTCTTTTTTTCTTTCTAACTTTTATAAAAGTAACCCCTTTGGAGGAACATTTGCTGGATTCCCAGTGTTTGTTCTTGTCCCTGTCAAAAAGGGAATTGGAATTCATGCCTTAATTCTATTTACCCTTCTTTTTTTTCATTTCTTGCTTGCCCACATGTTAATAAGGATTAGTAAAAATTTTGATAAAATTTGGGGGGCCCGCTTTACCAGGAATTTTTAGGGGAATAAAAGGTCCTTTCTTCCGCCCTTTTGTGCCAAATAGGTTGGCCTTTGTTCGTTTTGGAAGGCCCCGTCTCCGCTGTTGAAACCTCAATTTAAAGGGTTTTGAACGAATTTGGGGATTTAAAATTTAACACGAGTTTTAGACCCAATTTTTCCCCCTTTGGTTTTCTTCACTTGGCACAAATGCTGCTAAAAGGCCGTTGACGTTTCCCCCCATCCCCAGAATTTGGAGTCTAAAGTCCCCTGTTCCCCCCAGCTATTCAGCAGCTTTTTTTATGAGCTTTGATAACCCCCGCCCGCAAAAACCCCCTTTTCCCGTAAATGGGTTACCCCCTTATTTAGTCCAGAAGTTCGGGTTCAAAACTGCCCCTTCAAACTTAAACCCAAAATCCCCCCTCCCCCCCCCCAAGAAAACCCCCCCCCAAGCCCCAGAGGAATGGCCTCCTGTCATTGTTTTGCAAGACAGAAACTACTGAAGGAGGAAAGCGATAGATGTATACATACCTGTGCTAGATTAGCTTTATGTCAATGTGACACAAGGTCAAGGTCATCTGAGAAGAGGGACCCTCAATTAAGAAAATGCTTTCATAAGATGGGCTGTTAGCAAGCCTGTAGGGCATTTTCTTAATTAGTGATTGATGGGGGAGAGCCCAGACCATGGTGGGTGGGGTCATCCCTGAGCTGGGTTCTAGAAGAAAACAGACTGAGCAAGTCATGAGGAGCAAGCCAGTAAGCAGCACTCCTCCATGGCTTCCATGGCTCCTGCCTCCAGATTCCTGCCCTGTTTGAGTTCCTGTCCTGGCTTCCTTCAATGATGAACAGTGATGTGGAAGCATGAGCTAAATAAACCCTTTCCTCCTCATCTTGCTTTTTGTCATGGTGATTCATCACAGCAATAGTAGCCCTAAGACAATACCAAATTATACTAACAGCATTAAAACTCACAGAAAAATCTGTGCATTTCATATGTATTGAGGAGTCTTTGGAGAATTCCCTGTGGTCACTCATTGGTTTAAAGAGTAATATAGACTTGCTTTTAATAAATTTTTAAAGGTTATACAATTATTTTAGAATATATATGTATATATACGATTATAATAAATATGTATTGTGGTGGTTAGGATTGTCAACTCAACAAAATCTAGAACCACTTGGGAGATGGGCCTCTGAACATGCCTGTTGGGGCTGTTATGAATATCTTATTAGGTTAATTGATGTGGGATGACCCATCTTAATTCTCCCTAGTCTGGGGAATCCTAGACTATATGCATGGAGAGAGTAGGTTGAACATGCATTGCTCCTTACTTCCTGATTGTGGCTGTCATGTGACCAGCTCCTGCCATCTTGACTCTCCCATTATGATAAACTACATCCTTGAACTGTGAGACAGATTGAGTCCTTTTCCCTTCAGATGGGTTTTGTCAGAGTACTTTATCACAGCAACGAAGAAAATAAGACAGACACCATGGGATGTCTTGCTGTGTGTAATGTTCAGATCAGGATAAACCTGACCGTCTCTTCAAACAATAATCACTTCTATATGGTCATACAGCGCATATCAGCCTGGATGGACTTTCTGCTATAGAATCTTATCAATTGACACTTTCCTGGAGTCTCAGGGGCAGGACAGCTTCTCAGGTTCATTTATGGAATTTGCAGAGTATATCTGCTGGCAGTTAGGTGGTAGTCTCCCCACCAGCTCTCATTCTAGCTAGCTATCCCTTACTGCTCTTAGACGCCATCTACATTCCTGACTGTGTCAGTCCTTCTATCTTTAAGCCATTAACACCATTTCAAATATCTGGTTTCTACATGTGGTTTTGTCTGTTATTAGCCAGAGAGAGAGTTCTCCATAGAAGGTTAGGTGATTATATCAGTCTCTTTAGTCTTCCTTCTTAAGGTCAGCCACACCAGATAATATGACTCATGGGAGTAGAGGAGGGGAAGAGGTGGGGGAGGAAAGAGACAAAGAAAAACAGGTGAATAAATATGATTGACTCACAAGTTTCATTCATGCTCGTTATTGACATAATGGTGTTACCATCGGGGCCCAGTAGGTCTATGAGGACCTGAGTCCAGGGAAGGAGGCTGACTCATTGTTTGAATTTGGTTAACTGTGGAGGCAGTGTGAGGGTTCCTTTGCAGAAAGAGAGACTTAATTGATCTCAGTGTCCTCTGAGACATTTAGCCCAAGTGTCTTAGTCTGTTTGTGTTGATGTAATAGAATGTTACACTTGATGTGGCTTATCAATCCTAAAAATACAGTCTTCATTGTTCCGGAGGCTAGACATCTGAGATTGAAGGGCCTGGTTGGGGTGTGCTTCTGGATTGTAGACAGCTATGTTCTGGTTGTATCCTAGCATGGTATAAACAGAGCTAGGAAGCTGCCTGGCTTCTTTATAATGAGGGCACTAATCCCATTCATGAGTATCCTACTATGCTTGAAGGTCTCTATCAGGCCCAAGTCTGGCAAACACGGCATGGATAGATTTTTGCCTTTTACCCTTTCTGTCCTTGCTAACACCCATTAGATTGCATTCCTAAAGCTAGTCACCAGGATCTACTCCCTTATTTGGACGGTTTCTCCTCCTGAGGCTGACTACCAAGGTCTAGCTATCAAAGGATCAGCGGTCCAGCAATCAAAAGCCTCCTTTTGGCTCACCTAATTATCATGCCTAGTCAAAACAAACCAAATTATCCTAATATGGGTTTCCCCCCTTTCCCTTTATAAACTGTCATTTGCCTATGGGCCACATCTATTTCCCTCTATTTAGAGGCAGTCCTTTGTCCCTCTGGGACAAATATCCCTTCTCCCTCTTGTCCTTTTCCCCTTCTCTCTCATCCTCTGTCTTCCACTGTCTATTATTCCTGCCCTTTGTCTCTCTGGGGCAAATAACTCTCCATTGTGTTGAGAACTTGGACTTAGTGTATCCTGTGCCAACTCTTGTCCTTAGTGCTAATCTAATTTTTTCTCAAAGCATTCTCATCTAAATACAGTTGCCCTTGGATTGGGGTCCAACATGGAGACTGTGGAGGACAAACACTCAGTCCATTATCAGCTAAAGGAAGGTAAATATGAGGCAAGTATTTAGTTTATTACATGAGTATTGGCAGAAGGAAGATGAGTGAGGGGCAAAAAGGGCAAAGCTGAAAAGCTGCTGTCAGTCAAACACTGACAAAATATAATCATAGTCCATCATTGAGGGTAGTCAAGGTAGGAACTGAAACAAAGGAATGCTGCCTTTTGGCTTGCTCCTACTTAGTGAGCCTCCTTATACAACCTAGAACAAAGGCTGGGCCCTCCTACATCAACTAAGAATCAAGACATTCCTCCACAGACATGGCTACAGGCCACATTTTATTCCTTAATGAATTTGTGTGTATACGTATGCTCATATGTGCATGTATGTAGAGACTAGAGCCTCAGTTTTGCTTCTCAGGAACCATTAACCTGGTTTTCTTTTCTTTCATGCAATCTTTCTTCTCTTCTTTTCTCTTCCCTTCCCTTCATTCATTTCCCCTGCCTTCTCTTCCCTTCACTCTCTCCCTCCCGTCTTTCCTCTCTCTTTCCTTCTTCTTCTTCTTCTCCTTCTCCTTCTCCTTCTCCTCCTCCTCCTCCTCCTCCTCCTCTTCCTCCTCCTCTCTCTCCCTCTCCTCTCCCCTCCCCCCCTCTGTCTTCTTCCAGAATATCACTGAGACCTGGACTTCACCCTCTAAGCTATACTGGCTGGCTCAGGGAATCCTGTTTCCACCTTCCTAATGCTGGGGCTATCAACTGGTACCATCATGGCCTGGATTTGTTCATGGTTTCTGGGGATCAAACTCAGGCCCTCATGCTTGTGTGGCAAGTCTTTTGCCAAGTGAACCATCTCCTCCTTCCAGACGTGGTGAAAATGTAAGTCACTATTACAGTCCCAGAAGACAGGGGAGCATCATGCAAAGAAGGAAGAGTCACTTGAGTCAGACCAGGGAGGCAGCCAGCAGGAGAAATAAATACAAACCTGTAGTACAAAGATTTACTGAGTCTTTCCTTAGACATCTACTAGCTGTGTCACGGTAACAAATCTTTCAGTGTCTCAAAACCTCTGTGTCACTGTCTGCAGTACAATTTAGGGAAGATGGTATAACAGAAACCGCTTGGCTATCTTTAATGGGCTCTATAAATGTTGGTCTTTCTATTTCCTTGAAAATGTTGAACCTGAGTTACATTGAGCTCCCCTCTCACAATGACACCAGAGAATAGATTCTTGTATGGAAGGGAAGTTGGGATTAGAGACCCCCATAGCTCTTTTTAGGTTTGAGAGTCTATGCACTGGTTTGGAAGGAGCCTGCCTGTCAAGGTTTGGGATTGTATTAAAAGAGTTAAGGATGGGTTTTGTTGTCGACAGATGAATGAGAAGGAGCTGTACTGGAAAAGGGATTGGTGGGGAAGGTTAGCTCCTAGTGTGAGGGAGCCTCGTGACTCTGGTTTTGCTTGCTAGCTCACTGCACACATTCCATCTGACTTTCAGTCAGTTCCACTTGAGGGTGCCCGATTTCATCTAAAGCATAGGGTCATCTGACGTTCTTGTTTTCTCTCATAGAAAGCTTCCAAGTGTTATGGTTAAAAACAAAGTATGCATCATCAGTTTCAAAATCTAATATATATATATAAACCTTCTGGCAGGAGTGTGAGATGGCGTAATGCATCCTTTCAACAAATCCATCTTAAAGATGCTTCCTGACAATCAGAAAGCCTTCAGGGTGCCTCCCCCCTCCGGAATGGCTTCTGACGTTTGAAAGGATGTGTGAGCTAAAGATGTGAAAATGAGTGGAATTGGCGCTTTAAAGCAGTGCTAACTTGTTTGTTTTAAAATCCACTCTCTGATTTGGGTTTTGAAAAGGGTTTAAAGGAGCCATCTCCATTAAAATGTAGACTGATGGGTGATTATGGTAATGAGAGCAATGTTGTATGCCTCTGGTTGGGAATCAGTGGGGGCTGAGGCCAGGGAGAGAAACTGCTTCAAGGCAAAACTTCTGCAAAGGGGAAAAAAAACCCCAGATCTGAGAAGCTTCAAATCAAGTTATAGGAAGAGAAAGAGAGAGGGAGAGGGAAGGAGTGAGGGGGGAGAGGAAGAAGGGAGAGAGAGGTGGAGGGGGAGGAGAGTGGGGGAGAGGGAGGGGGAAAGGGGAGAGGAAGAGGAGAGAGGGGGAAGAGGAGGAGGAGAGGAAGAGGGGGAGGGAGAGGAAGAGGAAGAGGAAGAGGGGAGAGGAAAGGGGAGGGAGAAGGGGAGGGAGAGAAGGAGGAAGAGGGAAGACAGGGAGGGGGAGAAAAAGGGAGGGGGAAGGAGAGGTAGAGAAGGGTGGGGGAGGAGAAGAAGAGGGGAGAGGGAGAAGGAGCAAGAACAGGCTCATAAATACGTGCCAGGTGAAGGAAGCCAGCAGATAGGGAAGGAGTGATGTGTGAAACCCTGCCTTCTGGAAAGAATTTCCCTATCAAACTCATGAACTCCCAGCAGCTGTGGACACCTGCACAAAACTATACTTGATCAAGCTAGCCAAGTTCTATCCTGGAAGACCAGAGAAGGAAGTTATTCATGTAAGAGTCCATGATTCGCTGAAAAGTGATACCCTGGACTCAAATAGTATGTAAACGCAAAGAGTGTTTTATTCTGCAGAAGGCCAACCTGCTGGGTTCTCCCATTGCCAGAGTAGAGGACAATCACGTGAGCTGGCAGGCTTGTTTTGAAGCACATTGGAATTCTGGGGTAGATGAGCTTTGTCTTACCTTATCTCTAGGCATTTCTGACCATTATGGAGCATGAAGGCGGAGCCTAGGTTTTTTTTCTATTAGTAATTGACTTGCCTAGGATTGCCTGGACTTGCCCAGTTCTTAGCCTGGTCTCCTTAACTGCCAATTGAAGTCTGGTACTGAATCAGCTTAGCTTTCTCATTCACGAGGACTAACACTATGTGATATAGTTGCCAGAGAAGAAAGAATCACTCTTTTTGCAGGTGTGGCCACCCTTACTCCAATGAATGGCCCAGATCCATCTAAGTAGTACAGTTGGGCTTAGTGGTTATTTAAAAAAGATGAAGGGGCATGGATTGGAGGGAGACCTGTTACAAGAGATCTGTGGAGAGCTTGAAGAGGGTTGAGGCGAGTAGAGGGTTGATGCAGTTATTTTTCATTGTATACATAAAATACATTGTAAATTATTTTATTATATAAAATTCTCTAAGAATAAATTAAAAAATAAAGCAAGAGACAAAAGTGCCCGGTGACTATTGGAGGTGGGGAGACCCTGGGTATCTACTCATGTTATATTATAAGAACCATGGATACATTCTAACTCATCCAAGCACATTTGCAAGTGCTTAGTGGGTCAGGGCGAGGAGTTAGATGTAAAAGTTTTTGATACCCAGCTTTGTCTCAAAGAACTCTCTTTGCCAGAAGGGGATTGGAGAGAAATTGGCAACTATGGCATGCAGTAAATGACTTTGCGGAGTCCATCATCTTTAAAATCTGATGATAGAGTACATTTAATATTCTTATGGTAATCTATCTATCTATCTATCTATCTATCTATCTATCTATCATCTATCTATCTATCTATCTATCTATCTATCTATCTATCTATCTATCTATCTATCTCAAAGGGAAAAAACCTGATCTGACAAGCTTCAAATCAAGTTATATAAAGAGAAAGAGAGAGGATGGAGAGGAGGAAGGAGAGAGGAAGAGGGAGAGGAAGAAGGGAGAGAGAGGGGGAGGTGTGGGGCGGTGGGCTGTGGGAAGCAGCTGGGTGCCTGGTTGAGCAAGCCTTGAACCCCGGACCTTTACCAGGACGGCGCTGCCCCCAGGCCCTGGTTCTTTTCATTCAGCTTCGGCCCTCCACAGCCTCTCCCAAAGGGAGGTCCATGACTATCAGTCACGAGGAACAGTGCCTCAGGCCCTCCCACATGTAGATGAGGTATCTCTAAGCTCTCCGACCAAGCCAATAGGCATTATCTGCCAGACCCTAACCCACATGCAGATGAGGTATCTCTAAGCTCTCTGACCAAGCCAATAAGCGTTATCTGCTGTCAGACCCTAACCCACCCTGAAACTGTATATAAAGGCTCTATTCAGGAGAAGTAAAGGTGTGTGTGTTCGAGAATCATCTTGGTGTCCGGGAGTTTTTGTCTCAAGAGCTGTAACACTTGGGGAGAGATCTGCTCTCCCAGAACCTTCCTGGGGCACCAAGCTGCTTCCTGGCCTGCTAGCTGGCCCAGCCCGGGCGGCTCAGTGTGGAGAGACAGGTGCAGCACCTGGGAGTGACCGAGCTGTAACAGCGGAGACTTGAGCAGAGGCAGCAGCGGAGGCAGGCAATCTCTCCTCCCTGCTTGCACTCGCACCCTTTTGGCCCAGACCTCTCACACCAGGCTGGGCTGAAGACCAACAGACAGTGGAGAGGTGGGCAGAGGACCCTCTCTGCTCTCACTCTGTCCTCAGCTGGGAGATCATCATGGGACACCTCCAGAACCGGGGACCCACAGGGAGGGAGAGAGGGGATTCCAATATTTTCATATATATTGAAACACACACACACACACACACACACACACACACACACACACACACACACACATATATATATACACTTATGTATAGTCTTTTCTTAAATGAAAAAGGTAATTATCGTTTGTAAACTAGTTGAAACGTGTAAATCTGTGTGCTTTGCTGGAAGTTAATTGGCTGTTGTATCACTGAGCATCAAGCAGAGGTTTATTTGTTCATTTAAAGGCAACACCTGGAGTCTGGTAAACATCTTCAGGTGATTCATAAGGGATGAGAGAGCCTTGCTCCAATGTGTCCTCAAGGCCAGCTCAGTCCATTACCTCTTTCTCTCCCCATCAGTCTCATCTCCACCAACTCATCACAATATGAGGCAGAAAATGCAGGCAAATGATAAAGCACAGGGTTTAAAAACATACCCATGCCTCCTGGGCATCTGAGAATTTTACATGAAAAGTGTATAGCATACTAAACAATAATTAGACATCCTCTAAAAATTTTTTCAGGCTTGTGTGAGTTTTGAAGTGAAAGAGATGGGTCCCCAAGGATGATCCATATGCAACTGCTTTTAAACTGTTTTTTTTTTTTTTTTTGCTTCCGACACATAAACAATTATTTTCCAGCTATGAGAGGCCAGATTCTGTGCTAGGAGCTTTGGGCTCAAAGATGAGTAAACAAGATGCAAAGCCTTCTGAGCAATTCCTCTATACAAATATTTACAACTTTATAATGACTGAAGTAGGTAAATACTCTAATTGCCATGGTGCCGTTGACCATGTGCGCTGTCTGTTGGAGTCTGCATCAGGGGAGATGCCACAGGTGGGATGGTTCAGTTTCATCAAGGGAGAATGAGAATTTGCAAGCAGAGGAGAAGGTTGCAACCCTTGTATGCCATGGAGAAAGATTGCATTGTACACTAAGGAGAAAGGATACCTTGTACGCCATGGAGAATGGATGTGGTAGTGCGGAGTCCTTTTAATCTATCACAATTTCTTCCTATTCTGGAATCTCTCTCTCTCTCTCTCTCTCTCTCTCTCTCTCTCTCTCTCTCTCTCTCTCTCCCCCTTTTTCTGCCCCCCTCTATGTATATGGTATTTGTGTGTGTGTGTGTGTGTGTGTATGTCTGTATTTACCTGTGTTTACCTGCATTCATCTTTGAAGGCCAGAGAGGGAAAAAAGGAATCAGGGGTCTTCCTCTATGACTCTCTACCTGTTTCTTTGAGAGGCAGGCTCTTTTTCCAGGTAAGCTGGGTGTTCCAGATATCCCATTTCTGCCCTTCTCAGTGCCCTAATTACAAGTATGTTTAGGACCATACCCAGTTTTTACATGATACTGGGGCCTCAACTCTAGTCACCAAACATCTCTCCTCCTTGTTTGTTTGCTTGTTGTTGTTTGATATAGGGTCTCACTATGTAGCCTAAACTGCCTGGGACTCATATAGACCACACTGAACTCACAGAGATCTGCCTGCCTTGGCTCTAGAGTATTGGGATCAAAGGCCAATCCCACCACATTCCTGTCTCAGGAAAGACTCTTAATCGACTGAGCTATCTTTCAGCCCTCCTGGAATATATTCAGTGATCTTGCATTTTTCTAATACTGGAGATTTTATCAAGTACAAAAAACCCACCAGAAAAAGGGTGTTAAGTAAAGTTGTGAAGGCTACTCATCATACCTTCAAGGATATCCTCAGACTCATTCTCAAACCTACCTGCTCCCATTACTATTAGGATGCTCCTAATGACAGAAGTGTGAGATGTCTCTGACTTTTTTTTGTCTACTGCTCCTTCTCTTTCTGACTCATTTATGATGTATAATGTTTCATTACACTGCTCTGAAGATCTGAAGATCCCAAGTTACCTAAAATTAACATAGAGTTAATTGGATTGGATGCTATTAGAGGGATGGGAACTACCATAAAACATTTGGTTAGATTCAAGGACATAAAAATAAGGACATTATGCAAATACTTGGTTATTAAGATATTCTGCCTCAAGCAGATAAAGCCAGATAATGGGAAATGAATGAGAATCAATTGTTTTTTTGTGTATGCTTTAATACCAATATACTTTAAGAGTAATATCTGTGGGACTGGGGAGATGGCTCAGTTCCTAAAGTGCTTGTTATGTAAGCATGAGGACCCATGTTTGATCCCTGGCACCCGTCTAAAAATATTAAGTGTGTGCATGGAGCGTGTGCTGAGCTGTGCGTGTGCGTGTGTGTGGTGTGTGAGCGTGCGTGCGAACACAAGATGAGGGCTGACAAGAAGATCTCTGGTACTTGTTGGCCAGCAATTCTAGCTGAAGTGGTGAGCTCCCAGTTAACTGGGAGACCTGCTATCAACAAATAAGGTTTGGGGCAATTGAACAAAATGCCCTGCCCTGACTTCTGGACTCTGCTTATAGGTAACCCCACACACAAATGTGTGCTTGCATGCATACATGTGCACACACACACACATTTCACCTGTTAGGGACTAGTTCTGAAAGGACAATATAACCCCCATTTATCCCCATTTAAGGACTTCATTTGCCTCCATTTTGAGGACCAGGCCTGATTTCAAAAAAGGCCCTAAGGCACCAGCTCTAGGAACAGACCATAAAATCCAGGACAAGATCATAAAACCTTCTTCTTTGGGATAACCACAAAAAAATGGGGAGCTATCTCAGAATGGGCCATCTGTGCTGGATAGCCCTATTTCATCTCATGATTGAATGCTCATGACAAAGGAATATAGACCACTGATCATGTGTGATGCCCCTAGCGCCCACCGGTGAAATTTTAGATTACCTAATCCTTCTAGAGAGTTCCACCAGTTCCCTATAAGAAGACCAAAACAATGGGCCAGTCCCAGTGAAATGTTTCCTTTATAAGAGTTGCTGTGGTCATGGTGTCTCCTTACAGCAATAGAAATCCTAAGACACTGGTTCTGGAGGAAGATAGTCTGGCTTAAATTGTCAGCTCTGTCTCTCCCTCAAAGTACAATCAAAGTATAATACTCAAAGTATGTGCCTCCTCAGAGAGTCCCACTTTCCTTAACTGTAAAATGGAGATAATAATTGCAACTGCCAATCTGATCTCTGTGTAAACTCGAGATTACACTTAGAGTACTTGGCTGAAGAATTGGTACATGGTGATTAAGAAGTACTGCTGTCTGGGTGAGACATACTGATGCCAGGACAAAGAATGATGCTGACCTATGAGCTTGCTGAGTGACCTGACAGTGGTGACTGGGAAGCTGTATTGGACATATGTTCCTGACTGACCATTGCTTACCTATACCCCTGATGGGACAAGCTGCCTTGCCTCAAGTTTTTAGACCTTGTGGAACAGAGAAGCAAAAAGAGAAGTTATAATGACTCTCGCATTGTTCTTAAATGTGACCAGTTATTCTAACTCAATCATGGACAGGTCTAGAAATCAATCCAATGTTGGAAATAACTGTCTTCATTTGGAAGTCTGATCCTGGACATTTTCAGAGATATATTTGGAAGTTAGCTGCAGTTCTCTACGATGTTATGTTGGCAAGAGATAAAGTTGGGGCAGGATCTGGATTTCAAACAAGTGTTAGCACATGTGTTAAGGCTCTTTTAATTTTCAAGTTAAAATTACTTTTGATTCTTCTACAGTATTGATTATATACCTTCTAATTGTGTTAGTGGTTTGAAATCTGGCATGTCAGTTACTGAGGTCTATCAACCAGCTTTTGTTTTATTGCCCTGAGTATCATAGAACCTTGCTATTCTAAAAATAGCTTGCAAATACTGGAAGAAATGAGTCAAGCTTTAAGCAGCAGCAAGAGTGTAGTGGGCTTGATTATTGATGGTATAACAGCTTTAATTACATTAATTGCTAGCACCACTGCTTCTGCAGTTGCTTTGACACAAGAAGTTAAGACAGTTACTTTTTGTTAATCATTTAGCAAAAAATGTTACTAATGTGTTGAATATACAAGAGGATTTAGATAGGCATTTGGAAGAACAGATTGATGCTCTTTATCCTATTCAAATTACTGGAAGGAGGTTCAGAATTTAAGAGGAAGGAGCCATCTCAAGTGTCATCCCAAATACCATTGGATTCATGTTAGTTCTAAAGTTATAGTGGTAGTCATTATAATTAGGAAAAGTTTAAAGATACCTGCAGTGTATTTATTATAATTCTAACACTTCTCTGGATGTTTTAACTTTACATAGTGAGCTTATGAATTTCAAAAATGCTGCTCTGCTGAGCATAGATACTGCTGATAAAATTACCCATGGCCTGAGGTCAGTATTTCTATATTGGTCAAGCTTCAAGAATGGCATATATAGCTTGATCACACTAGCTCTTTTTGTCCTGGATACTTTTATTCCTGCCCATCATGTTAAAGCATGTCTTTAACAACATCAACATGTTGGCTGCCAAAGTACATGACTTGAACCTGAAAATGAACCCCCAGACAAAGTTATTAAATTAACAGGCTGGCAAGCCAAGGATGGGTAAAATTCTGCACAGAGCCTTATCAACTTAAGACAGAAATGCATTGCTTTTGATAATGCATATTCCATGACAGGTAAGGAAGGCATTCTTGTCAGAACGACCTAAGACAGGCTCAATCTTGTTAATGAAATAAGAAAGGGGAAGAGGTGGAGAGCCTTTGGGGTTGCTTGGCAAGGATATGACATGGCCAAGGACAAGGAAATGGGTTGCTTGGGAGGAATATGACATTGGCCAAGGACAAGGAAGTAGGCTTCAAGCAGGAATTAGGCTAGAACAAAGAAGTCATTTCAGACAGGAATATAAATTTTAGGCTAGAACAAGGAAGTAGGCTTCAGATATGAAAATGACTTTGGGCTAGGATAGGGAAGTTGGCTCAGATATTTTGGTCATTCTGATAAGCCCTTAGAAACAGTGATCATGGGAATATTCATGGAATTTTGTTTATTGCCTTGCTAGTTCTTTGACTATTTGTGTTTATAGTCTTGCTTTTTCTTTGACTACTTGCATCTATTGTATTGCTAGTCCCTCAACCTAGAACTGACCTTAATACATGTAATTAAAATGCTATAAAAGCAAAAAGGAGGAGGGAGGATGTGATGGGGGGGTTCTCGGGAGGGGAAGTGGGGAAAAGGCATGACATCTGAAATGTAAATAAATAAAATATCCAATAAGAAAAAAGAAGTGCTGTTGTCACTATGGTCAGCCATCACCACCACTATCACCACCACCACTACCATCATCATCATTGTTGTTAATATTTTCATCCTACCTTTCAGGATGGTCAAGAAAACAATCAATAATTGTATTTGATACATTTTGATTTTTTTCAGTTTGGAGAGAAGTTCTTTCCATCTTTGACTTATTAATATTTAGATGAACTTAGGGGCATTGTTAGCAAGATATGTGAGTCAATCATAGGAGAATTGGAATATATAGAGTAGAAAGAATTGAAAATTGAAACAGTGACCTCAAACTGCATGGTGACATTGAGCAGAGACAAGGGCATGGAATGACCTTCACCTGAAAGATCATAAAAATAAGATTGTATAACCACAGCGCTGGAAGGAAATTGGTCTGAAAAGGAATTTGTTGACCAGCAGCTGAGTCTGAGGAACCTGATATGAGGTGTTCCTTGGCCAATGACATGGAGCTGGGTCAAGTCAGGGTCCATTGGTCAGTCAAGGAGGAAACTGTCCTGCTGTCTGTCATCCTGGGCAGCAAAGTCAGCAGTATTACTATGTTTATGTTTTGGTAATTCCATGATCATCTTGTTATTTTATTAAAGGTTTGAGCATTTTGGCTGTAGATGAAAGGATTTGGGTTAGGAAATCTATTAAGTTATCCAGGACTTGTAATAAATGTCAGTTGAGGAAGACCATTCATTGTTACTTTCTTTTTAAAAAGAGTTATTAAAATCACTTTTGTTTATGTGTTTGTGTGAGTGCACGTGCATGCTCATGTAGGCATGCTGTCGTGTGTGTGTGTGTGTGTGTGTGTGTGTGTGTGTGTAGGTCAGAGGACAACGTAGGACAGGTGACTTTTCTTCTACCATGTGGGTCCCAGGACTTGAACTCAGGTCATTAGGCTTGGCAGCAAGCACCTTAGCCCACTGCGTCATCTCACTGGCTTTATTGAGAGAACAAAAAGGAGGGGGGGATAGTGAGGGAGAAGAGAGGGGAGGGGGCAGGGGAAGGGTTGGAGGGAGAGAAGGAGGGAGGACAGAGGTCAGTCAGTCTTTCTCTGGGTCACCCTTCCTTCTCTTTCTCTCTGCCTCTCCGTGCTTCTCCTCTCCAGTGTCTCCCACCTTGTTACTAGGTTTTAGTCAATGCCTCTTCTGGTTCTCATTGGCTCCACTCCATCTGCCAGAGGCTTCCTCTTAAGCCAGTGTGGTGACAGCTTTATCTTGGATTTCAAAAGCTTCCTAACAACTTGCATAATACTGACAACACACAACAATCCAGAGTGGTTCAAAATGAGGTGATCATCCAGTGGTCTGGAAAAGAAATAACTTGGCAAGAACTTCAGACTGGATGAAGAGACTGTCTCTCTGGAGGGTCCCACCATTAGGTGGTATGCCTGGTGATCGTGACAGATGGGCCTGGGATTTTTATCACCTGCAGGATTCTGGTTTTGGGGTTGGGGCTATCAGAATAAGTTGGGGCCAGAGAACCAGAAATTGATTGAGTGCACTGGAAGCCAGTACAGTTCGGAGAGTTTGGGTTTTTGAGGTTATTAGACTACTTTTATTCTTAGACCGGAAAGGTTTGCTGACATTTAATCTCATTTAGCTGGGGGTCTACTGGAGGCAATGGCTGGATCTTGTTTCCCAGTTCACTGATAGTGGCTATTCAGGCCATGCTAGACCAAAGAAGCTGGGTGTGAGGCAATTCGAGTGGAACTTTAGAGAGCAATTAAAGCAGGCAGTTTAAATGGCGACTTAAATGAATTGGAGAGCATTGGTTATTCTGTGTAGATCTGAGCCTTAACTGATGCAGAGCCGTTCCATCTTACAGATGTATGGACACCATTCTCTCTTACAGTGGGGGTCTGGGGGTTGGTTGCTTTCTCTATCCTTCTTAAATCCATAGCATGTTTCTCTTGAAGATCTTCCAATACCCTGCCCCCCCCCCCACAGAGTCACATTCATACATACACATTTTGTGGATCATATCACATAAAAGATGCATCTTACATGAAATTGCTTTTCAAGCTGATACCACCCTAACTGTAATTACATTAGTCATGCACATTGAAGGGGGAACATACAGATGTCTGGAAGTTTAACCAGTGTATTTTTTCACATTGTATATCTTCCTTGCACATCAAGGAAGGGAATCTACAGAAAGAATGATTACAGAAAAGGGAAGAAAAAAAAAAGTCCTCTTTATTTTGACTCCTATGATACAGTTTTGGAGTTCAGGGCAGTGTAGGGGATGACAGTCAAATTTTGTCTTGTTCTTAGAAAGCCAGAGTGACATAGGTATCCTCAAGGTTAAGAAAAAGGGAGTAGACTGGAATTCAACACAGGATACATGACCAGAGGCTTGTGTGTGTAGGCAGGGGACACAGCCATCAGCATCGGTAGATGTGACCCAGGAGTATAAGGATGTCTGAGACTCAAAAGGTGAGTTGCAGGTCAGACACAGCTTCATAGATGGATGGACTGGCAAAGCCTAGGCCTTCAAATGCTGTGTCAGTTCCTCTAATACCCCTCCCCCCCATTCACACATGAGATGGAATTCAGCAAGGAAAGAAATATTGAATTGACTACTCCCTCCACCCCCAAACTGATAAAAATTAACATCTTTATGTTCAACAAAGTAAGGATTCGAGACATTTCATTCAGTTTTGGAAAAGTAATTATTTCCTTGCGGACCTGAGTCGATTCTTCCCATTATTAATGCGTTAGGAGGTGCTGAGGGTGAATTATCAGTGGGGTAAACTATTGCCCAGCTTCAAAGAACACCGACTGCGCATGGTGAGAGACTCACAGAGGCACTGGCTTTCGACTGTGTGGCCTGGGATAGACACTTCCCTTCTGAACCTCTCTTTCTTCATCTGTGAGGTCCATATCTTAGTGGCCAGAGTCCCTGGGGCTGCTGTGCCCTTTGGCTGAGGCAGACTGAAGCTGGGGGAGAACTGATTATTGCTGTAGATAGAATGATTAAGGTGATTTATGCGTAAGCACTGCTAATTATTCAAATGTTTGTAGGCCCTATTGCAGTCAATAAAACATGGTTAATTCATTTAAAGGCACCACTACGTTTAGGTTCTGTCTTGTAACTACTTATTTCTCAATTGAGCAGTACAAAAATTATGTCTACTGATTATACATTCTGAAGGAGTCCCTTAGCTTAAATTTGAGTCTGAAATTTGAATTCTGTGGGACTAGTAGATCCTTATAGAGTCAGTCCAAATCCTATCGAGTACAATTCCAAAATGGGCTTTATGTTAATTGGGGGATCAAAATTACAGAATTATTCCAGAAATGATTGATTATCTCATTGTAGCTGACAGCGATGTTAATTGATTCATCTTAGAAGCATAGAGTCAACAAGAGATCTTTTCTATAATAGAGATATGTTAATCACCCGCATGCAAAATAGTCTCGACTGTCTGATATTGAAAATCTCTCCTTCTCTCTAGGAAAGTGTTTTTTTTAAAAAAAAAGATTTTCTTTAAAATTATGTTTCTGTGCAAGTATGTGTCTATGCATATATGCACACAAGCATGGGCTTATAGGTGTGTGCCGAGACAGAAGGTGCATTGAATCCCTTGGAGCTGGAGTTACTGGCAATGGTTCTGAGCTGCCTGGTATAGGTGCTGGGAACTGAACTTAGACCCTCTGGAAGAGTTTCAAGGTCTCTTTGCCATTGAACCGCGTCATCAGTACTACAAGATTTGTGGTAAAGTCTGCTATTTAAATCTTGGTCTATCAGTCTACTAGCCGTGTGTCCCTAGCTGAGTTATCTAACCTTCCTGAACTGGATAAAGCCATGAAAGGTGAAGATAAAACGATTCCTCTCAAAGGAATGTTGTGCAATATGAAACATAATGACCAGGGACCCCACCCCACAATCTTATCTGGCAGAAGGAAAGCCTTTAAAAGAAAACGTATTGTGTACTCCTGGGTCCCTTAGGAAATCTCATTTAAAGCATAGGTATAAAAAAAGGCAAAATAAGTTAAAACTTGGCTTACAAATAAGATGTGCAATTTAAACATCAAGTCGGCGGCAGTCGGCGTCCCATGCTCAGGTGCCACCTTGAGCCAGGATGGGCTGGTAATGCTTATTCAGCCCATAAAAGAGCCATGTGGTCCCACCACCTGCTAGGCGATTCCCATCTCTCCGAAACTCAGAAGAGCTGTTTGTGTTTTGCCCCGGTTCTTCCCTTTCTTTCTGAACAAGCTCAGAGAATATCATTCATCAGCCCTCCCTCCAGCAGCCGACAGTTCGAGCCCCAGAGGCCTTTCTCTTGTGAGGTCATGAGGAGAACTTGAATGGATCGAACGGGCGTTCAGAATCATTTATTTGGAATGCTTTCCCACTTGGTGAGGAGAGGAGGCACAGATGGCTGAGGCAGGATGCCTGCCAGCTCTTTCCTCACCCAGGCGTCAGGTGAATCCAGGCTGTGGGAAAATGAGCTACTGGGGAAGGCTGGATGGCTGGAAGTACCCAGCGAGCGCTTGTCTTGGTTTGGCCTCTGGTTCACCAGGAAAAGCAGCTGTTTTGGGTGTCCAAAGAGACCTTTGCTTGTGTGTAAGACTGATGTGTGAAATACTCGCTGCACTGCGGACCCTGTGCAGCAGAGGCGATTATCTCTGTTGGTTCATTCAGGAACTGCTCTGTTGGATGCCCTGGCTTGGCTGGGAATAACCCGGTGGCTTGGAGATTGGAGCCTGCCCCCAGCAGCAAGCTGCCAGCATACAGGTTTCCCAGCCTCACCTGCTGTTCTCTGCTTTGCCAAGCGCCCTGGTGGCTGGCTGCTTGCCTCTCTCCCTGAAGCTGTCAGGAAAGTTGTTTCAAATTTCCTCATCCCCTGATCTGAGAGCTCCAAAGCAGCAGCTCCAGTTGCTTCCAGATGCTCCACTGACTCATTCCTAAACATTGCTAACCTCCCGCTGAGTAAACCAAGTTCTTTCAAGGCCCCTGTGGCATGGATGAGTTCTGGTTATCAGAAGTGATGGGTCGTTGTGTGGGATGTGGGAGCAAGAGAGAAGCCAGAAAAGTCTGCTGGTTAGCTAGCAGCTATATCAGATTCATTGGCAGCTCCAGGTAAGCCTGCTTGAGTGACCCTAACAAATACTACAGATGGGGTGCTAAAACCATAGAAATGCATTATTTCAGCTGCTCTGCAAGCTAGATGACCCAGTGAAAGCAATGTTTTCTTCTCGAGGGCTCTTGCATCCCTTCACCCCACTTCTGGCGCCATACAACACTGTCTCTTAAATGTAATTATCCATCCCTCTCTGCTGCCTTCATCACTACTGGATGTGAGTGTATGAATCTATATCTAAATTTCCCATCTGCATAGTTCCTAGTCACATGGAACACAGCATGAAATCTTGGGCAGAAGTCATCTTTCCTCAAGGAACCCTTTGGTTGGCCTCTCAGCTGCTTCCACCTAGACCTCATGGCTTTATGCTTCTTCTTTCAGGTTTCCAATTCCTCTATTTTTTTCCCTGAGCAATATTTTCTGTGCCTTCAGCACACAAGAGATGATGTGGCTGTGACTTTCTCTGCAGATAGGAATAGCAGCTTTCTATATCAAACCTATCACGTCCTTCTATATAAACTCTGACAGGTCTCCTTGAGTCAGGTAACTATGAATGTCTGGGAAAGGTCACAGAGAAGGAAGGGGTTTGGGGACTGGTCTCTTTGACAGTGTCTCTGCCCTGGGTTTAGGATTCTATATTTAACAACATAATCGACCCACGTATTAACTAATTTAATTCTCACTAAATGCTTGAGAGTGGATATTTCTAGAGTTCTCACTAAAGTCAGGAGATATGTGAGGCTCAGTGGGATTAGATCATGTATTAGCTGGCTAGAGCTTTGTAACAAAGAGTCATGAACTAGGTATGGGTGGTAGCCAACTAATTTTTGGAAGGCTAATATTGCTCCAATATTAGGTCCAGATAAGACCACTGGAAGGAAAAGAAACACAATAAACCCTTATGAATATAGGTGGCAAACATCTCAATAAAATCAAGAGGATAGTAAAGAGATAATAAAATCATGACCAATTGGGGTTGTCCCTGGAATGCTAAGCTGTCTCACTACCTTCTCTTACTTCTGTAAAATCATGGCATCTTTGAACCAGATCAATTGAACTACTTCTCCGCCCTGATGTCTTTCAAGTCTTCTTGCTTGAATGCTGTACCTAGGATTTCTTGCACCATGTTGAGAAGAAGTGGCACGGGTGAGAAGCCTTTTTTTTTTTTCTCCCTAATTTTAAAGGAAATATATCAACTTCTCATCTTTGAATGTAACATTAGCTCTGGGATTATCATACGTGGCTTTTATTTTGTTGATTTACATTTTTTCTATGCCTAACTGGATTTTTATTATGTATAGTTGTGAATTTTGCCAAATGCCCATTTTGCATCTGTTGAGATGATGGATGGCTTTTGTCCCCCATTCTTAAATACAGTGTATCATATTTATTGGTGTGTAGTAAGCATCCTTATATTCTGCTACATCTATTAGTAACTCCTATAGGAAATCAAAATACATTTTGGTGAATATTAAATATTTAAATTATAGGAAGTCTGAATAGGCAGTCCCCTAAGAAGACACACAAATGTCTAACAGTTATGACAGTCCAACATTAAATGAGAAAGTGCTCAAAGTTATTAATCAGGAAAATGCAAACTCAGTGATATATTACTTGACAATTGTTAGGGTGACTATTGTCCAAAAGATAAGAGATAATAAAAAGTGTTGTTGTTTGTCTCATTCCACTTATGGTCATGATAAAATATCTCAACGAAAAGCAACTTAGGGTAGAAAGGGTGTGCTTGGCTTGTAAGTTCAGTTGCGTCCATCATTATGGGGAAGTCAAGGCAGGAACTTGAGGCAGCTGGAAGAGATAGAGGCAGGATGTTGGAGATGAGCATGTGTGTACTGAGTACTCATCTAGGTTTGTCTACTCTCATAGAAACCAGGCCCCAAGTATAAGGAATGGTGCAATCCACTTTTAGGCAGGGTCTTTCTACATCAGTTAAGGCAATCGAGACAAGACCCATAGACACACCCATAGGCCAACTCAATCCACACAGCTCTTAACTGAGACTCCCCTCCTAGGTGATTCTAGTTGTGGCAAGATGTCAAAGCTATCACGATGATAATGTGGTGGGGAGGAATAAGCTTTTATATTGTTACTGAAAATGTAAATTTGTAAGCCATTACAAAAACCAATCTGTAAGTTCCTAAAAACAATTAAAATAGAACTACCACGTGATCCAACAAGCCCACTTCTGGGTATATATTCAAATGAAATGAAGTCAATAGATTGTTCACCACACAGTAGCGAAATAGAATCAACCCGAGGATCCATTCAGTGGATGAATGAATGGATGAAGAAAACGTGGTATGTTATATAGAGGGGGAATTATTAAGACTCACAATAGGATTTCCTGCCATTTGTCAACATGGATGAACTTGGGAGACACATGCTAAATGAAATAAGACAGGGGAGGAAATACAAACACCGCATGATCTCACTCATGTACAGAAGCTTCCAAACACCTTACTCATCAACAGAATGAGATGGTGAGAGCCATGGGCTATGGGTTGAATAGGAGAAAAGAGATAGAAATGGTCAGAAAGTCCAAATGACAATGAAGGACAGAGGAGTTTTAGAAATCTACTGTGATACATGATGACTGTTAATCATTAATAATAATTATCAATAATGTGTTGCATGCTGGGAAATTTCTAAGAGAGTAGGTCTTAAATGTTTTCACCACAAAAATAAGTGTAAGAGGTTATGGATATGCTAATTATTTGATTTAATCATTACAGATATTGAAATATGTCCATTTTAGCATATGTCATAAAGACATATTGTTTACTAATTAAACCTTAAAAAGCTGAAAAAGAAATATCTATAGCCTACTTCAAATGACAACTATAACATTTCCAAATGAAATACCAATCCTGAATTGGTGGTAGCTCCCACCTGTAATTCCTAGCACCCAGAAAACTAAAGCAGGGGATTACTTGGGTTTAGTTCAAGCTTGAGATATGTATTGAACTTCAGGCCAGCCTGGGCTACAGAGTGAGGTTTGTTACAAGCAAATAAGCAAGCTAGCAAGCAAGCAAACATGGACATAATCCAAGCGTTCTTAATTTTTCTGGAAAACACTTAAATAAATGTCTTCCTGTTTACCAGTTCTGATTTTAAAATAAATATATTTTTTAAAAGTTTTATTTACTTTCATATATTTATGAGCATTCTGCCTGCGTGCATATCTGTATACCGTATTATTATGCCTGGTGAATGAGGAAGTCAGAAGAGGGTGTGGGATCTCCTGGAGCTGAGTTACTGATACTGTGAGCAGCCATGTGGGTGCTGGTAATCACAGCTGGGTCGAACAAATGCTCTTAGCCACTGAGCCATCGCCTCTATCCTTCAAACTGGGGTTTTAAGATCACTATTTGCCAAGTCTTCAAAGGTTGAATTGTTCTTCTTTTTATTAACTTTTTTTTCTTTTAAAAAATAAGATATTTAAAAAACAGTTTTTGACAAAGGACATGGATAGTTCGTTTCTATCAAACAGTTGGGACCATTGTAGCAGGCGTCAGTTGAATTATGAAACAGTTTTACAGGATTCCAAGTTTTATAAAGTCCAGTTTATGATGAGCAGAAATATGTATTGCCACTTGATGTTTGTTTTGTTTTCCATTCAACGGTGTTTTATGCACCGGCTCCTTTCTGCAGGAGATGAGAGGCCCCGTGGCTTCTGTTCTGACGGGCAGGTTCGTAGGCTTTTTGAAGGCAGTTGTGAATCACGTATAATGCAGTGAGCCATAAAACCATCTCTGCTTCGTAAATATCACACTTTGGTAAAAGCCTTGTTTTGCTGTCCCGGGGTTCACCAAATTTGTGCTCATGCTCCTTGTAAAAGATATTTTTTTTCCCAAAAATTGACATTTTAATTCGGCTTATAACATGTTCAGGAACGTTAGATGTTTAACAGAAAGAACATCCTAAGCTTGCATTCAGTTCAAGAGATTGGATGGAAAACTACAGGGAGGCGTTAATGGAATGAAGTTGGATTAGTTTTCCTTTTGAAAAACCTGAAAGAATGGGTGTCAAGTTCATCTCTGTGGGTAAAACTTTTCTTCTGCTGATGGAGTTAGCACATGGACAGCTATTCTCCTTTTAAATATATTCATGGGAAAATGGAAAAAAATGAAATGACTTTGGCTCGAAGGAGTCATGCATCTCCTGGTGATATAAATGTGGATTCTGCAGCTGTGTTTGTTGAACCGACTTTGTACAGTCCTCTCACGGATACTATGAATCTTTGAAAATGCTATTGACTCTGCAGCAGGATTGCTTAGAGTCAAGTTTTCCAGACGTATTTCCCCAAACCGTAATTGCTCCTACATGCCATTGAGTCCTCCCTCGCAAGGCCTGAGGGTTTTGTATAGCTTGTAGACGTTAGTGTACGTCGTGCAGCCTGTTCACCCTCTGGTGACAGGGGACAGCAGCAACACTGTGTACACTGTTCCCTTCACCTGTGATTACGATGAAATGCCATCCCTGGTTTCGGTGACAGATCACACTTTGTACTATAAGTAGGTACTTGGTCTGGAAAGGGAAAAGATGAGTTGAGTTATCCTTGGCCATCTTTCAGGTTTAACTAAATATTAAAATGGTCATACTGCCATTCTCAGTCATTATTGAAATGTCCCATGCTCAGTGTGAGAGACTGTCTCAGACAACCCCTGTCTCAGGTGGATAGTATAGAAAACATGGAAGCTTGCAGTGGAAATCCTTGGAACCTATTCCCATATATGTGTTGTAACACACACACACACACATACACACACACTTAAACAATGAAACTAGGACTAATGCTTAGCCAGACTAGAAACAGATATAACCTGATCTGAGATAAATGACCACACTGGATACAGTAGATACAGCACCAGTGACAACTCCTATGGCTATGTAGTGCAAGCCTGTGACAATACTAGAGTTGTTCTCAGAGCACCACACTAGGAGGACAAATGCAAACCCTACACCTCAGCTCCATCTGGGAGGAGATAGGAGTTGGTTCATACTCATTCCTAGCTAGTGGGATGCTGCAATATTCTTATCAACTGGCTGTGCTGGGCTGAGGCAGTGAAGGAAAGCCATAGTTTGTAGTGTTTTCAGGTTCTGTGATGGCCACAGATGTCCATAAATGATAGGTAATTTCAAGTCCCTAACTTGACAGTTACTGAACTTGGAGAGGCAACCAACATGCCCCCTTAATCCTTACTCCAAACTCCATTCAAGAAAACTGAATACCATTCTATTGTCCTTCCTTTCCTTCCTTCCTTCTTCCTTTCCTTCTTTTCCTTCCTTCCTTCCTTCCTTCCTTCCTTCCTGTCTTTGTCCTTTTTCTTTTCTTTTTTTTTTCTTTCTTTCTAAACAGGCACATCAGTAATAAATTTATTTATGGCTTGTGTATTTGTGTAGTGTGTTTGTGTGCATATGTGTAGTGTGTGTGTGTATCTGTGTATGTGCAGTGTGTCTGTGTCTCTCTGTGTGTGGTGTGTTTGTGCTCACATCTGTGTAGTGTGCTTGAGTGCATGTGTCTGTGTGTATATGTGGTGTGTATGTATGCTACGTGTTGTGGTTTGTGTGTGTCTGTGTTGTATGTGGTGTGTGTGTAGTGTGTTTAGTAGTTTGTATATGTGTGTGTATATGTGGTGTTTGTGTATGTGTGTGTGGTGTGTCTAGTGGTTTTGTGTGTCTCTGTGTGTGTATGTGTGAATTTCTGGTATGTGTGTATTCTGTTATATGTATGTGGTTATGTGTACTGTGGTGGTTTGTGTGTGTCTGCATGTGTATGTGGTATGTGTGTGTTGTAGTGTGTATGTGTTATGTGTATGTCTGTGTCTTGTGTGTAGTGTGTAACTTTAATTTTTTTCAAACCTTATTTTTAATAATGGTTCTTAAACACTTTAACCTCCCTTTTAGCCCACAACCCACCAGAGGTACGGGAAAGAAAGGATATTGTGAGCATGTATGTGTGTGTGTGTGTGTGGTGTGTGCACTGTGTGTGCACAGTGGGCCGTTTAGAAAGGCTTTTGGAGCAACTCCTGTTTGTCTTGTCTAGAAATCAGCAGTTCAGTTCCCAGGTCAGCAGCAGCTCGAACCACTCACAAACTGGCTACACCAGCAGTCCAGTTCATAGAATCAAACACAAACCGCAGTGGTGGCACTACCTAGCAGAGATAGCCAGGCCTCAGCCTGGGCTCCATCAGCAGGAAGGACCAGGAAGAAGGCCAGGAAAAGTTCTCAGCTGTGCCTCTCTCAGGAAGCGACCACAAGCTTTTCACAGCTAGCTGTACCAGCAAGTCAAGCTCAGCCTCCACACTGTCTATCAAGTCCTCTTTATACATTCCAAACATCATTGTCCTCGACATGCCTTGCCTCAGCACATGTATCTGTCTCAGCTGACATCACTCTGTCAAACAACCCAAGTCCTTGGAAGCAGCGAGAAACTTCAGCCACACCACCAGAAGTTTTTTGGTGCGGTTTTTTCTCTATGGAGTCCTGCCAAATGCAGCTCAGCTACGAAATGTTGAGGTGGACCAACTCATGCGTGTTGGTAGCAGAGAATCCTTCATCATGTGTTCTTCCACATGTTTGCTTTAGCAAAATATCCTCTCTCCTGTGTCTGCTTTAATGAAGCATTCCTTCATGAGTCTGCCTTAGCCTTTCACCTGTGTTCGATTCAGGACAAACACTCCTTCACAGGCTTGTTCACAGAAAACACACCTGACACAATTGACTTTCCAAAGAATCCTTAAGTTCTTTCAGTAATTGTGTGTAGTGGTTTGTGTGTGTGTGTGTACATGCACCCGTGCACAATGCACACGTGCATGCGTGCATGCGTGCATGCTATGGTGCATGTGGTGGGTCAGAGGACAATTTGCAACTTGCAGTGCTCTGTTCCTTTGAGTGTGAACCAGAGATTGAGCTCAGGGCACCAGCCTTGGTAGCATATGCCTTTGCCCAGTGATCTTGTTAAATGCCTTTGCCCAGTGATCTTGTTATATCTCGCCAGACCCAGAAGCAGAGCCATTTGTCCTCTTGCATGTGTCTTAAGATCCGGTTATAGAAAGTTTAACTCTTATTCATCTCCTTTTATCTTAGGAAAACAGTTTAAAAAGCCAAACATTCCCCTCTATTTTTCCATAACATACTATTTATATTCTTCATATATTCCAAGGCAAAAGTTAAACTATAGCAAGTGTGATTTCCCCCAGTAGTACTAGTACTAGTACTAGTAATAATAGTAATAGTAGCAGTAGCAGTTGAATAACAGTAATAGTAATAATAATAATAATTTCCCTAATAGTCAGTAGTAAGGGAAGAGAAATCACCATGCCATAAAGATCCTTCAGCATCTTTGTTTGCATGTGCTATATTATATAACAAGAAAAAAGAAGTGAGGAAACTTCTAAATGTTGTACTAAATGTTTTAAATCACAGAGCACTTAATTAAGTTTTTGTGCTCTGAATTCCTCTGGGAAAGTTTGGGGGCTCAGAAATCTCATGGAATAAACCCTTGATATACATGAGTCTATTCTTTTTTGTGTATAAAAATAGAAAACTTATAGTTTATGCATCAGTTATATTGTTCTGCAACCTTTTCTTCATAAAGCAGGATGCACCTTATGCTAATCTCCCATGAATATTTCAGTATCATTTGCAAAAGGAGTAGAAATATGACCCATGTTAAAAAAATAACAACAAACAACAAAACCCTCAACCCTGGGGTTGCCATAATCTCCAGTGATTTCTTTAATTACAGATTCACACAGTGAGACCGCTGCAAGCAGAATAGATGTTGGATATTCCAACCCAGGAAGGAAATGTTCACTACCATCATGGACAGCTAAAAATAAATAAATAGAAGAAAAGCCACCAAGCATGAGGATTAAAAAGAGTTTTATGGCTCTGTGCTACAGAGCTCTGGTGAGTTGGCGAGTCTCTCGGGAAACCTGATAGAAGTTGGAGTCGGTAAAAGTGAGCAGTTTACAAAACACCTGTGGACATTGATTGATGGGCGTTCCTGGGACATAGTCAGGAAGAGAATGGAAATGCATCAAAGGCTTACTTTGGGAATTTCCCCTGAACTTTGCTGTTTTAGGGTTTGCCTACCTCCCATTGTAGGTGCTTATCTGTCTTCCCTGTTCCCGAGTTAGTTTCCTAGGCTTCTGTTTTGGTAATGTGGTACCCTTTCTATGTCCAAGGTGGGGGGCCTTCTGACAGCTTTATATAGATGAGAGGGTCTTCCATGGGTAAATGATTTACTCTGAAGGTTTTCATGTTGCTAGAATCAGAGCGAGACACTACTTTTGATACTCCATCCTGGGAAGAGAATTCTTTCTTCAAACGTCAGAAATCTTTGTCATCAGCAGGACCTGTTCCTCCCTGGATTTCTGTATTTATTTTTCTTGGAGTATAATCTATGAAAAAGAAAAAGGGGAGATAGCTCTCTTTAAATGACTCCTTGACTTCTCTGTTGTGTTGTCATAATTTCTCACTCTAGGGTGATCAGGAAGGGGTCAATCAAGTCTCTTAGTCCGGAAACATAAACACTTCAAGGGGGCTTGTTGGCAGTTTTAATTGGGCAGGGGAGGCATCTTTTCTTGATCTACATCGCCTGCATGGCCATTTCGGAGGTAATGTAACAAGTGTTAACAATCTCAGAGGCACTGTTTCCCTGTTCTTGGAAGGTAAACTGAAGGAAAGTCAAGAAAGAGCTGTATATGAAACACACGGGACTTGATAACCTATGTATGCTTCATCTCAAGTGCAAAGACATAAACTCCATTGAGGTTTCTGACTCTTCCAGGTGATTGCTGCCACCCTGGAGCAGGGGCCATCTTGCAAGAGAGACTGGGACTTAGGGAAATTGAGACACCCCAGTAGAGCCTGCTTCCTGAATGCATCAGCATCTTGCAGCTGCATTTTGCTAACTCCAAAACTCCTTGAATTTGCTGATAGGCGGTCATTGCTTGAACCTTTAGAGATTTTTTTTCTTTGCATCAGTCTTAAGGGAAACTCCCACTCAGTTGTCCTGTGAATAGACACAGAGCCTAGTGATTGTTGGATGGTCTTGGAAAGAAATATCTGTTTCTTTTGTAGCTTTAGCCTTAAAACCTCAGTTTGCTGGTATAAGGAGTCACCTGTTCTCTCTCCCAGGCTGAGCTATAAGGACATCATTAGGTGCTCGTTAGACTAATAAGGCAGATAGCACTGATTATGGAATCCACGACTCCCTGTTAAGCTCCATCAGGTCCGTGCTCCCAAGATGCAGTCTTTCTCGAAGCAGGTAGCCTGGAAATGGATTATTAGTTATCAAAATTTATGGCTTCTGTAGTCAAAGATCTGGGCTAGGGAGAACACTCAGTTGGTAAAGCATTTGCAATGCAAGCCCAAGGCCTTGAATTTGATCCCCAACCCATGTGGAGAAATAAGCTAGGTATGGGATGCTATGTTCTGTGTAGCTTGGGTGCCAGAACCCTGGTTAGGGGCAGTAAGGGAAATGAATGGACAGACATACAGACACATGTACAATGAAGACGTGATCAGCGAGGTTCTGTTACCGCTACTGCTGCAGCCTTTGTGTTTATTAGGTCCAGATCAGGGTCAGGGGTTAGCTAGTTTCAGCAGGAGGTCTCTGAAGGTGAGCAGTGTCAGGCTTTAAACATCTAGGAGGAGCAAGCTGGAGTTGCTGGTCTTCGTATACACTGATCAGTAATTCATACACACAATCCAGCTCAGATTCCTGAGGAGACCTTTGCCATTCCTCTTGAACCTGGCACATGCAGGTAAACACACTGCCAATTTTCCCTGGGCCAATTTGTCTTGGAGTCCTCCACAAGTCATGTCAGAATACACATACGCTGAAAACTTTACTCACTCGGGGTTTGCTTTGCTCCCTACATGGCGACCCATGCTTATAATCCAGGGCTGTGGAGGTGGAGACAGGTAGGTCGCTGGGATTTCCTGGATAGCTATCCCAGCTTTCTTAGCTGGTTAGTTCTAGGGTAGTGAATAGCCCTGTCTGAAGAAGAAGAAGATGATGATGATAAATAAAAATAAATAGGTACGTAGATATTGCCTGTGAAGGGAAATCTAAGGTTGTTGTGATGGCTATTCTTGGTTGTCAGCTTGATTACAACTGCAGTTAACTTAAACCCAAGCAGCTGGATATACTTGTGAGGGATTTTATTAATTAAAGCCTTTGAAGTGGGAAGATCTGCCCTAAATCCAGATCTTTTGAGGTGGAAAGATCTGCTTTAACTCTGGGCCATCTCTTCTGGTGGCAGCCTATATAAAGGAAAGGAAGAAGGAAGCTTTTGCTCTTTGCCTGCTTGCCCTCACTCACTCTGGTAAATCCATCCCTTCACTGGCATTGGCATCTACTTCTTCGGGATTCTGGCATTTTCTGAAGACCGGCTGAGACATCAACATTCAGCCTTGTGGACTGAACTACTTCTGTGTGTGTGTGTGTGTGTGTGTGTGTGTGTGTGTGTGTGTGTGTGTCTGTTCTTGGGGATCTATTGCCACTTGTAGATTTGACAGATGTGATTATAATGTATTCTGTGAATTTGTTCCAATTGATGTGTTTTAAAAAGCCAATTGTGATTCCGAAAACTAACTGGAGAGAGAGAGAGAGAAAAAAAAAAAAGATTCATGATAAATTACTATGGCATGCCCATTTTGGGGAAAAAGGTGTCGGGTGTTAAGCCACAGGGGATGTATTTAATTAACATTTTCCTTAATAATTAGAGAGAAGACAGCTTGTCAATAAAGCAGGCATATGCTCTCACATGGGTTGGTGCTGATGAGAGAGGAAGCCACGGATGTGGATGTAGATAGCTTCTGAATCAAGGAGAAGTGGTGGCCACCCAAGTTGGGGGAGCTATCAGCGTGTATGGGAGGAAATGGTTATGACTATGAGGTAATTTTTGAAATGTCTTGTTATTTCATCTCCAGATTTATGCCCATGGCATCTGGGAATGTGCTAAACTGTATCCAACTATTACCCTGATTTCCTCTTTCCCAGAACAACTATCTAATTTGGTTTGACATCACCATTTCCTCAGTCTCTCTGGCTAGAATCCTGGAAATTATTTTAAACTCATTATTTCATCCGTGTCTGGAAAACAAGCAAGGCTTATTTAACAAGGTGTCCGAAAGCCTCCCGAGCTAAACGATTTATACATATACTGTCCAATTCCAAGGAAGACTATAAATTATTGGCGCTTCTATTTTGCAGGTTAGGAAACAAGAGGTTGTGAGGAGATCAGTTAACATCACTGGACCTCAAGGGTTCTTACAAACAGCTCTTTATACCAATGCGTGGTCAGGAAGCACACTGCATCATGTATACATCCTAAGCATGGTCTGTCTTTATACTTTTCATCTACTTACCTCTCGCTGTTTATGAATAACTGGAGTTCTTTCCTATCCAGGATGTCTAGAGCTTAGACTATTTCTCAGTTAAATGTATTGGTTACATAGAAAAATAATTTGTTTTCATTATGTAATTCTTCCTGTGCTAAAATTCTACTTACTGACTCTAGTGTATTTGGACCTACAACTAATTATACTTCTGTTACGTTTGAAGAATGCTTCCCTATTTATCTGTATCTAACTTCTGGAAAATGCTCCTCTTCATAAAAAATGAACAATACAATGAGGGAAAGCCATGTTCAAAATACATGGATAAAAAATGGAGGCAGAGAGAAATGATTACATAAAAAAGACAGATGATGGCAGAAATGACATTAGAAGACAAAGGCTTACAGGATGGTATGTATCTGCAAGCAAAACGGAGTCTGCCTTTTACACATTTGCACAAGGAATTGAGAGTTTGTGGCATTAGAAAGAGGGGACATGCCCTCTTACACTTGCTTTTGGGGGGGATGAGTAACTGTTAATCCATTATCCCACTATTTATCATCATCAGGTTTTGTTCATAAGGGTATTTGCTGAGGAGTTTCCCATGGAGGCTAATGTGCTCACCCTCATGGTCTAGGGAAGCCCCAGCTTTTCTGGTTCGATTGCATCAGAATCACAGGGGATGGTTCTGCTCTTTATCTTCCAGATGGGTTGCATACGTGGCAGCTCTCTCAGATTTCCCTGGGCTCCATCACCAGATCAGGACTGCTGAGGTACATGGACCGAACTACCACTACAACCGTTTTTTTTTTTTTTTTTTGGTCAGGAGACAGCAATTGTTGAACTCCTTAGACCACAGCCTATAAATCACTCTAGTAAATCCTATGTATATATGTATGTATGTACGTATGTATGTATCATCTATCTATCTAAAATATCTATCTATAATCTATTTATAATCTATAAATTATATATCTACCTATATCTATAATCTATGCTTTATATCTATCATCTACCTATCTACCTATCTACCTATCTGTCTATCTGTCTATCTATCTATCTATCTATATCTATCTATCTATCTATGTATCTATCTATCTATCTATCTATCTATCTATAATTTATATCTATCATCTATCTCTCAGTCATCTAACTACCTATCTGACTTTCTATTTATCATCTATATGTAAACTATACCTACCTATAATTTATATTTATCATCTATCTATCAATTATCTATCTATCTATCTATCTATCTATCTATCTATCTATCTTTTTCATCTATCCATCCGTCCATCTGTCCACCCATCTATCATCTTTTAGTCTAGGAGTTCTGCTCCTTTAGAGAGACTTGCCTAAGACAGACTCCAACACATCCTATTACAGGAGGTGAATCTTCTTGTTACAGAAAATACTACAAGTGTAAGGAAATACATCTTGTTCTGTGCCATGCTACTGAAAATCTACTTCTTTGGTAACCAGATCTGACATCATCCTAGGTAGAAGATGTCTAATTAGTTTCTGGAGAGTAGGTTGCTTATTTAGTCTCTGTATTACGGCCTTTCACTATGAGGTAATCAATTAAGAAGTATAGTCAAGGACTAAGAAGAGTGGTTAGTGTGGCTAGAATACCCAGTTTCTCTAGGGAAAAAGATATGTGAACTCATCTCTCTAAAGGAGCAAGGAAAGAAAAAAGATATTTGTGTCTTATGTGAAGGCTCACTAAAGGGTGACCCCAGCAGAAGAACATTCTAGAAGCCAAATAGACAGGATGATCTATTCCATGGATACAGTTCCTTCTTTCCTAAGACACTCTCACCATCATACAGTAGGCTCGTGAACAAAGAGATATGGTAGCAGGGATTGGGGCGTATGTGCGCTTGCATGCAGCAGTGTGGATCTCCCCTCTTTTATTGACTACTGAGTGCTACAGTCTGCTGTCAGCAGAGACCAACAGTGGGCTCTCAGTATGGCACCTTTGCCTGAACTGGTCTTAGTTATGAAGGGGCAGGTTGACTGTATTAGACTGTTTTTTTTTTCTTTCTGAAGAAAGGATGATGTTTTCCTTTTTGATTGGAATAGACATCAAATAGGGATCTAGACTAGCTTGTCTGTACACAGTCATTTTATAGATATCAACAACCAAAGACTGACAGAACATCTAATCTGCTATCATAACTATTTCTATACAGCACACTGTTTCTCTCCAAGGAACTCATTTTGAAGTAAAGGAAGTGTGACAATGGCCCCATTGGTTTGTTTAGTTCTCTACTGTCCTGAAACTTCTAGTTTTATAAACCAATGAAATGGCCTTTAAAGACACAGTTACATTGCCAGAAAGGTAGGAATACTGTCTTAGTTAGGGTTTTACTGCTGTGAACAGATACCATGACCAAGGCAACTCTTATAAGGACAACATTTACTTGGGGCTGGCTTAACAGGTTCAGAGGTTCAGTCCATTATCATCAAGGTGGGAACAGGGCAGCATTCAGGCAGGCATGGTGCAGGAGGAGCTGAGAGTTCTACATCTTCATCTGACAGCTGCTAGCAGAATACTGACTTCCAGGCAGCTAGGACAAGGGTCTTAAAGCCCACACCCACAGTGACACACCTACTTCAAAAGGGTCACACCTTCTAATAGTGCCACCTCCTGGGACAAGCATACACAAACCATCACAAATACCTTGCAGGGATGAGCTAAAGTTCTCTAGAACTCTCTTCTGCTCTGGAATGATGTCTAGTATATGATGCTAGTTTTTTCATGGATAGAGCTCACTGGTTCAGGAGCCCTAGAGTAGAGATGGGCATGGTACCACTAAATGTTATCACTAATAATATATCATTGACATTTTGCTTCCTGTGCCTGTGGTCTGCTGCAGTAGATGTATTAATTTCAAATGGAGGGATACTTTCATTGGGACGTACATATACTCCATTGAAACTGAAGTTAAGATTCTCTCTCTCTCTCTCTCTCTCTCTCTCTCTCTCCTCCTCTCCCTCTCTCTCTCTCTTTGTGTGTGTGTGTGTGTGTGTGTGTGTGTGTGTGAGAGAGAGAGAGAGAGAGAGAGAGAGAGAGAGAGAGAGAGAAAGAAAATAATGCTTGTTTCCCTCTTTTATCATATGTGACATATGATATGTTGATTGTGATAATGCCTAGATGTTGTTAATTTGTATCATACTAACTTAGAGGGCATCAAGGAGAAGAATACTATCACCCATGGATTTATCTATTCAAGAAAGAGGTTAGCGCATTTTTAACCACAGACAGGATAGTCACACCAAGTGGAATCATGACTTTGCTGTTGCTTTTATTTAATGATTCAGTATGGTTTAAGGAGAACATAGGCTCCCAGATGACAGGGGGCCCAACTTGCCATGGCTAATGTTGACTGGGATGTGGCAACCAGATTTCTGATTGGATATCATTTTGGCTGTGTTTGTGAATGTATTTATGAATGCCACCAACATTTTTCTTCATTGCCTTTGTCTATTTTTTATGTGGGTCATTAATCTTCTGCATCCAGAATACTTATATTATCAGTTTGCTGATTGTTAGGCCCTTGGTTTCTGATTAGAATTACACCATTGTTGCCCTTGAGCCTCCATCCTTCAGATGGTAGAGCTGGTGATTGTCAGTCTCTATGATCATTAGGCAGCTCCTTGTAACTTCTTCCTTCCTTCCTTCCTTCCTTCCTTCCTTCCTTCCTTCCTTCCTTCTTTCCTTCCTATCTTCTATTCATAAATACATATACCATGTATCCATAAATAAATATTTCTATGCATCATTTATTTATTACCTCCCCATCTATCACTTATCAAATCTATCATATATAGGTATGTATATCTGTCATCTTTCTTATCTCTCACCTATTTATCCTATTTCTGTCGATAGTCTGATTAATATAAGGCTATAAATGTGAACTTATGAGACTGGTTAGAAATCATAATTCATCAGGCTGTATGATTGCAAAACAGAACACATTAGCAGGAAAATTTTTCTTTAGCATTATGTGCAATGATAATTTATGTAGAAAAATGATACATGAAATAAAGAATGTCATTATGAACATCTAACTATTGAGCTAAATTGTTTCTATAGTTAATACTCCATTTTCCTGGGGGAGACAGAGAGGTTACCTGGAATCCAGTGGTAGATGTATCCTTATGCCTCATTAATTTCTCACTGAAAGAAGACCCAAAGACCATGGTCCAGGGTGAAAGTAGGTCTTGGTTTCCCCAGTGTAGGTCTTGACAAACTAGCCAGTGTTCCTTTCTACAAAATATCCTTAGTTGTGGGATTAAGATCAACCTTTCCCTAATAGGCATCAAAGGAAGTGTCAACTCAGGGAACAATGATGAAGGTCACCTTTTGTCTTTGCTGATCTAGGAGGTGGATCATTGTAGAGTTAACTGATCTGAGGCTAGTTGTGGTGGTTTGAATGAGGATGGTCCTCATAGGCTCATATATTTGAATGCTTGGTTCTCAGTTGGTGGACTGTTAATGAATGGTTAAGAGGTGTGGTCTTTTTAGAGGAGGTATGTCATTGACAACAGTCTGAGGTTTTTAAAGGCCCACATGAGGCCCAATCTGTCTTTGCCATGTGCTTATAGATCAGATGTAAGCTCTCAGCTGCTGCTTCAGCGCCATGCCTGCCTGCATGCTACTATGCCTTCCATCATGATGGTCATGGCCTCATACTCAGAAATTGTGAGCAAGCCCCCAAATAAATGCTTTCTTTTATAAGTTTCCCTGATCATGGTGTCTCTTCTTAGTAATAGAAAATTAAGTAAGACATCAATCTACCCATAATTCCCTCAGAGCATTGCCTTTTAAGCATATCCAGTAGAAGACTACACAGTTCTCATTGTAGTAGTTCAGGACTCTGCATAGTGAGTTTTGTCAATGGAGAGTCTTGTCTACCATTACTATTCACTCATAAAATGCTATTGATATATATTTTTTGTTTCAAGTCCATTAAAGATGTTTGCCTTTTCTGCCCCATTTGTTCTGCCCATTTTCTCTCTGTTTTCCCCTTTTTATACCATCATGAAGTGTAAGTAATAGTCTACCTTCCTACAACAGTTTTTACAGAACCTGATATACAATACAGAGAGGTCAAGGTAATAGGAGTCTATACACGTTTCTTAACCTAACAGAATCCAGTGTGAGAAAAATCAGGGTCCTAGATAGAATTCTTCATGGGCTTCCCTGTCTCTCCCAGTGGAAATAAGACACATGAAACTTGTTGCCTGCGTTAGTGTAAAAACCCCAATACCATGGATCTCCAGTGACAAGGCTTGGTTATCCAACCAGAAAGCCAGTTATAGAGATGGATAATGATAAGAACAGGAAAGAAACAATGTCACCAGAAGAGAAAGAATAAAGGTCTAATGACCTAGAATCTGCCTTCAAAGTCATTATATCAGTCTCAGTGTTATGAAGGTGGGTTGGGATTTTCTATAATAGTTCAGGTCTGTTGGTCTCCTGTCAGTCTGGTTCATCTTAATCTCTCACCCTCATTTCAGTATTCTCCTTGCAGAGCTGTGTTAATGCCAAGATGATTTCCATTGCTTACAGGATAGTTTCAATCTTCTGTCTTAAAACACCATCTATTAAACCTATTGTCCCTGTGATTCAAAGTCACTTTAGTGGAGGAAGACTCTGGAGAACTCAGAAGGAGGGAAATGAAACAGGACGGAGCCAGAACAAAATGGTGTTAGTTAGGTCAGTGACTGGCCCTTCCTTTCAGTTCCCACTGAGGAGCTTTCATTCCATTTCTGCAGGCTGAAGATAGGGCTCTATGATAATATGGCGTCCCCCAGGTTCTAGAGTGGAGTTGTTATGTCTAGTTAAGTCACTTTCTGTATATAGTAATAAGATCTCTTTGACCATTCTTCTTACCAGCTATTGAGAAATAAGAAATTTAAGTCCAGAATTATACGGAAAAGAGAAGAGCACCTGTTTCATTTTTCTAATGAATGGTGGCTATTTAGAAGAAAGCAAAACTTACAAGTTTGACAGTGAAATAAGAAAAAAAAAAAAAGAGTTTAGAAGTCAAAAATACAAGAGCCTTAAACTCCAAAATAAAGGTTAATGACTCAACATTAAAAACTAATGAAAAGATAAAGCAGACGAGATTTAAAATAAATGAGAAAAGGCTAGAGGCCAGTGAGATGAAAGGTTAAAACCATGAAAGTACCAGAGATGAAAGATTAAGATGTATGGGACAGGCTGGGAAGCGAGAGAGGCAGATGAGGGCAAAGAACAAAGCAGAGAAGAATCATTAGTATTCGAAAAGGGAGGAGTGTAGGGATGAAAAGATCTGGCCTCATACCGGGTCATTTGTGAGCCTGGTGCCACCCTTTTTACACAAAGTCTTTGGGTTTTAGGTACACCATCTTTTTAACAGACTACATGATAAAACAGGAGACACGGTATTCCCTAAACTTCTTTTCTTTGTAAATATTGTGTCTGATGAGATGTACAGGGGCCTTGAGGATGTATAAGTGAGAATCTTCTTGTCATTTGGTTATAATTTGATGAAAAATATAATGGATTAATCAGCAATGAAAGAACAAGGGACAAGAAAATAAATGTCCCCCCCCACTAAAAAAAAAAAAAGAAAAGAAAAATGGTTTGTTGAGAGTTATATGGGATTTTTGGAAAGGTTTGTGCTGGTTTTGTGTGTCAACTTGACACAAGCTGGAGTTATCACAGAGAAAGGAGCCTCCCTTGAGGAAATGCCTCCATGAGATCCAGCTGTAAGGCATTTTCTCAATTAGTGATCAAGGGGGAGGGCCCATTGTGAGTGGTGCCATCCCTGGGCTGGTAGTCCTGGGTTCTATAAGAAAGCAAGCTGAGCAAGTCAGGGGAAGCAAGCCAGTAAGTAACATCCCTCCATGGCCTCTGCATCAGCTCCTGTCTCCAGGATCCTAGCCTGTGTGAGTTCCTGTCCTGACTTCCTTTGGTAATGAACAGCAACGTGGAAGTGTAAGCTGAATAAACCCTTTCCTCCCCAACTTACTTCTTGGTCATGGTGTTTTGTGCAGGAGTAGAAACCCTGACTAAGACACACAATGACAGAGACCTGAATGTGTAAGGCTTCCATGGAATTCATCTTTGAGTCTTATAGGATCAGTAGAATTATCATTTTGAGAGGATGAAACTGCCATATATTTTTTTTCTGAAAGAGTTATCTGGATCAGATCCTAAACAGTATTAAATATCCAGGATAAGGAATATGTACTCAGTCATTGAGAACACATTGGGATCGTTGAAGAGTTTTGCTGTGGGGGGGGTGACATAATTAAAGTTGCATGTTGATATAGCATCAGGCTACAGTAAGGGTTAGAAAAGAATAGGAATAGATGATTTTAGAAAATCAGGGAGATCGTTGAGGGTAGCAGGCTAGGTCACAGATACCTACTTCGTCCTGGGATAATACATTGGACATGGCAAAAAGGGAAAGCTCCTATGAGAGGGAATAAAGGAAGACAGGGACAAGAGCTTTGAGAGCAGCAGACAATTTTGAGATGCTCTTGAAAGATATAAAGCAGAGTGGTCAGGTAGATGGAAAAAGGAGATCAGAGGAGCCCATAGCACAATAGAAAAATACATACTAGGCTTTCAGTGGAAGTTAGGTTGGCTGGCAGAATGAGTCACGTGATCTGGCTCACGTGAATGAGCCAGATCTGACCCAAGTGAGTTTACTCTGTTTTCCTATCCAGAAACTCAGAAGTAACAATCAGTTATTTTAGTTTAATGTGAGCAAATAGCTTGAATATAGACACAAGCTACTCCACAGAACTTTTTGCCTTTAGTAGAGAGGTGTGTATATGGAGAGACAACCACACATGATAATGGGAAAAGGATTTGCTTTCTCTTGGAGCTTCTGGTAGTCAAAGCTACCTACTGGCATTGTATTCTTTGAAAGTTGCTCAGATATTTCTCAGAATGTTAGGTAGGTTTCCATCTCAATCTTAAATCATTTTCTGTTATTCGCACAAGTGTCCCCAACATATTTACCTCCCAACTTCATGTCTTAAAAAAAAATAAACTACTAAGTTCAACTTGTGCTTTCTGAATGCACACATGTTTGTGGTTGTCCACTGGATCTTGGGCAACCTAAAAATGGAATTGACTTCCATATAAAACTGACTTTCCCTTCCTTAGCAGCTGCTAGGCAACCTCAATTAGCTCCTGAGCTAGAAGTAAGGCTTCCAGAATCCTTCTCCATTCCAGATTTGAATGTTAACTCTCTTAATCTTCTGGAAGTTTTATAGGTTCATGTGCGTAGAAGCCATATCATGAGGCTAGCCTTTCATAACACTTTCCACCACCTCCAGCTCTTTCATAGTTCCTGCTACCTCTTTTGAGATGTTCCCTGAGCCTTGAGGGGTAGAAACTCTCTCCTTGCTGGCCAGCCTTCATAGCTCTGAAAAGTGGTACCCAGGCAGCTGAAGGAGAAAAGGCATCCATCGGTGGCCTTGGGCAGTGTCTGTGCCCAAGGCTTCAGTTCTGCATGCTTCAGCAATGGCCTACCAAGCAAGATATTTCCGCTGGTGATGTAGTGGCAAAGTTCCTCAAGGTGGTTGGTTAATCTCCTGATTGAATTGGTGTGATCTACTCCACAGGAGGGAATTCCTGCCTGGTACTGTGAACTTGGTCTTAACCCATGGCTATGGAAGGCCTTGAGGGAAGACCTATTGATGTTGTTTTGCTAAGTAGTCCTGTTGCCAGGCTCTCTTCCAAACCTTTGTGCTTATAGCCATAGATTGCGGTACTTCCAGCCTTGCTCAGAGAAGCAGCTTCTCCTTGGTGATTAATGAAGTGGCTGTTCAAAGCCTTAAGAATAAACAACTGTGAGTGCTCAGCCATAGATGGTGCATTCCAATCTTATCAGACACGGTGAGTATCATGGAGGCCAAGCAAGGCTAAGCAAGAGGTTTTCGAGAAAATGGGTGAGAAACGACAATTGAATTTTCATCATTGTTGAATGGATTGCTCTCTTAAGCAGGCTATGAGAGAGGGAGGGCATCATCCCTTGTGTGCCAAAGGGTTCTGAGATGTCAATAACTAGAGCTGCCTCAAAAGCAATTCATTTAGCCAGTTGTAAGTCAAATTAACAGTGTCTGGTTACACCGAAAGAACAGCCACCTGCTGGAAATGCCCTATGACCTCTTAATTCATATCGGCTTTTTGACTAATAGCCTGGGGTGGATTCTGGTCTCATAGACCATACAGTCTCTGGAAATTTTCCTCTGACTTTAATGTGCTACTGTTTGTGATAGTGTCTCTTCAAATATAAAATATATTCAATATTTCCTTTCTAGACCTCAAATTGACACTAATTCTATTTGCCAGGCAGCACTGAAATGTCTACTGTCTTTCTTTATTTGTGTGCCCAAAGTGTATTTTTCAGACTTCTTCACTCACTTCAAAATAACACACAACAACAACAAAATCAAAACCCCCAGACAGAACAAAACAATTCCCAAACGTTGTTAACTGTGTGTTTAAATTGTTCATTTGGAAATTATAGCACTGGAGCTAAATTCTCTTGCCTGCGGGGCAGAATAGTTTTACCCTCTACCCGAGCTCTGAGTTTTTAATTCATGCCATTTTCTAGTGTGAACTGGGGTCACTGGTTGATGCTGGTTTTAAAACAGCTGCCCACGCTATGGGACATGAACCTGCCTGGCTTGTGCGTAGCATTGCTTGGGAGGTTTGCCTGTTCATTTTGGAAGTCTCTCTTTCTCATCAGTACCGCTCTCCCTCTTTGTTTGATTTTTCTGCCTTGCAGCTTCTCTGTATGCATGGAGACAGCTTCTCTATCTCCCCAGGAGATGTCTGTGCTGGAGAACTGCTCTCTCCAGGACTGTCTTTTCCAGAAACATCCAGGCCCCCTATCTCTGTCAAAGTACTTCTGCTGCATACCTAATGCAAATATTCTTCTTCAGATGTCAATGACCGAAAATACGTTTGACCATCAGGATGTAGAAGAAACTCGGAGTAATAGAATTGATGTTATAAAATGATTTGCTAATAGATTTGCATAGAAGACGTTAAATCATAAGGTAGAACTTCTCTGAAGGAGCACTGCTTCCAAAATAATCTAAGGATAAGTAGGGTACTAACCAGGCCTGTTACAGATTAGGAAAATTTAAGATGCTAGGTAAATGTTTCTTCACTTGGATGGGCCAGCCATTAGACCCATTCCCAAGGAACATATCTCTGTCAGGCAGCTCAAGAGTTCAGTGGACAATCAGGGTCACAAGTACCATCAAGTCCTAGTCTGCCATTAAATCCTCTGTACCCTTATCTGGAGACCTGCTGTGGTAGGCACCTGAAGATCATCACTGAACACCTGGGATATGGTGCAGTTGAACGATTAAGGAAGAATTCTGTCCATGGGAGGAATATAATGCCTCCTAACTAATTACCCGTGAAGAAGATTGTTGACCAGAAATGGGAGGGTATGATAGTCTTCTGAGAGAACTGTTTATAAAACAGCAGGAGTCCAGGGGAGAACTTGGTTCAAATGGTGAAACACACATTGCAGATCTGATCGGTTCCTTCAGATCCTGTGGGCTCCCCTTGTGTCTACGAGCAACCTAGCCTGATCCAGGTCTTCATACAGATCACCCTTTCAGGATACATATTAGGATGTGAAGGTTAGAAACCTTAAGCCGGAGTCATGGTTGGCATTAAATGATCGTTTTCTTCGTGCTATGCATTCACTAACTTTTAAACTTCTTGTTTCAATTACTTACTAGAAGAAATTTATGAAATTTGAGGGATGAAGAATATTGGTATTAGGT